>CM077661.1:10607500-10762500 GCA_039707465.1 Rhabdophis nuchalis
TAAATCTCCTCAAATCTTTTAAACATCGAGTCCAGTCCTATGTTCTAGGAAGTGCAGGTTAATAATAATAGGAAGGAGGACGTAGAATTTGTTTTGATGCCTCTTTCTTATTTGAGGGTTCCATCTAGACACTACAAAAAGCTATCTAATCATTTATTTATTGCCAAACCTTTTTGTAAGCACTTTTCCCAGTCCAAAGGAAGTTATTTACAACACAGTTTTTAAAGGTAAAACAAAAATCTCGATCAAATAGTTATCAGTGCTAAAAGAAAGGAACGCCTTGGCTTTTTTCCAAAGCTAAAAGCCAAGGCAAATAATTAGGTTTCATTGATACAATTCTGAAAAGCAAATGCAAATTTTAAAAGCTTCTTCACTGAAGAGGGTAAGGCCAACAACGCCAGAACCAACATAATAAAAGGACTATTTTAGCTCTCAAAAGATTAATTTTATTATATATTAAAAATATGATATATGTATATAAGAAAGATGCACAATAGATTTTTTTGGTCCATAACAGGGGTGGGTTTCAAAAAAAATTTACTACCTATTTTATGGGTGTGGCCTATTTTGTGGGCGTGACTTGGTGGTCATGTGACTGGGTGGGCATTGCCAAATTAATGTCACTCACCAGGAGATGGCATGGATTGGGTAAAATGTGGTGAAGCTTGCTTAACAACGCTCTTGCTTAGCAACCAAAATTTTGGGCTCAATTGTAATCGTATGTCAAGGACAGCAGCCTTGTCTTAGTAAACTCCTTCTCCTTTCTGGCAATTTTCCTTTCTGTTAGAGGCACCAAAATAATCCAGACAATGTAAGGTTTCCTGCTGCAGTGGAAGGTTGGACTAGATAACCTCTGAGTAGCCTTCTAGCCCTAAATTGCTGTGCTCTTTCTTTTTTCTTTCTTTCTTTCTTTCTTTCTTTCTTTCTTTCTTTCTTTCTTTCTTTCTTTCTTTCTTTCTCTCTCTCTCCCTCCCTCGCTCCCTCCCCTCTGTGGGAAGCAGCCAACCCTCCAAAAATAAACTATTACTCCCTGAAAGGCTCATTCCACATCCCTGCCAAATAGAGATAAAATCATGAATCTTTAGAAAGTTTGGCTCCATTTACAAGCAGGGAATGAGCCAAACCCTTTTAGAAACACAAAGCCCATATTGCACAAACCCCAAAACTTCAAAAACATAGAACCATATACCTTTTATCCAGTTTGTTGTTCAGTTGACCCTGAAACAAACTGCTGAATGCCACATTGCAAAGTTCTCTTTGAGCAGCTTTTCCATTTAAAGCAGGTTTCAATTTAAGGTTTGAAGCATTAAGACTTGTGGACTTCAACTTCCAGAATTCCACAGCCGGGCGTGCTCAGTTCCAATTTAAAGCAACAGTATTTGTTTTTCTCCTTGCTGAGCCCCGGCTTAAAAAGTGAATTTGTTACCTCCCTCCCTCCCTCTCTCCCTCCCTCTCTCCCTCCCTCCCTCCCTCTCTCTCTTTTAGTTTTTAAAACCTCTTTTCCCTTGCCTGAGCTAGCAGGGAAAAAGGACTTTTTATTAAAAAAAAGATTCTGATGAACGTTTGGGGGCATGGCCACGCCACCATTACTACCGGTCCGACCCAGTACACCAGATTTTCACTACGTCTTCTGGCATACTATACTTTACTGGGCGGAAGCCACCTCTGATCCATAACACACTCACAGATCTACCTTGTATAGTCAGGCAGTATACTTACATTTGTCCTGACCCACTTACATGTCATGGTGAAATGATGGAATTAAACGAATCTTCTCACCCAAATTAATTCCAGCTCTAATTTCTGCAGGATCACTTCAACAAAGAGATTGAACAAAAATGGTGACAACTCCCTTGCTGATCCTGAGCCAATGTGTGTCACCATGGAGTATCCTCACTGTTGCCTTCTAATCAGTGTAGAGTGGTATGTCGACTTCCTTATAAACTCTTCGGCAAGTAACTGTCTGGTGATAAACAAACTATCTAGTAAACTCTTGCAACTCCCTGATGGACCGAATCTTAAATTGTTGTTTGATCCATTTTTATTTCCCTTTATGTTCCAAAACAGTAGGAGCTTCATAAATTATATAAAATTGCTTTAAGCATTTGAGGTGAAATAAAATTAATGTGTTTAATTCCAAGTTTGATTTACATTTTGAGAGGTATTCCTATATTAATTCCTTCAGGTTATTTTAGATGAATTTACAGAATATTGAATAAGGGTATACTTAAAGATTTTCATTACACAAGCTGTAATTAGCTTTTGGGAAACATTTATTTAATTCTCCACACTTTCGGGCTATTTATTCTAGCTTTGACATTTATTTGAAAGAAGGTGTTTCAGAATTTCCTCTTTCTTTCTTTTTTTGGAACTCTTTTCAAATTATTAGATCCAATGAAATCTAGGACGTTACTGGATGCCCTCTTTGTAGAGCACCTTAATGCACACACTCCAACACACACACACACACAAACACACACAAGTGTGTTCTATTAAAGCATTTTGTATTTGGTCCAGATCAGTGATGGGTTTCTGCAGGCTCGCACCTACTCGCAAGAGCCGGTTGGTGAAATTTAGAGAACCGGTGAGAGGGGGTTCCACCGGCATACTGGAAGTAAATCTGGCCCGCCGCTGCCAGTGACCCAACGGGAAGGAAAGGAAAGGAAAGGAAAGGAAGGAAGAAAGGAAAGGGAAGGGAAGGAAGGAAAGAAAGAAAGAAAGAAAGAAAGAAAGAAAGAAAGAAAGAAAGAAAGAAAGAAAGAAAGAAAGAAAGAAAGAAAGAAAGAAAGAAAGAAAGAAAGAAAGAAAGAAAGAATTTATCATCACAATTGAGTCCAAAATTTTGGTTGCTGAGCAAGAGCGTTGTTAAATGAGTTTCACCACATTTTAAAAGGTGGCCACTCCCACCCTGTCACATGACTGCCAAGCCACGCCCACAAAATAGGCCACACCTACAGAGTAGGTTCTAAAAAATTTGAAACCCACCACTGGTCCAGATGTTATGACCACTTCTGAAGTTGCGTCAGGTTTTGGAGGAATTAAAATAATCAAGCCAGTGATCTTTTTTAAGAAAAAAAGAAAATAGAACGTTGGATGAAATTGATTATATATGATCTCTGAGAAAATAAACTTGAAAATCCTGGTCTGCTACCAAGGGGAGGTTCCAGTAGGCACTACTGCCAGCTTGCTTGTGTGCAGTCCTGGTGACCAACCCAAATTGGATCCTGTATCCTGGGACATATGTTAATGTTAATGTTTATTGAATTTGTCTACCGCCCTTCTCCCTTGCGGGACTCAGGGCAGTGAACAGGCATAATAAATACAACAAAAACATGAATATATAAAATACATTAAAATGTCAATTAAAATGCCAATTAAATTAGGGGTCTGTTCTAAAACCAAATAAAATTACTAAATAAAATCGATTAAAAACTACACCAGGCCGGCCGCACGAAATAAATGCATTTTCAAGGCCCGGCGGAAGAGGCGTAGGTCAGTGATCGTACGTAGGTCGGGGGTAGGTCATTCCAGAGGGCAGGGGCTGCCACAGAGAAGGCTCTCTCCCTGGGGGTCACCAGCCGACATTGTTTCGCCGACGGTACCCTGAGGAGACCCTCTCTGTGGGAGCGAACTGGTCGGTGGGAGGTATTTGGCAGCAGGAGGCGGTCTTGTAAGTAGCCAGGTCCCGTGCCATGGAGCGCTTTAAAGGTGGTTACCAGCACCTTGAAGCGCACCCGGAAAGCCACAGGCAGCCAGTGCAGCTCGCGCAGGAGAAGTGTCACGTGGGAGCATCTTGAGGCTCCCAGAATCCCCCGCGCGGCCGCATTCTGCACTAACTGGATCCTCCGGGTGGACCTCAATTCCCCGGGTGCACCTAGATTCCCCTTCATTCATAAAGCTATTAAATGTCAAAGTGTAAAATGTCCATAAGAACTGTCATAAAATCAAATAATATTTACTGGTAAATATTTACTGTAATAATAACAGTAACAACAATTGGCTGTATAACTGGATCCATGAAATGAGGCTTCTGATTTTGGCTATATAGCAATAGCACTTAGCACTTAGACTTATGCACTGCTTCAGGGTGCTTTACAGCCCACTCTAAGCAATTCACAGAGTTAGCATATTGCCTCCAACAATCTGAAAATGAAAGAACACTTTTAGCACAGTCTAGGTTTTCATCTGGTTAGGACAGGAATTAACCACGTGTGCC
This sequence comes from Rhabdophis nuchalis, assembly GCA_039707465.1. Classification (NCBI taxonomy): domain Eukaryota; kingdom Metazoa; phylum Chordata; class Lepidosauria; order Squamata; family Natricidae; genus Rhabdophis; species Rhabdophis nuchalis. The sequence continues at coordinate 10,611,717 of CM077661.1, forward strand.
TTATAAATAGAACTGTTAACTTCATTCCCCACAATCTCCTGATATAATTTGGGGGAGGAAAATACCTATTTGGAATATTGAAGAATTAGTCACAGTCAGCAATGTTAGACAATGGTATATGTATTTCTTACATCAGTAATATGTGTAGTGAGGAAGTAAAGATTTAGCCAGTGGTCTTTCACCCGACTTCAAATACACACACACACACACACAGAGCCAACGATGTGTAAAGTAGATTATAAAAATGAATTCTTACAGTATGCCGTTTTGTGTTTGAGGCACAAAATCCTCTCTGATTCTTTCATATGCTGTGTCTGCACAATACTACTACTATTAGTTCACAATAATATATATATATATCAGGAGGAGAACCTGGTGGCTTACTGGGTAAAACATCTGCCTAACAGGTAATACAGCCCCGGTTCAAATCCCAGTAAGGGTATGGCTAGCTGATGAGAGCTAAAAAGCTCGAAATAGATCTATCCTAGTCTCCCTGATTTATTTATTTATCAGCTCAAAAACCTCTTTCACACACACACACACACATATAATATAAATATATAAGAGTTTATTAAAGGGATGTGGTGGCTCAGTGGCTAAGATGCTGAGCTTATCGATCAGAAAGGTCAGCAGGTTGGCAGTTCGAATCCCTAGCGCTGTGTAACGAAGTGAGCTCCCGTTCCTTGTCCCAGCTTCTGCCAAGCTAGCAGTTCGAAAGCATGTAAAAATGACTATTGCAATGCTCTCTACATGGGGCTACTCTTGAGGTGCATCCGGAGGCTCCAGTTAGTCCAGAACTCGGCCGCGTGGGGGATTCTGGGAACATCCCGAAATTCCCATGTAACACCTCTCTTGCGCGGGCTGCACTGGCTACCGGTGGCCTTCTGGGTGCGCTTCAAGGTGCTTGTTACCATCTTTAAATCGCTCACATACCTCCCACTGACCAATTCGCTCCCACAGGGAGGGCCTCCTCAGGATGCTGACCTCCGGTCAATGCTGGCTGGCGACGCCCAGGGGTAGAGCCTTCTCTGTGGCAGGGCCTGCCCTCTGGAACGACCTGCCCCCCAAACTATGCACCATCATGGACCTTCCCCTCTTCCACCGCTCACTCAAGACACATCTCTTCCAACAAGCTGGACTAGCTTAGAACTCAGGTCTTGGCCCGATAGAGCTTCAGTTACTTTTGAATAAGGATTTGATAGGTTTTAACTGGGAATTTTAGCACAGGCACATAATTTAATTTCTTTTTAACTTTTGTAACATTGTTATTTATGTATCGTTGTTTTTAATTTCCCTGTGCACCGCCTAGAGTCCGTCTCGACTGAGATTGGTGCCGTTTATAAATTGAATAAAATTGAAAATTGAAATTGAAAATACAAGTAGAAAAATAGGAATCACCTTTGGTGGGAAGGTAACAGCGTTCTGTGTACCTTTGGCATTTAATCATGCTGGCCACATGACCACGGAGACATCTTTGGACAGCACTGGCTCTGTGGCTTTGAAATGGAGATGAGCACCACCCGCTAGAGTCAAGAACAACTAGCACATATGTGCAAGGGGAACCTTTACCTTTACCTAAGAGTTTATATCTAGTCCTCATTATTGTCTGTTCATAACAGTGGTGGACTATCTAGTGAGATATCGAACATATGAAAACTGGGTTCGGGTCAGGAGATGCAATACTTGTATATATTTCTTCCAGAATGGAGACATAAACATAATTTTAAGTAGATACAACGAATATAGCATTCCATCATTTATCTAACAAAGCTTTGAAAAAGCAATTTTCATGTTGACCATGATAGAGTTTATGGGACAAGTTGAAATGTATTTAAAAAACGATTTTTGCACATAGATTATTGAATAGATTGCCTCTTTCTGTTGCTCCTACTGAAGCAGTGGTGGGTTTCAAATTTTTTAGAACCTACTCTGTAGGTGTGGCCTATTTTGTGGGCATGGCTTGGCAGTCATGTGACAGGGTGGGAGTGGCCACCTTTTAAAATGTGGTGAAACTCATTTAACAAGACTCTTGCTTAGCAACCAAAATTTTGGACTCAATTGTGATGATAAATTCTTTCCTTCTTTCTTTCTTTCTTTCTTTCTTTCTTTCTTTCTTTCTTTCTTTCTTTCTTTCTTTCTTTCTTTCTTTCTTTCTTTCTTTCTTTCTTTCTTTCTTTCTTCCTTCCTTTCCTTTCCTTTCCTTTCTTCCTTTCCTTTCTTTCCCGTTGGGTCACTGGCAGCGGCGGGCCAGATTTACTTCCAGGTACGCCGGTGGAACCCCCATCTCACCGGTTCTCTAAATTTCACCAACCGGCTCTCGCGAGTAGGTGCGAGCCTGCAGAAACCCACCACTGTACTGAAGCATTAAAATAAGGCATCTACACTGACATAACGTATTTAATACAACACGGATGTTGCACTTCTCCATTTAAGAGTAAAACCTTATTAGAAGCAACAACCTTCTGTGCTTCTGTCCTTTTGATTGGAACTTGGCAAGTTAATGAGATAACAATTAGCATGTCTACTAATCAGTGTATAACGTAGTTTGTAATGTCATCTGCCACTCCTGAATAGCAAGTCCAGATATAATAAACTAAATATTTTCCTCACATTTCCTGTGGAATAATTGAAATTGTTTGCTGCCATTACTTTAAGTACAGTGAACTACTATTCAAGTGAAATCCTGCAGTTTTACTTGCTTTCACTGAAAATTCCAGTATAAATTCAGTCTGAACATGTTGTCCTAAAACACTACAGTAATTGCCATGTTGTTAGTTGCATTCATTTATCAGCAGCTTAATATAACACTTAACACTCTTCCCGCCCCCCCAAAAGTATCATTTATTAATTAGCAACTATCCTGAGGCAATTGCTTGATGTTTTAAATTGACTACCACACTGTGTGATAAAATGAAATTTTAATTGATGCAAATTTTTAAAAAACCCACTTTTGTATAGGTAAAAAATATCACGCAAAACCAGACTAAAAGAAAAGGACTCAGGAGAAAAACGCAATGTAAGTTTGCATTCCTTTTTCAAAGAAAGTCCCATTTGCTCTGACGCTTACATTAAAAAGGCAGGCTCCCTAGAAGGAACAGGGGCATAAATATGCCTGCTTTTTCAAACATCTGATTGCAGATTTATCCTTGTCTACAATTGTGAAACAGTATTCAATTAATCTGGAGAAACAGGTACAGTATAGGTGGGACCTTGCTCAATAGTAGCAACTGTGAGAGGGATCTTGGAGTCCTAGTGGACAAACATTTAAATAGGAGCCAGCCGTGGGCAGCAGCTGCCAAAAAAGCCAACACAGTTCTAGGCTGCATCGACAGAGGGAGAGAATCAAGATCACGTAAAGGGTTAATACCACTTCATAAGGCCTTGGGAAGGCCACACTTGGAATACGGCATTCAGTTTTGGTCACCACGATATAGAAAAGATTTGGAGACTCTAGAAAGAGTGCAGAGAAGAGCAACAAAGAGGATTAGGGGACTGGAGGCTCAAATATATGAAGAATAGTTGCAGGAACTGGGTGTGTCTAGTTTAATAAAAAGAAGGATTAAGAGAGACATGATAGCAGTGTTCCAATATCTCAGGGGTTGCCACAAAGAAGAGGGAGTCAAACTATTCTCCAAAGCGCCTGAGGGCAGAACAAGAAGCAATTGGTAGAAACTAATCAAGGAGAGAAGCAACTTAGAACGGAGGAGTAATTTCCTGACAGTTAGGACAATTAACCAGTGGAACAGAAGTTGCCTCCAGAAGTTGTGAATGCCCCAACACTGGAAGTCTTTAAGATGTTGGATAGCCATTTGTCTGAAATGGTGTAGGACTTCCTGCCTAGGTTAGGCAGGACTAGAAGTTTCTAGTTTGGACTAGAAGACCTCCAAGGTCCCTTCCAACTCTGCTATTGTAGTGTAAAAGTTAACTTGCTTTAAGGTTCATTAAGTTAGAGATTTGTGGATGGTTTTAATTTCCTTGTGCCTCCAAGAACTTTGGGATGTGTGTGTGTCAAATCCATAGCATTGCACATCTGTAACAGCTATGCCAGGGTGATGCATTTTAATGTAGACCTGAGCATGTGGACAATAACGAGCAACCCCTCTTCTCTTGAAATCGTTCTGGTGGTTCAGCAATGAGCTGGTCTCCATGACTTGACAACAATGATCTCATATGTGTTGCATTGTTCCATGTGTTATGAAAGCTTTAGTGCAGGGATGCCCAACCATACTGGCTGGGGGGGTTTCCAAAAATTGAAATCTTAAAGATGCCAAGGTTGGATATCTCTGCTTTAAGGTATGCACATCACTATGATTTTCTATGCACCAGCTGCATTGAACTCATGGGAGTTTCTTCTTCGGCGCATCTCTAGGTCAGTTTCGAGAGATAAGGGTTGCACAGTGATGTTTGGATGTTTAAAAATATGTAGCCCCATAGGATTTTGAAGGCGTTGTTGAAAGATCCTTTGAAATTATTTTTAGTCAAATGCACTGGCATATCTTATATAAATAAATATGTAACAAGAGTTTGTTCAAAACCGCTAATCTCCGAAAGTACTGCACCAATCGCTTCCAAATTTTCATACAACGTTCCTTCCAAGTACAGCACCAATGATATATATAGATTGTGTAGATGCCACACCTGTGCCAGGTACATGCAACGGAAATGTAAAAAATTGTAAAAAAGGTAGATAGATACAGAGAGAGCAGTGGGCTCTCCTTTATGACATAAAATACTCTGAGGGAGAAATATAGTAGGTAGGTAGGTAGGTAGGTAGGTAGGTAGGTAGGTAGGTAGGTAGGTAGGTATGTGGATAGAGAGAGGGAGAAATACAGTAGGTAATAATAATAATAATAATAATAATAATAACAACAACAACAACAACAACAACAACAATAATAATAATAATAATAATAATAATAATATTTAATTTCTAGACCGCTCCCTCTCCCCAAGGGGACTCGGAGCGGTGCACAGGGAAAATTAAAACAATAAATATACAAAACAGTTAAAAAACACATTAAACAATAAGACCCTGCGCTAAAATTCCCCAAAACCAATCACTAAAACCCTAAACCCTATAATACTGTGGTAAGAGGCTACCCTAGGCCGGCCAGGCAGAAAAAGTGCGTTTTCAATTTCAGACGGAAGGAACGGAGGTCCTTGGTAGTTGTAGTATCGGGGGGGAGGTCGTTCCAGAGGGCAGGGCCCGCCACAGAGAGAGCCCTTCCCCTGGGCGTCGCCCGCTGACAAAGTCTGGTGGACGGCACCCGGAGAAGTCCCTCTCTGTGGGAGCGAATCGGCCGTGAGGAAGTATGAGGCAGAATCCGATCCCGCAGATAGCTAGGTCCCGAGCCATGGAGCGCTTTAAAGATGATGACTAGCACCTTGAAGCGCACCCGAAAGACTACAGGTAGCCAGTGCAGCTCGCGCAAGAGCGGTGTTACATGGGTGTACCTTGTGGTACCCATTATTGCTCGCACGGCTGCATTCTGGACCAACTGCAGCCTCCGGGTGCACCTCAAGGGGAGCCCCATGTAGAGAGAGTTACAGGTAGCTAGGTAGGCAGCTATAGGGATAGAGAGAGGGAGGGAGAAATGCAGTAGGTAGGTAGGTAGGTAGGTAGGTAGGTAGGTAGATGGATAGAGAGAGGAGAAATACAGTAGGTAAGTAGGTAGGGAGGTAGGGAGGTAGAAAGGTAGAGGGATAGAGAGAGGGAGAAATACAGTAGGTAGGTAGGTAGAGAGATAGAGAGGGAGAGGGAGAGGGAGAAATACAGTAGGTAGGTAGATAGGTAGAGGGATAGAGAGAGGCAGAAATACAGTAGGTAGGTAGGTCGGTAGGTAGGAAGGTGGGTAGGTAGAGGGAGAGAAGAAGAAATACAGTAGGTAGGTAGGTATGTGTTTGTATGTGCAGGCGTAGATCTACACACAGATTGGTTGGCCCTTTAACCAGACTGGGCCACACAGCAACACGTAGCCAGGAATGGCTAGTTGTTAATATTGAGGCACCTGCATCAGTGTAGTTCTTATCCATTGTTAAGCAACATGTAGCCTTACACAAGACAACAGAGTACCTCTTTCATCTTTACCTACCATTGCTCATGCTGTAACAACTAAAGAGCTTGACACTGTTTATCCATGCTTTCATTTACAACTATTCTCTTGCTAATGGATAGAATATGTGCACTTCTCCCAGCAGCTGACATCTTTGTTAAAAATAGAACTATTTCACAAGAGAACATTATCCTGCCTTCTTTTTTTTTTAAGGGAAAAAAAAATCTCAATTTTAGCTTGCAAATACAGCCATCAATATGAAATGTTTTAACCATTAGCCGCTTAATAGTGCTACTACTTGGTTCTTTTATTGAGCAACTTCTGCTCAAAATGGCTTTTTTTTAAAATCTGCAGCACGAGAATTGAGCGGGAGTATAGGCAATGCTACCTCAGTTTCCCTGAGAGGAGGGCAGCACATTCCAGAAAGGGGCCTAAAACAGGAGACTGAATTGAAAAGTTGCGGGAGGAAAACGCTCAGATTAGTTTCAACCTGGAATCTCCCAGGCTGATTTTTCATTCTTGCCTCTCCTGCCTGTTTACTACCTACCCTGTTTCCCCCAAAATAAGACCTCCCCAGATAATAAGCCCAATCGAGCTTTTGAGCGCACGTGCGAATATAAGCCCTCCCTGAAAATAAGCCCTCCTTGAAAATATTGCAACACACCAGCAGCCATGAGCTCACCATGCTCGCTGCCTTTAGCACCTCGAAAATAATAAGACCTCCCCGAAAATAAGGCCAGGTGGGTCAAAAGAAAATAAGACCCTGTCTTATTTTGGGGGAAACATGGTAGAACAGGGGTGTCAAACCCAATTTCATTGAGGGCCGCATCAGGTTTGCGTTTGACCTTGGAGGGGGAGGGCTGGAATGGCCGTGGCCATGGTGGTCATGACCAGCTCAACATCACTTGTGTTGGGGACACCTGTGGTAGTTCAAGTCTGCCCGAAAATATGGGTTCCCGAGGCTCAGTTTTGGGGCTGCAACAGCCTGCTGCAACCCGTGTGTAGCCCTTCAAGCTCCATTTTCACTGGCAGAGACTTTGACTGTTTCCAGGGTGGCCCCATGGGTCAGATCTAAGCATCCCATATTTGCGGGATCGGATCCTGCCCCATACATCCTCACGGCCGATTCGCTCCCACAGAGAGGGACTTCTCCGGGTGCCGTCCACTAGACTTTGTCAGCGGGTGACGCCCAGGGGAAGGGCCTTCTCTGTGGCAGGCCCAGCCCTCTGGAACGACCTTCCCCCCGACATTAGAACGACCACGGACCTCCGCTCCTTCCGTCTAAAACTAAAAACATATCTGTTCTGCTTGGCCGGCCTAGGGTAGTCTCTCTTCGATGGGGTTAGTAATTTTAGATGGGGATTTTAGTAATTTTTAACTGGGAATTTTTAGCGGAGGGATAATATTTAATCTGTTTTTAATTATGTGTGTGTATTTATTGTTTTATTTGCCCTGTGCACCACTCCGAGTCCCTTCGGGGAGAGGGAGTGGTCAACAAATTAAATGTATTATTATTATTATTATTATTATTATTATTGTTGTTGTTGTTGTTGTTGTTGTTGTTGTTGTTATTATTATTATTATTATTATTATTATTATTATTATTATTATTATTATTATTATCCCGTGGACCAAATCTGGCCCCTGGGCTTTGAGTTTGACATCCCTAACCTAGAAGTTGGCAAAGGAAACCTAAACCTATTAGTAGTCCACTAGACCTATGTATAAGTAAAAATGGTTGTTTTCAGTAGACAAGAAAAGTTAAGATAAAAAATATCTAGGGAGAAGAAGTCCAAAAGGCAACTGGGCTTTTTTGGTTTTTCTCAAGAAGTTTCTTCAGAGTCACAAGGTCATTGTCTTTTGGAAAAAGCACCTTTGGGATTAGAATGGGAAAGGAACTGTGGATTTTGAACAAGTAAATTAATAATAAACAAAATAGTGGACTACCATTTAAATATGAGCCAGCCGTGTGCAGCAGCTGCCAAAAAAGCCAACACAGTTCTAGGCTGCATAAACAGAGGGATAGAATCTAGATCACGTGAAGTGTTAATGGCACTGTATAGTGCCTTGGTAAGGCCACACTTGGAATACTGCATACAGTTTTGGTCGCCACGATGTAGAAAAGACGTGGAGACTCTGGAAAGAGTGCAGAGAAGAGCAACCAAGATGATTAGGGGACTGGAGACTAAAACATATGAAGAACGGTTGCAGGAGCTGGGTATGTCTAGTTTGATGAAGAGAAAGACCAGGGGAGACATGATAGCAGTGTTCCGATATCTCAGAGGACGCCACAAAGAAGAGGGAGTCAAACTATTCTCCAAGGCACCTGGGGGCAGGACAAGAAGCAATGGGTGGAAACTCATCAAGGAGAGAAGCAACTTAGAACTAAGGAGAAATTTCCTGACAGTTAGAACAATTAACCTCTGGAACAGCTTGCCTCCAGAAGTTGTGAATGCCCCAACCCTGGAAGTCTTTAAAAAGATGTTAGATAGCCCTTTTGTCTGAAATGGTATAGGGCTCCTGCCCACGCAGGGGGTTGGACTAGAAGACCTACAAGGTCCCTTCCAACTCTGCTATTGTATTAAAATATGTCTTGAATTCCTTTATCTTTTTTCCCCAAACAGATAATTACATGATTAAAATTCAAACTGTTGTGTCACATGTTTGACTTAAGGCAAATCATTCTTTGATACCAAGGAACCTACAGATTCACACTCCAAAATATATTTCTTTTTAAAAAAAATATTGTAGGGAGAAGTTACAATATCACCCTTTCCCATAATTTCTGTTCTCTTTGGTCTGAAGTATCCCAAATCCTCGGCAACACCTATAGTAGGCATTTTAAAATGATTGTGCAAATTCCTAACATCAGCAATTTCATGTCTGTGCTTATCTACATTTTTCAAATAACATAACCAAAGGGATTATTGAGAGAATGCTGAGATAATCCATACTCAGCTTTTGAGAAGAGATTTTGCTTCGTTTCCAATTCCAACAGCAATGAAAAAAAATTCTTTGGGCTATTACCAACATCACCAAAACAATATATAAACAGGTGTTTTGCATACCACTAGGGCAAGGGTCTGCAAAGTCGGCTCTTTTAAGGCTGGTGGACTTCAACTCCCAGAGTTCCCCAGCCAGCATAGCATAGCTGGCTGGGGAATTCTGGGAGTTAATAATAATAATAATAATAATTTATTAAACTTGTTGACCGCTCCCTCTCCCCGAAGGGACTCGGAGCGGTGCACAGGGCTAATAAAACAATAAATACATACATATAGTTAAAAACAAATTAAATATTTCCCTGCGCTAAAAATCCAATTAAAAACTAAAATCCCCATCTAAAATTTCTAGCAACCCCATCGAAGAGAGTCTATCCTAGGCCGGCCAAGCAGAACAGATATGTTTTTAGTTTCAGACGGAAGGAGCGGAGGTCCGTGGTAGTTCTAATGTCGGGGGGAAGGTCGTTCCAGAGGGCTGGGCCCGCCACAGAGAGAGCCCTTCCCCTGGGCGTCGCCCGCTGACAAAGTCTAGTGGACGGCACCTGGAGAAGTCCCTCTCTGTGGGAGCGAATCGGCCGTGTGGATGTGTGCGGCAGGATCCGAAGTTGAAGTCCACCAGTCTTAAAAGAGCCGACTTTGCAGAGCCCTACACTAGGGAATGGATTCATCTAATTGGCTGCTGAAATGGTCCTAAATATTTATGTTTAATATCACAACAAATATTGCCATGATTTATTCAGACTGCTGAGTTGCGGAATCATCATCAAGCCCAATTATTTTCTATACCTGAAAAAGAAATAAATAGTTATTTTCCCCCTCACCCTTGTTAAGCCAGGGAATTCAGGAGATTTAAGCAGTTCAAATGAGCAGTAAGATTTATGGCAAGATTAAACTCTCTACAAAATCTGAACTATTAATGGTCAAGGGAAATGAGCCGCAATTAAGAGGAATTTTAAGGAGGACTATACTTAAATCTCTTACAGGACCCGTGGCTTATGACATGCTTGGCCCATTCTTCAAGTTCAGCCTGGTCATCTCCTACAACCCCTGCATAAAGACGTTGACATTAGAAGTCATTGTTGGACAATAAGCTGAATAAATTGATAATGATGAAAAAGAAATGCTCCTAAGGCCAGTATACGAATTACCTTATTTGAAACTAGCCGTTCCCGGTCACGTGTTGCTGTGGCCCAGTCTGCTTAAACGGCCAACCAATCTGTGTGTAGTTCTACACCTGCACACACAAACACATACACACAACCACCGTATAACCCACAACCTACCTACCTAGTGTATTTCTCCCTCTCTCTCCCTCTACCTACCTATCTACCTACCTGCTTACTGTATTTTTTCCTCTCTCTATCCCTCTACCTACTGTATTTCTTCCTCTACCTCTCCCTCTCTCTCCCTCTACCTACCTACCTACCTACCTACTGCATTTCTCCCTCCCTCTCTCTATCCCTATAGCTGCCTACCTACCTACTGTATTTCTCCCTCAGAGTATTTTATGTCATAAAGGATGACATAATACCTGTGGCCCACTGCTCTCTCTGTATCCATCTACCTACCTTTTTTCCATTTCCGTTGTGTGTATCTGGCACAGGTGTGACATCTACACAATCTATATATATCATTGGTGCCGTACTTGAAAGGAAGGTTGTGTGTTGAATGAAAATTTGGAAGCGATCGGTACAGGACTTTCGGAGATTAGAGGTTTTGAACAAGCTCTTGTTACATTTTTATTTATATAGAAGATTCCTGAAATTATAACTCTCTGGAATAGAAAATTATTTTTCCTGATGTGCTGCTCAAAGTATAGCATGTAAAAAATCCTTTATGCATTTATTAAGAAAAAAATAACTATTGAAGGAACCACCTATCTTCTGCCACATGATATTATTGTCTGCTTCTTCCCTCCCTTTTTCTCGTTTGAATTTTCAGCCTGATGGATGCATAAAGTTTAAAACGAGAATCTGTCAGAATAAATCTAGCTGTATGGTAGAAAAATCTTGGTATAAAACAGCTTAAAATATCACCTCGCTTTCATTAGTACTTTGATATCTTGTATGTACTGTATGTAGCAATTGTTAAAACGTATTCTGCATTTCTGTCTTCAGATATATCTGGCCTCGTTATTTCATTTCCAAGGCAGTCTGAAATATTTTCTGTTACATTTGTACTTTACAGAATAAAGAACACTGGCCGTTGTGCTCTATGAATAAATATTTTTTTATCTTTCAAAACTGGTATCAAAACAGAACACACACCTTTATTTGGTTTTGATAGGGAAACTGAAGTTCACATCTAACATCAAAATAACGGGCTGCGAAATCTTTCAAGAAGGAAAAAATATAGTGGATTGGAGCTGTTTCTTTCAACAAAGATTCAACAAATGCAGTCACCTTTGGGAGTTTGCATTCTGGTGTGGGAACCGTTCTTTTCATTTTGCCAAAGGGTTTAAAAGAAAATCATTACAATGCTCGTGAGCTAGGAAATTAAATTAGATTTATACCAGTTGCTTTAGTTCCTTGCAGTCAGATGCGTTATTATTCTTCACGACATTTCTAATGCAGTCTTATGTATTGTTATAGGCAAGGAACCAAATACCATTCAACTCAGCTATTATGTTCAGCCATTTAAATGTGTTTTTTAAAAAATAAAGTTCTGCTTTTATTATATCTTATTTTGCTCTTGTTAAGGGTGTGGAAGAGTTTAGTTTTTGTACATTCAAATATTAGCTAAGCAGTTAAACTGGCCTGTGACCGTATTTCATTCATTGACTATATCTTACCTGAATCATCATTGATGGATGTTTAGATAAGATTAGATTCAAACAAGTATCAAAATATATTTATAAATTCACTTTTGAGGGAAAAATATGCAAAACAGATACCTGTTTTGCAGTGAAAGATGTACATGTCTTATATACTCAGTATGCACCAAGATTCCATAATTAAAAGCAGGAACAAATCAGAGGTTGATATTAATGAACATATGCAAAAATAGCTTGAACCCCAAATAAACTGAACTCTAAATTGTTTTTAATTGGATTTTAATGGGTAAGAGTTTTAGGGAATTTTAGCACAGGGTATTGTGTATTTAATTGGTTTTTTAGTATTTATTATTGTCACATTTTATATTTCTATTTTAATTTCCTGTGCACCTCCCTGAGTCCCTTTGGGGAGAGAGACGCGGTTATACAAATTTAATAAAATAAAAATAAATAAATAAATAAATCAACTGATTATTCCACCCTCAATTCTTTGTCCTGTAAATTCTAATGCTACATATATAGCATCAAATATTATACTGTATTTGATGCAGACTAATTAAACATGGACAGAATTATATTGTTAAAGTCACCTTACATTCGTGAAAAATAATTGTAGGTACTGATTCTAAAAGTGCTAAACAAACCTGCTCTTTAATATATACGTATGTTTTCAGGCAGTTTTCAAACTGAAAAGTGAATGAAGAATGGATATATGTTTTTCAACGCATGTCCTTAAGTATCCTGTAACTGGGCCTTACAGAATTTAGCATATACAATAACGAGCTGAAAAGGAAAACTCACCATAAATGTTAGTATACAGACAATAATTTGCATTTATTTGCTTGCTGATGCAATTCAACTAATAGTGATACATTTTGCAGACCAAAGAAAGACACCAGGATCCATTGTAAATTTGAACTAGAAGGAGCAAGAAGACACATTAAAAACCAGGAATGAATGAATATCTCTATCTATCTATCTATCTATCTATCTATCTATCTATCTATCTATCTATCTATCTATCTATCTATCTATCTATCTATCTATCTATCTACAGTATCTATCTATCTATCTATCTATCTATCTATCTATCTATCTATCTATCTATCTATCTATCTATCTATCTACAGTATCTATCTATCCATCCATCCATCCATCCATCCATCCATCCATCCATCCATCCATCCATCCATCCATCCATCCATCCATCCATCCATCCATCCATCCATCCATCCATCCATCTATCTATCTATCTATCTATCTATCTATCTATCTATCTATCTACAGTATCTATCTATCTATCTATCTATCTATCTATCTATCTATCTATCTATCTATCTATCTATCTATCTATCTATCTATTCAAATGAATATATGTGTGTATGTGTGTATATGTGTGTGTGTACACACACACCTCACTCTGTATTATATTTCCCCCAAAAAAGAAATAGTCTTTCTTCAATCACAATAAGAAATTTCACACAGATTGCTGTCCCTTTGCATAAACATCCTAAATGAATATTTGACCATCTCAAAATCATATGGTCTTTCCAGGTAGCATCTTAAAGAAACATCAGCCTCAGCAGGTAATCTTGTTTTGCTTGTAGCCATATTAGTTATGGAAGAAGAAACAAGCCAAGGGCCTTAGCCCTCCTCATATGCTTTCCACAAATACAACTTGCTCCAGTCCCTAAACTGATTACCGGATTTATTTAAATCCGTTCATTAATATGTCAAAGAAGATATATGTTCTACAAAAAGGATAGTAACTGAGTTACTGTTATACCAATCTGTGTATTCTTCGTTTTCTAAAATCCCATAATAAAACATTTTTGTATATCGTATTTATTGATAATTCTTAATTACAATACAATACAATACAATACAATACAATACAATACAATACAATACAATACAATACAATACAATACAATACAATACAATACAATACAATAGCAGAGTTGGAAGGGACCTTGTAGGTTGTCTAGTCCAACCCCCTGCGTGGACAGGAACCTTATACCATTTCAGACAAATGGCTATCCAACATCTTCTTGAAGACTTCCAGGGTTGGGGCATTCACAACTTCTGAAGGCAAGTTGTGAATGCCCCAACCCTGGAAGTCTTTAAGAAGATGTTAGATATTATTCTCTCCTGGGTAGCTAACTTTACATTTTCCTTTTGATATTTCTCAATGCTTGCTACTCATGGCTGTGCCCTCATAAAAGCCTGTTTTGTCACTTAAAATTTTATTTAGATATAAAAAGTTCTTTTAAGCATATCTCAACAGCAAATGTTAAGCAGCTGGATAGTACCTAATTAGAATAGTCAGGGGGGAAAGTGTTGTTTGAAGTAAATAATAATCACATCCATCACACTATAATTCTGGTTGTTTATGTGATGTACACCTTGTAGACAGTCTATTGATTGCAGAAGATATTTGGAATTGAACACATATCATTCTTCCCATATCTGTGAATTTCAATAGTTTTTGTATTTTCATTTAATTATAGAGAAAGAATTGTGTGATCTCTTGCAGCAGGCACTCAAAAATCTTCCTTTATAAAGAACTTTTAATTGCAAAAATACCACAGGAAACACAAGTGATAAAGACTAGCAAAAGGAATACAAAAGTAGCTTATTTTCTGTCTACTGAGATTGTTTCCAAGAAACAGGAACTACTTGCAACTTCCAGCAGATTATCCAAAATTAAAGGTGAGATAAGATCGACCAAAGTAAGGCATCGTGGAGTCCAAGAACTTCCACCAACACCTTGAAGCGCACTCGAAAGGCCACAGGCAGCCAGTGCAGCTCGCGCAGGAGACGTGTTATGTGGGCTTGCCTTGGGGCACCCATAATCACCCGTGCGACCGCATTCTGAACTAACTGTAGCCTTCGAGTGCACCTCAAGGGGAGCCCCATGTAGAGAGCGTTACAGTAGTCCAGCCGGGATGTCACGAGTGCTTGAGTGACTGTGCGAAGGGGCCCCCTGTCCAGTAAGGGGCGCAACTGGTGTATCAGGCATACCTGATAAAACACCCTCCTGGCCACGGCCACCACATGGTCCTCCATGGACAGCCGGGAATCCAGGAGGACACCTAAGTTGCGCGCCATCTCCACGGGGGCCAGTTGTTCGTCCCCAATGGCCAGTGTTGGACTTATCTGGCTGAACCAGGGTGCTGGAAACCACAGCCACTCGGTCTTGGATGGGTTGAACTTACCCATCCAGACCCGTATGGCCTCCAAACACCGGGACAGCACCTCGACGGCATCGTTGGGGTGGTTTGGGGTGGATATGTACAGCTGGGTGTCGTCAGCGTACAGGTGGTATTCCACCCCAAAACCACGGATGATCTCACCCAGCAGCTTCATGTAGGTGTTGAACAGAAGCGGCGAGAGGACCGACCGCTGAGGAACCCCACATGTGAGGGGCCTCGGGGACAACCTCTGCCCTCCTGCCAACACCCATTGCGACCGACCAGAGAGGTAGGACGAGAACCACTGCAGAACGGTACCTCTCAGCCCCAACCTCCCCAATCGGTGCAATAAGATACCATGGTCGATGGTATCAAAAGCCGCCAAGAGGTCTAATAGGACTAGGATAGAGGAGCAACCTCTATCCTGCGCCCTCCAGAGATCATCAACCAACGCGACCAATGCCGTCTCAGTGCTGTGACCAGGTCGGAAGCTGGACTGGCGCGGGTCTAGATAATCAACTTCCTCCAGGTGATGAGGAAACTGTGATGAGGAAACTGTGATGAGGCCACCACACTCTCTACAACCTTCGCAAGAAAGTGAAGGTTGGAGACCGGATGGTAATTTTCCAACAATGCTGGGTCCAGGGAAGGTTTTTTGAGGAGAGGTCTCACCACCGCCTCTTTCAAGGCGGTAGGTAAGAACCCCTCACTCAAAGACGCGTTCACAATATCCTGGAGCAGCCTCGTGTCACATCCCAGGATGCCAGTACAAGCCAGGATGGGCACAGGTCCAATAAACATGTGGTGGCCCTAAGGTTCCTCCGCAACCTGTCCATATCCTCGGTAGTGACAAAGTCAAACTCCTCCCAGGGTGTTATCTCAAGACCAGCACCGGACAAATCAACTGGATCACTTTCAGTGGAGGGCAACTCGTTCCGAATCTGAGTGATTTTGTCCTGCAGAAACACTCCAAATTCCTCTGCTCGACCCTGCAAAGGGGCTTCCCACCGCCTCAGGTGAAGGAGGGAGCGGGTCACCCCAAACAGGGCGGCAGGGCGGTTTTCCGCGGATGCGATAAGAGTGGCACAATACTCGCGTTTGGCCATTCTTAGCGCCACTAAGTAAATCCTAATATGGTCTCTCACTAGTGTTTGGTCAGCTTCGGATCGAGAGGATCTCCACCTACTCTCTAGGCGTCTCTTGCGGCGTTTCATCTCTCGAAGCTCCTCCGAGAAGTTAAGAGAAGTACAAACTTTTTAGTTTCGTTCCAGAAGGAAACTGAGGAAAATGGTGCATGATAAGATAGAGAATTACTGCCAGCAATTATCTAGAAGGGTTTATTGTAGAGGAAAATAAAAGAAAATGCTTCTGAATAGAGAACACAGATAAAGTAGAAGTTGACTCCAGGGATAATAGTACAAAGTAAGGTATATTGAGATACAATATTGCTTATTGAACATTCATTCACTTTGAAATTGAAGTATTTTTGATGATTGGGGGAAAAATATTGTATTTCACAGAACTAATTAGTGCAGATCTGAACTTGAATTTTTGACACTTATATAAATAGGCTGCATATTGATTCCCTTGCTTGTTAATTAACTTTATTTTATAGGATTTATTACAGACATGTTCATGTTAGCTGTTGAAATTAATGAGTTGTATGCAGTGCTTCCCTCTCAACAGTGTGTAGGAGGGACAATACGGTGTGGTTGAACATGAAAGGATGAGAGTAGCTTTTACAACTGTTAGTAATATAGCTGTCTCATTAGTCTTAATAACTTCAGAGTACACTTATGGTTCCATCTGTCTTTATGTTTATTTCTTTCTATTATGAAAGCATAATTTCCTTATATATAAAACCATAAATCTTCAACATATGGGTTACATTGTGGTAAAAAAGAAACTGTTTGCAGAATTGTTTTTATTGTGCTACATAGGCTTACTGAGCAAATAGGTTTCAACACAATTGTTCCCAAATGTTGCCGAAATCCTACAAATCGTAGAGATGTACTTGCTGACAATACTGGCTAAGGATCGACAATAAATGCAGAAGTTAATTTATACAAGCGATTGGGTTGATTTCGCTTGAGATATACATAAGCATTAAATTATCTGGAAAAATTAAAGTCAATATAAGAGGACAATAGTGGCGATAGAACTGAGAATTGTAATAGAATATTCAACAAAGTCCCACTTAATCAAATCATTCCTGTTCATTCATTCATTCAACTTATATGCTTCCCATCTTGCCTGGAGGTGATTCTGGATATCTTACAATCATTAAAAACCAATAAAACATTTAACGTTACAATGATAAATAGTAACAAATTAGTTAAAATTGACAAAGGTAGGGAGGAAAGATGCAAGATACAAATGGAGAGTGGTGAGGTTTTGTAGCTTAGTCCATTAACTACCTCCAGAATGATGCACTCAAATTGGGGCTCCACTCCAGTTGACAGAGCCAGGCCTTCAGGCCCTTTAGGAATTTATTTTTTATTTTATTTAGATTTATACCCCGCACCTTCTCCAGAAAGGACCCAGGGCGGCGCACAGGAAATTTAAAACACAACAAATATTACAAAATACAAAATTTAAAAACATATTAAATTCCTACCCTGTGCTAAAATCGACTAAAATCCCCCAAATTAAAACTATCTAAGAGCAGCACAACGGGAGGTTACTCTAGGCCAGCTTGATGGAAAAGGTGTGTCTTAAGACACTGGCGGAAGAGGCAGAGGTCTGGGATGGTACGTAGTTCAGGGGGTAAGTCGTTCCAAAGGGTAGGGCCAGCCACAGAGAAGGCTCTTCCCCTGGGTGTCGCCAGTCGGCATTGTCCAGCCGACGGCACTCTGAGAAGGCCCTCTCTGTGGGAGCGTATCGGTCTGAGGGATGTATGGGGCAGGAGGCGGTCTCGCATATAACTAGGTCCCGAGCCATGGAGCGCTTTAAAGATGGTCGCCAAAACCTTGAAGCGCACCCGAAAGGCCACAGGTAGCCAGTGCAGCTCGCGCAGGAGCAGTGTTATGTGGGAGCATCTAGAAGCTCCCATAATGACCCGCGCGGCCGCAAGGAAGACCAAAAGGAAGGGTGTGGGTCTTACTTTTGGGGAGCATGATGTTCCAAACGGCAGCAGCCATGGCAGAAAAGTCTCCTCGCCATGCTGTAGGTGGAGCATGCATTGTTGTGAGACATCCGGTCAGTAACCTGGACCCATGCCACGAAGGGTGTAATAATCAACCTTTTGAATTGGACTGTGAACCAATGAGAAATCAGTGCTGTTCGCAATACAGGGCCTCAAAAACCCATTTATAAGACCTTTACAAAGGAGAACCATAAAAGGCTGAAGCCACAAATGGCAAGAGAGATAAGACTGCTTCGCTATTGGAAAGACACTGGTTGATAATGACAGCTGAGAATAGAAGATTAGTTAACCCTTGATGATTAATAAGTAGAAATTTACTAATTTTTAGATTGTTTTAGATTGCTTTTGAAGGATAATTAGTTAATAAATATTTAGTTAGAATAAGAGTAATGAAATAACTCTTATGCCCAACCTGGTATGCCCAAATACGGAAGGAAGGGAGCTTACTGCTACCCACTCGTCACATCTCGACTTGACTATTGCAATGCTCTCTACATGGGGCTTCCCTTGAAGTGCACCCGAAGACTACAGTTAGTCCAGAATGCGGCCGCGCGGATAATTACGGGAGCGCCCAAACACTCCCATATAACACCTGTCCTGCGCGAGCTCCACTGGCTTCCTGTGGTCTTTCGGGTGTGCTTCAAGGTCCTAACGACCATCTTCAAAGCGCTCCATGGCTCGGGACCTAGCTATATGCAAGACCGCCTCCTGCCCCATATATCCCTGGGACCGACACGCTCCCACAGAGAGGGCCTCCTCAGGGTGCCGTCGATCGGGCAATGTCGACTGGCGGCACCCAGGGGGAGAGCCTTCTCTGTGGCAGGACCAGCCCTTTGGAACGACCTGCCCCCTGAAATCCGTACCATTCCTGACCTCCGCCTCTTCCGCAAATGTCTTAAGACTCACCTCTTCCAACTAGCCGGCCTTGCGTAACCCCAGCACCGCCAGTTGTAAATGGGGATTTTAAAATGGTCACAACACAGGCACCTAATATCTCTGTATTTATGTTTATTGATGTAATTCTTTGTTCGCTGCCCCGAGTCCCTTTGTGGTGAGATGGGAGCGGGTTATAAATGTGAAAAATAAATAAAATAAATAAATTTTGCCTTTCAGCTCCACCCTAGGAGCCTTCCAGGCAGGAAACCATTTTTGTGTTGCATTCGTGTGGATAAATAAATATCTTTTTTCTTTATTTCTTTTTGTATCTTAATTGTTTCAAATTTGAAAGAGTCAAATTCTTGGGTAAAATAAAAAAAGAGAAAGTTAAAGATCACAGGTCTTGATCTTGAATGGGGAGGGAGGAGGTTTAGTCCATGAATTGTAAGAGTAGTATTAAAAAAAAAAAATACAGAAGAAGAAAAACTAATCCATTTCTTTTTAAAAGTTTTGCATAGGTTCCATTGATAAAGTAACTTTTAGAAAATTGTGATAACACACTGACCAGGGTCCTCCAGATTTTAATTCCGCCGCTTATTTCTTCTGTTCTTAAAATTTTAACTTGCTTTAGGTTTTTTATGGGCAATTTCTTTTTAAAACAGTAAAAGTCTCACCAGCTGAAACTACTTTCTCTTTTCACTTCCTTCCTTCCGAAGCCGTCAGCAACTTCGCCAGCCTGGGAGCTGTCTGGGTATATTTAATATGTATCTCCTAATTTTAGAGTAAATTATTTCAACAATTCAACAAACTCTCAACTAAACTCAGTAGAGTTCAGAATTAGAATTGAGCTAAGTGCTCAACAAATATCACAGTTTTGGAGATATGACAGTTATATAGTCTATACTCGTAAGTATTATGCTAAATTGAGCTAGTCTATCCAGAAAAATGAGGGGAAATAGTATATTACAGCATATTTCAACTGTGTTAACAACTTTTACTAGTGTAACATGATTTGTTGTTTTAATCACCAGCCGTGCAAGATGACAGTTTGACAGTAAGAAAAAAGGAGTCTCTCCATTTTCTTTTAAAAAGAAACAATGAACATCTTTTTCTTGCATATGATTATTTAAAAAAAATAATCCTTCATTTCGAATGCTGGGAAAGTCAAATTGCTGAAAACTCAGCCTGTTTGATTTCCTATCCTAAAACAGGTTTGATTCTTAGATACCATTTCACATCCAATATGTAATTTCAGATCTGAAGAGGAGGTTATAGCTCAGGGGTAGTCAACCTTTTTATACCTACCGCCCACTTATGTATCTCTGTTAGTAGTACGATTTTCTAACCGCCCACCGGTTCCACAGTCATGGTGATTTATAAAGTAGGAAAGTCAATTAAATTTGAAAAAGGAAAGTGCTTCAGTATCGGACAAAACCCCTACCGCCCACCGTGAAAGCTGGAACGCCCACTAGGGGGCGGTAGGGACCAGGTTGACTACCACTGGTACCGCTGAATTCATTGCCACCAACCATTCAGGTCTTCTATGAGATAGCTTGCAACTTCCCTGCTCCAGTATATTATAACCAGAGTTAAGTGATGCATGGTGAGGATATCCATGTGAAATATGGACCAGAACATCAAGATCACAATGGGCAGAAATGACCCTTTGGACTGTAAAGTCCTTTCCCCACTGAAAAGACCTACGAGATCGCCTTCTGCCACCGAGAGCCTCCCACCAGCCTGTACGCTCCCATAGAGAGCGTCTCCACATGGTGCCTTCGGCTAGACAATGTCAACTGGCGACACCCAGGGGGAGAGCCTTCTCCGTGGGAGCCCCTGCCCTCTGGAACGAATTGCCCCCGGAATTAAGAACTATCCCTGACCTTCTCACCTTCCGCCGTGGTCTCAAAACCTTTCTCTTTCAACAAGCCGGGCTGGCATAAAACAGGATTTTTAAATGTTTAAATTTAAATTCTTATTATTTTAATCAGGGTTAGTTTGGGTTTTTTCCATGTTTCGGCCAATATTTTAATTATGTCTTTTAAAAGCTTTCTTTTTAACTTTTATATATTTGTTTTTATTTTGGCTGTACACCGCCCTGAGTCCTTCGGGAGTAGGGCGGTCTAAAAAACCCAATAAACTAAACTAAACTAAACTAAAATGTTTGGGTTTCAACATGCCACTAGTGATAGTAGGGGAGAAAGCAGGATGCATGCATCGAGAAGCAGATAGTAAGTCTTCCCACTTCTCTCTTGGGATATTATGGATTGTCTATGCATGAAGAAATGCCTGAACAAGCTCTGTTTTAGGCCCAGTACTCTTCAACATCTTCATCAATGATTTGGATGAGGGGATAAATGGGGAACTCATCAAATTTGCAGATGACACCAAGCTGGCAGGAATAGCCAACACTCCAGAAGATAGGCTTAAGATACAGAAGGATCTTGACAAACTTGAACATTGGGCACTATCTAACAAAATGAAATTCAATTGTGAAAAAAGTAAGGTTCTACATTTAGGCAAGAAAAACAAAATGCACAGGTACAGTATAGGTGGTACCTTGCTCAATAGTAGCAACTGTGAGAGGGATCTTGGAATCCTAGTGGACAACCATTTAAATATGAGCCAGCAGTGTGCAGCAGCTGCCAATTAGCCAACATAGTTCTAGGCTGCATAAACAGAGGGAGAGAATCAAGATCACGTGAAGTGTTAATGCCACTGTATAGTGCCTTGGTAAGGCCACACTTGGAATACTGCATACAGTTTTGGTCGCCACGATGTAGAAAAGACGTGGAGACTCTGGAAAGAGTGCAGAGAAGAGCAACCAAGATGATTAGGGGACTGGAGACTAAAACATATGAAGAACGGTTGCAGGAGCTGGGTATGTCTAGTTTAATGAAGAGAAGGACCAGGGGAGACATGATAGCAGTGTTCCAATATCTCAGGGGTTGCCACAAAGAAGAGGGAGCCAAACTATTCTCCAAGGCACCTGGGGGCAGGACAAGAAGCAATGGGTGGAAACTAATCAAGGAGAGAAGCAACTTAGAACTAAGGAGAAATTTCCTGACAGTTAGAACAATTAACCTCTGGAACAGCTTGCCTTCAGAAGTTGTGAATGCCCCAAACCTGGAAGTCTTTAAAAAGAACGAAGTGTTTTTAGCATCTCTTAATGGCTATTATTACTGTTCCAATCACAATTTCCTTTCTGGTTAACTGGCAAGATTGGGCCTTGAGAACAAGGTTTTCTCGTGATTCTGTTTGGATGGTTTAGGGGCATGGAATTTTTTGGGTGAGTGGGGTTGTGTTTGGGGATTGTTATGTGTGTTGGGCCTGGTCTCTGGGTGCTATGTGAATTTCATTGTATGTGTAAACTGTATATATATGTATAATGGTGGTGCTAAGAAATTACTGCTGAACATCTAGGCAGTTGATCTTTAGTATTCTAGAATGTTTTAAACAGTGGTGGGTTTCTGCAGGTTCGCACCTACTCGCGAGAGCCGGTTGGTGAAATTTAGAGAACCGGTGAGAGGGGGTTCCACCGGCGTACCTGGAAGTAAATCTGGCCCGCCGCTGCCAGTGACCCAACGGGAAGGAAAGGAAAGGAAGGAAGAAAGGGAAGAAAGAAAGAAAGAAAGAAAGAAAGAAAGAAAGAAAGAAAGAAAGAAAGAAAGAAAGAAAGAAAGAAAGAAAGAAAGAAAGAAAGAAAGAAAGAAAGAAAGAATTTATCATCACAATTGAGTCCAAAATTTTGGTTGCTAAGCAAGAGCGTTGTTAAATG
Organism: Rhabdophis nuchalis; assembly: GCA_039707465.1. Classification (NCBI taxonomy): domain Eukaryota; kingdom Metazoa; phylum Chordata; class Lepidosauria; order Squamata; family Natricidae; genus Rhabdophis; species Rhabdophis nuchalis. The sequence goes on from CM077661.1 coordinate 10,634,538, forward strand.
AATTTCACCACATTTTAAAAGGTGGCCACTCCCACCCTGTCACATGACTGCCAAGTCACGCCCACAAAATAGGCCACACCTACAGAGTAGGTTCTAAAAAATTTGAAACCCACCACTGGTTTTAAACCAAACTATGATAATCTGCAACATGTATATGAACGCATTTAAAGGTTGCATTCTAAGCTTTGAATTTTATTTTCTAGAGTGGCCTTAGTCCTTTTTTGCTTGGCATTATGGAAAATTAAAATAGGATCGCCCTGATTCAACCACCCTTTATAGTTGCATTGAACTTGGTTTTGCTTTTCAACATTATTTTTACAAGGAGAATTAGAGAAGAGATAATTGACATGCGGAGTTAGATCATTGGTCCAACTGCCTTAGCATTCTATATCCATAGAATATTTTCAAAGAGAATCATTTTAAGACATCACTGGAATTGTTGAATGCAACTGGGACTTTCAGCATGAAACATGCTACACTTGTTTATGCCTCTTTCTAATTTAAGATAATTCCTTGTGTTCAAGACACATGATATCTACAGTTCTTTGAAACTGTATACTAAAGGGAATGCAGTTCAATTCCCTTGGTATTAGGTGTTTAGATATGCCTGCAATTGTTAACCATTGTCACTCTTTTTAAGATGTTTCTGTAGTTTTATGCTATATTTTTAAAAATTATCTACGCTTAACAAAAGGCAGTTATGAGATTCACAGTCTTATTTTGAGCAGAGCCTCTTAAATTAAACTATTAAAAATAGGTGGTACCTTGCTCAATAGTAGCAACTGTGAGAGGGATCTTGGAATCCTAGTGGACAACCATTTAAATATGAGCCAGCAGTGTGCAGCAGCTGCCAAAAAAGCCAACACAGTTCTAGGCTGCATAAACAGAGGGATAGAATCTAGATCACGTGAAGTGTTAATGCCACTGTATAGTGCCTTGGTAAGGCCACACTTGGAATACTGCATACAGTTTTGGTCGCCACGATGTAGAAAAGACGTGGAGACTCTGGAAAGAGTGCAGAGAAGAGCAACCAAGATGATTAGGGGACTGGAGGCTAAAGCATATGAAGAACGGTTGCAGGAGCTGGGTATGTCTAGTTTGATGAAGAGAAGGACCAGGGGAGACATGATAGCAGTGTTCCGATATCTCAGAGGGTGCCACAAAGAAGAGGGAGTCAAACTATTCTCCAAGGCACCTGGGGGCAGGACAAGAAGCAATGGGTGGAAACTAATCAAGGAGAGAAGCAACTTAGAACTAAGGAGAAATTTCCTGACAGTGAGAACAATTAACCTCTGGAACAGCTTGCCTCCAGAAGTTGTGAATGCCCCAACTCTGGAAGTCTTTAAAAAGATGTTAGATAGCCATTTTTCTGAAATGGTATAAGGTTCCTGCCCATGCAGGGGGTTGGACTAGAAGACCTCCAAAGTCCCTTCCAACTCTGCTATTGTATTGTATTGTATTGTATTGTATTGTATTGTATTGTATTGTATTGTATTGTATTGTATTGTATTGTATTGTATTGTAAACAACTTTAAATAGATGATAAACTGCCTCCAGGTATGCACGATGATTTTTCTTAGAGTCAAGATAATGTTAGGGTCCCTCCTAAAGCTTGCTAAGAAGAAACAAACAAAATAAGCAAACAAAAATGTTATTTCTTCAGACCCATTTTTAAATAAAAAATATAGTGTACAATTAGTATATTCCGTTTCTACTAAAATGGTATTGTGTGTCTTCCAGGTAGAGAGTCTAATAAGAAAATGAAGAAAGAAACAACACAATTATAAATAAGCCAGACAACTGTGATTCGTGCTTTCTTCAGAAGACAGAAATTGTGGCTAGCAATTGCCCCAAGCAAACAACATAATGGAAGTACTGAAAATGAGTATCAACCGCTAAGCCAGATTCCCTCCCTCCCTCCCTCAATTGGTGCCATTGAGTCTGATGGATTTATTAAATGAATGAATCCAGAGATTAAGTTAGCTAGTCTGGAGGACTACATGGAAGATTATAGAATTGATGGTATATGTTTCAATGTTCTCACCATTCAAAAAATAACCTCTGGCAGGTTTAAAAAAAAAAAGTGTATCAGAAAAAAATAAATAAGCTAAGCTAGGACCATTCACTTTTAGAAAAAGCAGAGTGTCTTTAAGATAAGGAACATTAAGTTACAGTACTTCCTTGTTCTTCAGAAGTAGCCCTGTTGAAAGAGCTTATTCTTTTAGGATTTGTAATATTTATATTTATTAAATTTCTATCCTGCCCTATCTCCCAAAAAGGGACTCAGGGCGGCGCACAGGAACTTAAAATCCAACAATACAAATAATACAAATTCTACAAAATTTAAAACTACTATTAAACAATTTAACCCGTGCTAAAAAGAGACAGTTAATTTAAAACCCAGAGCTAATAAAACATGGTTGTAGCAGCTAATAAGGTAGTTGAAGAGAGGTATTATTTATTTATTTATTTATTTATTTATTTTATTTTAATCATATTTATATCCCGCCCTTCTCCACAGAGGACCCAGGGCGGCGCACAGGAATTTAAAAACATACAAAAGAATAAATACATAATTTAAAAACCTATTAAATTATTCTAGTCCTATGCTAAAACCAATTTTAAAATCCCCAATTTAAAACTCTCTAAAAATAGTCCCCACGGGAGGTTAGGCTAGGCCGGCTTGCTGAAAAAGATGTGTCTTTAGACACTGGCGGAAGAGGCGGAGGTCGGTGATGGTACGCAATTCAGGGGGTAGGTGATTCCAAAGGGCAGGGCCCGCCACAGAAATTGCTCACAAATAGAAAACCGTAGTTCTTCTTTGGGAAGGTTTTAGATTTCCCTATGCAACACAAGCGGATTCCATTATCGAGAGCTGGTCTATATTGCTAATTGCTTTCTGATGACAAAGAAGAGCTTCATCAATTGATGCCTTATATGCTCCCTGCTGATATTTCACAAGTCAAGGAAGACTGTATTTTTGAGCTGAATGTTTGGTGATTGTTGTCATTGCTTTTGTTGACTTATTGTGGACGTATGACTGAGTTGGCGCTAAAAGTTGCTGATATCTCCGTTCTTTATATTACCATTGTAAATTATCCAAATCGTGAGCTGGGGAGTAGATGAGCCTTATAAGTAAATAATAAATATAATGGAAGATACTGACATTTCACGGTTTCCAGCATTATCAGCTTTAGTATATTAAAAAGTGCCATCTTTCCATTTATTTAGACAGTCAAATTTATTTAGACAGTCAACTTTATTTAGACAGTCAACTTTTTCTAAAACAAGATCATTATTGCAAAAAAATAAAAATAAAGTGAGTCCATTTGAATTGTTAGAATGGGACAATTCCAATGGCCCAAATCTCATAGGCTGGCATATCCCTTAGTGAATTTGTTTATTCATAGTACAGAATGCAGACTTTAAAATACGGCAGAGAGTTATAGTTCCTGTTATGCAATCGCCTAAAAAGCTGTTGCATCCATATCTGGACACTATGCCTTTTGAATAACAACTTTAAAAAAACCATAGGTGAAGAATCTGCATGCATGCAGTCCCACCCACCTCTATCTACTTAAGCAACAATAGCTGATGACAGCATAATGGGAACTGTAGTCAAACAGCATTCAAAAGGGCATAGGTTCCCTACTCCTACACGGAAACTACTTCAGAAATCTAATAGTACCCTAATTCTAATTGGCTTTATTAAATTTATAAGCCATTGATTTGATTTTTATTCTGATATAATTTAAACTAGAGATCGCCTTCTGCCACCGAGAGCCTCCCACCGGCCAGTACGCTCCCATAGAGAGGGTCTCTTCATGGTGCCGTCAGCTAGACAATGTCGACTGGCGACACCCAAGGGGAGAGCCTTCTCCGTGGGAGCCCCTGTCCTCTGGGATGAATGGCCCCCGGAATTAAGAACTATCCCTGACTTACGCACCTTCCGCCGTGCCCTTAAAACTCTTATTTTTCAACAAGCCAGGCTGGCATAAAGCATGAATTTTAAATTCTAAATTTACATTTTTATTATTTTAATTAGGGTTTTTTTCCACGTTTCGGCCAATATTTTAATTACGTCTTTTAATTATGTCTTTTAAAAGCTTTTTTAAACTTTTATATATTTGTTTTTATTTTGGCTGTACACCGCCCTGAGTCCTTCGGGAGTAGGGCGGTATAAAAAAAACAATAAACCTAAACATCTTGTTTTTCTTCAGATTGGTTAAAGTTACAGAACAAATGAAATACCTTGTAGAAGTATTAATGACTTTGCAATATGTAAAAATAGTAGCCAAAATGTGACCATGTTGGTTGCTGATGGCATTTCAGTTTCAGAGATGTTTTTCAGCTGCAGATATTTCCATTATATGAAACAATTACCAAGAAATCTTTAATATACCAAAATAAAGCAATATTCCTTTAAGAAAAGTGTTCCATATAACTATGCATGCTACATTTCTTTTATTTTCCTTCAAACTCCCTAGATACTGTAAAAGGAAACATCTGGAAAAAATAGCAAGGTTAAATTAAAAACTGAAATGGTTTTTTTTTAAGAATAATGTTATTAAGCTCTATAATCTTCCAATCTTATGAAATGTATTCTTTTTAGACCTAGCCAAAATCTATCTACTTACAGATTTTTCTATATTCAATAGAATATTCAAGAATATTCAATATTGTATTTCTGTAAAGATAAAGGTTCCCTTTGCACATCGGTGCTAGTCTTTCCCAACTCTAGGGGGCAGTGTTCATCTCCATTTCAAAGCCAAATAAATAAAATAAATAAATAAATAATTTAATTTATAACCCGCTCTCTCTCCCCAAAGGGACTCGAGGCGGGGCACAGGGAAATTAAAAATGCATATAAAATTACAGACAATACAATATTAAAAAGAATTAAACAGAACCCTGTGCTAAAATACCAGAGCTAAAACAAACCCCTAAAAACCCCTAAAACAGTTAAGTCATCCCAAGCTGGCCAAGCAGAAGAAATGTGTTTTTAATTTTTGACGGAAGGAGCAGAGGTCCGTAGTTGTCCTAATATCGGGGAGAAGGTCATTCCAGAGGGTCGGGCCCGCCACAGAGAAGGCCCTTCCCCTGGGCATCGCCCGCTGGCATAGCCTAGTGGATGGCACCCGGAGAAGCCCCTCTCTGTGGGAGCGAATCGGCCGCAGGGATGTATGGGGCAGGATGCGATCCCGCAGATAACTAGGTCCCGTGCCATGGAGCGCTTTAAAGATGATAACCAACACCTTGAAGCGCACCCGAAAGACGACAGGCAGCCAATGCAGCTCGCGCAGGAGCGGTGTTACATGGGAAAACCTAGAGGTTCCCATAATTGACCGCGCGGCTGCATTCTGGACAAGCTGAAGTCTTCGGGTGCACCTCAAGGGGAGCCCCATGTAGAGAGCATTGCAGTAGTCCAGTCGGGATGTCACGAGGGCATGAGTGACTGTGCAAAGGGCACCCCGGTCCAGTAGGGGACGCAACTGGCAGACCAGACGAACCTGGTAAAGAGCTAGCGCTGTCCGAAAACATCTCTGTGGTCCTATGGCCAGCATGACTAAACGCCGAAGGTGCATAGAACACTGTTACCTTCCCACCAAAGGTGGTTCCTATTTTTCTACTTGCATTTTTACATACTTTTGAACTGCTAGGTTGGCAGAAGCTGCGACAAATATTGGGAGCTCACTCCGTTAGACAGCGCTAGGAATTTGAACCGCTGAACTGCCAACTTTCTGATCAACAAACTCAGTGTCTTAGCCACTGAGCCACCACGTCCCTTTGTATTTCTGCACAAGTGTGAAAAACTCCCAGGTGCTGGGTTGGGTGGCAGGAAATCATTAGGAGACCTTCAATATACAACTAATCCTTTTGCTACAAAACCCAGATATTACAGGATGAAAAAATAAATAGAAGGAAAGAAGATGGAAGTGGAAGGAGTTCAGTGGTGGGTTTCCCAAAAATTGAAAACCTCTTCTGTAGGTGTGGCCTGCTTTGTGGGAGTGGCTTGTGGGCCATGTGACTGAGTAGAAGTGGCTTGGCAGTCATGTGACCAGGTGAGCATGGCCAACTTGTAAAATGTGGTGAAACTCACTTAACAACGCTCTTGCTTAGCAACCAAAATGTTGGCTCAGGAACTCTGGCATTTGAAGCACGCAAGTCTTAAAGTTGTCAAGTTGCAAGACCCTTGTAACACCCCTAACCCTTTAGGGAAAAAAAATCCCGGAGTGTTCAAACTTGACAGCTTTAAGATTTGTGGACTTCAGCTCCCAGAATTCCTCCTCTCGCTCTTCCTCTTGATGATGGGCGGACGGGCGGGGGAAGGGAGCTGGAACCGGTTCTAAACGGCCCTGTAGATTTGTGGAACCTCTTCTAGAGAAGAGCTTAGAACTGGCAGGAAGCTACTCCTGGAGTAGTTGCAGACATAACTGTCAGTTTCTCATGGTGCTGACCATAAGAAAAAAGGTTCTCTTCAAAATAAACTTTGCAGTTCACATTTAACACAATATTTGGTTTTCAGTCCCAGAGCAATTAATAAGTCATAATAGAATAGAATAGAATAGAATAGAATAGAATAGAATAGAATCGAATCGAATCGAATCGAATCTGGAAGGAACCTTGGAGTTTTCTAATCCAGCCCTCTGATCAAGTAGGAGAACCTATATAATCTTAGACATGATGTCCAGTTTCTTCTTCCTTCGGGGAGAGAGAGCGGGTTATAAATTAAAATTATTATTATTATTATTATTCTTAAAAACCTCCCATGATGGAGCACCCTTGATTTATGAAAGCAAGCTGTTCCACTGGTTAATTATCCTTACTGTTAGGAAGTTTCTCCTCAGTTCTAGGTTGCTTCTCTCCTTGATGAGTTTGCAGCCATTGCTTCTTGTTCTGCCCTCAGGTGCTTTGGAGAATAATTTGACTCTGTTTTCTTTGTGGCAGCCCCTCAAATACTGGAATCAGGTCACCTCTAATTCTTCTTTTCTGCACACATGCCAGACCGAAAACCTGCAGCCGTTTTTCATATGGTTTAGTCTCCAGGCCTTTGAAACATCTCAGTTGCTCTTCTCTGAACTTTTTCCAAAGTCTCGACATCTTTTTTGTAGTATGGTGACCAAAATCGGTTGTGGCATTCCAGGTGTGGTCTTGCGAGGCTTTTGAAAAGCAGCACTAATACTTCAGGTGATCTTGATTCTATGCCTCTGTTTACACAACCCAGGATTATATAAACAATCCAGCTTTTTTGGCGGCGGCTGCACACAGCTGGCTCATATTCAAGGGATTATCCACTAGGACTCCATGCATAGAGAATAACGTGGGATTCTGGAGAAGGTGGAACTGTGTCTGCACTTCTCTTGTGGAACTGCATTCCTTCCAGAATTTATATCCCGCCCCCAACCCTGCAGGTCTGTGGAAAAGCAGTGAAGTCCTGCTCCCCCCAGCAGTCCTGGGGCTGAGTAATTTGTAACCCCGATTCTTGTTACATCTCATGGTTTGTTCCCAGATGCAAAAGTTGATAAAGCAAACGACAAACAAGGAAGGCTGTAAAAATATATATATAGCATGGGCTGGAGATGCTATTCTTCAGCATTAGGGTTGTTTCCGGTCACTATATCTGTGATGCCGAACTTATGGCACGCATGGCACAGGTGGCACGTGGAGCCATTTCTGAGGACACGCAAGGTGTTGCCCTGTCAGCTCCAGCACGCATGCACACGCTGGCCAGCTGATATTTGGCCTTGATTTTCAGCAGTTTTTTGTCCTCTGGAGGCTTCAGGAAAGCCTCCTGAAGCCTCCAGAGAGTGAAAAAATGGACTTACTGGGCCCACCGGAAGTTGGAAAATGGACTGTTTCCGGCTTCCCGAGGGCCTCTGGGAAGGGCCGTTTTTGTCCTCCCCAGGCTCCAAGAAAGTCGTGCATGCATGCGCGGGGCAGCAGGGCGGGGTGTCACGCATGCATGCACAGGGAGCATGGCATGGGGGGATTAAATTATGGGGGTGGTCCCCCAGTGTCTGCCATGGTGCGCAAGCGTGTGCTTTTGGCACCCGAGACAAAAAACGGTTCACCATCCTTGCACTCTACGATGAGCTTCAAGTGAGGACAGGATGACCCAACCATGAAGAACACAGCTAGGCCTTTGATGGGACTGTCAGCCTCCGCTTTTTGCTTGCTTCGGCTGTCATTTTGAAACTTTACTTTACTTTACTTTAATTCGACGTATTAACCGGCCCCTCTCCCCGAAGGGACTCGGGGCGGTGCACAGGAAATATAAAAAACACAATATATCGCAATAAATTACATAAATATTTAAAACTATATTAAACTAACTCCTATGCTAAAATCTTCCCGTTAAAATTACCATAAAACCCAATATAAAAATTTCTCTAATAACTAAGGCTAAGTACAGTAGGTTAGGCCAGGCCGGCCTGTTGGAAAAGTTTTTAATTGCTGGCGGAAGGAGCGGAGGTCCGTGGTGGTTCTAATTTCGGGGGGAAGGTCGTTCCAGAGGGTCGGGCCCGCCACAGAGAAGGCCCTTCCCCTGGGCATCACCCGCTGGCATTGCCTAGTGGACGGCACCCGGGGAAGTCCCTCTCTGTGCGAGCGAATCAGCCAAAGGGATGTATGGGGCAGGATGCGATCCCGCAGATAACTAGGTCCCGTGCCATGGAGCGCTTTGAAGATGGTAACCAGTACCTTGAAGTGCACCCGAAAGGCCACAGGCAGCCAATGCAGCTCGCGCAGGAGCGGTGTTACGTGGGAATACCTGGAGGTACCCAATATTGCCCACGCGGCTGCATTCTGAACTAGCTGTAGCCTTTGGGTGCACCTCAAGGGGAGCCCCATGTAGAGAGCGTTACGGGGAGGGAGGGGCTGTGGGTCTGGATATTAAGTGAGCTGGAGAGAGATGTGGCCAGAGTCTGTTATAACCAAGGCTAACGGTCTTGCATTCCATTGTGATGATGCTCCTGAGCAGGAAGCGCACCTGACATCGTGAACGACTCTGCATTGGATAATATACTGGGGTCAAAGGGGCTTAAGGGTTGGGTTATGCTTTGATACGTATGTTACGTGCCTAAATGTTTCATTCCTTGCTTGACTTTCGCTGCGGTCTTATCATATTCAGTAAAAGTAACCTTAAACTTCCAAATGAGCTTAAGCGTGGTCTTTCCTGATTTATGATGGAAGCAGATCTGACAGGGACTGATTTTAAATTACTAATAATATAGTGCAGTGGTGGGTTTCTGCAGGCTCGCACCTACTCGCGAGAGCCGGTTGGTGAAATTTAGAGAACCGGCGTGACCTGGAAGTAAATCTGGCCCGTCGCTGCCAGTGAAACAACGGGAAGGAAAGGAAAGGAAGGAAGGAAGAATGGAAAGAAAGAAAGAAAGAAAGAAAGAAAGAAAGAAAGAAAGAAAGAAAGAAAGAAAGAAAGAAAGAAAGAAAGAAAGAAAGAATTTATCATCACAATTGAGTCCAAAATTTTGGTTGCTAAGCAAGAGCGTTGTTAAATGAGTTTCACCACATTTTAAAAGGTGGCCACTCCCCACCCTGTCACATGACTTCCAAGCCACGCCCACAAAATAGGCCACACCTACAGAGTAGGTTCTAAAAAAATGTGAAACCCACCACTGATATAGTGTAATATAATATAGTGTAATATAATTCACTTTTCGTAAGCATGTCTGTCTAATTTGTAAATGCTTTATTTTTATTCAACTAGGAATGTGTCCTTTCTCTTGGAACGAGAAGTCTTCCCTTCATGACGGGTTTCATTTTTATGACAACCTAGGGAAGCTGAGGAGGAATAACTAGCCCCTTCCCATGTAATGAAGGACTTGAAGGAAAACCATTTCCTTATCTCAGACAGCAAATGCTTCGCCTTTATATCTGTGAGCGAGCTTGAGTGTTTCTATGCATTTTTAATGTTCCAATCCCAGTGTGTTTTATGCCAGAATTTGTGAGGTGATTTGTGTATGCATTTTTAAAATGTTTTCTCTCCTAAGCTAAAAAGTTAATCTTTTGCTACCAGGAAAGTATAGAATGTCTGCACTAAAATATATAGTTTAAATATTTCTGAACTATTGCTGTAACACGCATCTCAGAACGAAGAGAGAAAGAGGGGAAAACCATCAAGCTTTGGAGAAAACAGTAGATATTTTCTGCAGCTTACTAAACTTTTATTCTTCCCTGTTACTGAATTAGACGAATTGATAATTGTAGTTTGATGTTGTAAAACATCAATATACAATCGCATAAAAGCCTTGATAGGGCACCAAATCAATGAGATGCCTGACTTAATCTCCATGTTTTTACTGAATAATGGGATACAAAATGTAATGAAAGAAATTTGAATTTTGATTAGGGATTTTGAGCAATTATTCATTTAGGCATACATATATATTCATTTAAACTAGACAAGGGTAATATTGTTCAATTCCCTTTTACTATGTTTTTGAACAACTTTCTTTTTAACTTTAAAATGGTCTTAACCTTGATATCACTGCAATATGAAAATATAATGACTTTTCCTCAAACTACTCAGTGAAGGGGGAAAGGTATGCAGTTTAATATTGTCGTGCAATTAATGATATGGTAAAAAGATATAACCACTCTAATGCAGTGATCTTCTCCATTATTTCAGTTTTCATTCTGTGCTATGTCATTATCAACTTCAAAGAATGGAAAATTGCAATAACCTTCAGACAAAACTATATTATTTCCAAACGCAGTTACTTAAAACTAGATGAGAAAACTAATAATATGAATATGGACTTTTTTTTAATAAGGGAGGACAGTGGGAAAATTAAATTCCCAATTTTCTTCAAGATTTGGTGGGCTAATTATGCGTTAATAATAATAATAATTAATAATAATTTAATTTTATAACCCGCTCTCTCTCCCCAAGGGGACTCGAGGCGGGGCACAGGCAATTAAAAATACAAAGAACAAACTACAGAGTACAAACAACAGAATTAAAAGTAAATTAAATAATTCCTGCGCTAAAACCCATATACTAAACTAAAAATTACCCCTAAAAACCCCCTAACCTAAAAAGAGACTACCCAAGGCCGGCCAGGCGAAAAAAGTGAGTCTTTAATTTTAAGCGGAAGGAGCGGAGGTCCGTGGTTGTCCTAATATCGGGGGGAAGGTCGTTCCAGAGGGCTGGGCCCGCCACAGAGAAGGCGTTGTCAAATTAGTGTTGGCTCTTAGCGACCACAGAGATAGATTTTCTCCAATCTGTCAATTTGTTCCTCATCTGGTCCTTCAGATTTTCCAATGGTGCCCTTACCATCACTAGAATCATCCACCATACTGTTAACCTGCTTCTTGTTCTCTTTCCATTTCCCTCAATATATATACAGCAATAAGGTGTTGATTACCATCTTTAAAGCGCTCCATGGCACGGGTCCTAGCTATTTGCGTGATCGTATCCTACCCCACACATCCCTTCGACCGATTCGCTCACACAGAGAGGGACTTCTCCGGGTGCCGTCCACCTGGCAATGCCAACAGGCGGCATCCAGGGGAAGGGCCTTCTCTGTGCCGGGCCCAACCCTCTGGAATGACCTACCCCCCGAACTTAGATCTATCACGGACCTCCGCTCCTTCCATCAACAATTAAAGACCCATCTTTTCCAGCAGGCCGGCCTGGCCTAACCTACCGTACCAGCCTAGTTTTAGTAAATATTACCAATCGGGTTTTTACGATATAAATTTAAACAAGGTACTTTTTAACACAGGGTAAAACATTTAATTTAGTTTTAATTATTTATAATTTGTTATATGTATATGTATATGTTCTTAAATTCCTGTACACCGCCCCGAGTCTCTTCGGAGAGAGGGGGCGGTCAATAAATCCAAACAAACAAACAAACAAACAAACAAACAAATAAATAAATAAATATAACTCAGGGGTGGGTTCCTACCAGTTGTAACCACTTCTATAGAAGAGGTGCCACAAATCTACAGTACAAAGGTGTCAAGTTTCAATACCCAGGTTCATTGCTAAGGCTGGAAGAATTAAGATGCAGTGATGTTGAATCCTGCTACCCATGTTAATAGAGATAGCTGGCAATGATAATGAATTATATATGTATCACATTTTAACTATTCATACTTACAGGTCTCTTACTTTAGTAAAGAGATCATCATCATTCTCATCCCTTCTCACTCTAGCATCAGGAACAAACTGGCCTTGATCCTCCCCACTACTCCAAGACCCAGGTGCCTCCTGATGACCAGCCATTGTTGTTATTGTTGTTATCATTATTATTGTTGCTGTTGTTGTTTTGTTTTGTTGTTTAATGTATGATGAGAACATGACAGAAGAGAAGTAAACCTATACACACAATCCACATGATTGTGGGGAGAGGGTGCGGTTTAGAAATATTAAAATTATTATTAAAATTATTATTATATACAAAACTGTTGTGGCCCAGCCGGCTCCGGATGAGTTGCTGATGGACTCTTCTAGTGAGGAGTCCTATGAGTCTGCTCTGGAGGAGGAGGAGGGCAACCTTGAGAGAGCAGAGAGCTCGGCTGGTCATCAGGAGGCTCCTGGGTCTTGGAGTAGTGGGGAGAATCAAGGCCAGTTTGTCCCTGATGCTAGAGTGAGAAGGGCTGCAAAAAGGAGGCTTCAATTGCATCAGAAGCGAACTCGAAGGATGTGAATTAGTCCCAGCTGCCTAATGGCTGGCCCCTCCCAAGAGGGTTTAAAAGGAAGCCTTTGCTAAGGAAGTCCTTGCAGAGAACAATGTTGGATTTCTAGGTTCGTGTTTATTCGTGTTGATTTTCAGGTTCGTGTTTAGTCGAGTTAGGAAGCTTCGTATCTGTTCAGAGTCATTCAGGCAAGCAGCCAAGAGAGTCAGTGGCAGGCAGCCAGTCTTGTGTTAGTCAGAGAAAGGGGGGGGGGGTCAGAACACAGTATGGCAGTTGCCTCATGTTCAATTCAGCTATCCAGGTGATTTCCTCTTGCATTGCTTCATGCAGATCTTCTAGGGAACCAGGCATCATGGGCAACATTACACAATACGTTGAATGGTTTGCATATCAGCACCACAATCACAACAAGGGGGAATCTTTCCATTGATACAAGGCAGCATCACACCTAATTCCCTTCAGTTTTGACCTTACACAGCAAGGCAAGTCAAAAGTGATCACTAATATTCAGGTGATAAGAAGATACTTTGGACTATAACTCTCCCTAGGCATTCTTAGATTTAAATACTGGTGATCGACAGGATTTTAATCTTGTGATGGGCTTGTGCATTGGCTTGGTGAACAGGGAGGGCCTTGTTGTTCAGCATTCTTGACCATTGCCGGAAAAAAGATAATTGTCTTTTAATTGGGGCAGTATGGTATTGCTAAGTATAGGTGGTACCTTGCTCAATAGTAGCAACTGTGAGAGGGATCTTGGAATCCTAGTGGACAACCATGTAAATATGAGCCAGCCGTGTGCAGCAGCTGCCAAAAAAGCCAACACAGTTCTAGGCTGCATAAACAGAGGGATAGAATCTAGATCACGTGAAGTGTTGATGCCACTGTATAGTGCCTTGGTAAGGCCACACTTGGAATACTGCATACAGTTTTCGTCGCCACGATGTAGAAAAGACGTGGAGACTCTGGAAAGAGTGCAGAGAAGAGCAACCAAGATGATTAGGGAACTGGAGACTAAAACATATGAAGAATGGCTGCAGGAGCTGGGTATGTCTAGTTTGATGAAGAGAAGGACCAGGGGAGACAGGATAGCAGTTTTCCGATATCTCAGGGGTTGCCACAAAGAAGAGGGACTCAAGCTATTCTCCAAGGCACCTGGGGGCAGGACAAGAAGCAATGGGTGGAAACTAATCAAGGAGAGAAGCAACTTAGAACTAAGGAGAAATTTCCTGACAGTCAGAACAATTAACCTCTGGAACAGCTTGCCTCCAGAAGTTGTGAATGCCCCAACCCTGGAAGTATTTAAGAAGATGTTAGATAGCCATTTGTCTGAAATGGTATAAGGTTCCTGCCCACGCAGGGGGTTGGACTAGAAGACCTACAAGGTCCCTTCCAACTCTGCTATTGTATTATTGTATTAAGTACTGGTAACCAGAGCACAGGAGCAGGATGCAATGATACACATTGCACAGATGATACACATTGTGTGGCAAAGTTGCATATCAACCGTTTGGGTGTGGGAATTGTTAAGCCATGTGCTGGCACAATATTCAGCTATGCAATAAACCAAAGCCAACATTGTGATTCCTAGGGTTTTAACATCAGCACCCCATGTTGTTCCAACTGGTCTGTTCAGTAAATTATTGTGGGTTTTCAATTTTGTAGGTGTTTTTTTTTATTTCCAGGTGTTGTCGGAAGGTTAGTGAACTGTCCAGTGTTTCTCCCAGGTACTTCAGAGAGTTATTACCTTGTAAAATACAACTCTGGAGTTGTAAAGGCTGAAGACTGCCGAGGTGGGATTTGAAAGACTGGTAATTCTTTTTAGAACATCATCCTGCTATGGTTCAGGAAATCAGGGATTCACCTGTTAAAAGCTTGGTGGTCGTTCAATCAATTTTAATCACTGTTAGCATCCCTTAAAACTGAGGGGGGGGGAGAAGCTCGAAGTAATCCGTCTGAAGCATGCAGAGATTGATCTGTTGTGCCCAGGTCTGATAGCCGATCTTCATTCTGGAGATTCTGATTAGAGACGTAGGTCACGCACTTCTCTTTGGATAACTTGCTCCGATAATTGGTGAAGCGTAGAAATTCTGATTGCTTCTATCCTTGCAGCTCCTCTTGATCTGACTTGCAAAACGTTTCTCATCATTGACTAATTGAGTCTACATTCTTCCCATCCCTCTACTAATAGCAGGGGTCAAAAGTGGGTCATGGCGTAGATAAATAGAATGTCTAGAGTAGACTGTCTTACTCAGACCTCAATTTATGCTTCATGGTTTAAGAAGTTTAAAAGCTAATGTTTCCTTGTTCTTTTTGAAGAGTTGGGATCTAGTAAAACCGAACTAACCTCTGACACTAATGCAGTATTGCATCCCTATCAACAAATAACCAAGAATAGATAGAAAGTGAAATATCAAATAGGGATAGTAGAACCCACTTTAAATCTTAGCTCTGATTTAGTTGTAACTGTGTAGGTGTAAAGGTGAAATTAATTGAAGCCAATAAAACCTTCTGATATAACACTTGACTTTGTTCATGGAATGAACTAAAGAAGGTTCTGAAGCAGGGAAGCTAATCATAGTGGAAACATGGTTGGACCACTTTCAATATCTAATATGGTGACTACATGTCATCATGCATGGCACTTGGCTCTCTAGGGCTAAATAGTTACCTCGTGTTTGGTAATAGTCTCCTGTATGTATTGCTAAAAAAACCCTTAAGCTCACTATGCAACTAAAAAATGGTAAATTTGAAAGGCTGATGTCAACTCTCTCAGGTAAACCACACAGGAAACACAACCAGATAAACTAATTCTATATTTATTGTAAGGCTACACTAACATTATCATGTAAGTTTGAATGTACAAGCTTTCTGCCATGATTAACCAATTAGAGCGAATTCTTCCTAAGTTTCTTTCCCTGATTGTTAATTCATCATTTCTACATGGGGCTCCCCTTGAGGTGCACCCGAAGACTTCAGCTTGTCCAGAATGCAGCCGCGTGGGCAGTTATGGGAACCTTTAGGTTTCCCCATGTAACACCGCTCCTGCGCGAGCTGCATTGGCTGCCTGTCGTCTTTCGGGTGCGCTTCAAGGTGTTGGTTATCATCTTCAAAGCGCTCCATGGCACGGGACCTAACTATCTGCGGGATCGCATCCTGCCCCATACATCCCTGCGGCCGATTCGCTCCCACAGAGAGGGACTTCTCCAGGTGCCGTCCACTAGGCTGTGCCAGCGGGCGACGCCCAGGGGAAGGGCCTTCTCTGTGGCAGGCCCAGCCCTCTGGAACGACCTTCCCCCCGATATCAGAACAACCACGGACCTCCGCTCCTTCCGTCAAAAACTAAAAACACACTTCTTCTGCTTGGCTGGCCTAGGGTAATTAAACTGTTTTTAGGGGTTTTGGGGGCTTAGTTTTAGTTTTTATATGGGATTTTAGCGCAGGGTTAGTTTAATTCGTTTTAACATTGTACTTTGTTTGTGGTTTTTAATTGTATTTTTAATTCCCTGTGTCCCGCCTCGAGTCCCTTCGGGGAGAGAGAGCGGGTTATAAATTAAAAATTATTATTATTATTATTATTATTATTATTATTATTATTATTATTATTATTATTATTATTATTGTTATTGTTGTTGTTGTTGTTGTTGTTGTTGTTGTTGTTGTTGTTGTTGTTATTTTAAGGCATTATTTTTAAGGTATTATTTTTCTTCTCCTTGTCCCCCAAGGTCATTCCCACATCCCGCTACAACTATTGAATAGCGATAGCACTAAGACGTCTATTCCATAGTGCATGTTATCCTCAACAATGTGGGTCTTCGTTTTACCAACTTCAAACAAAATCAACCTTGAGCTCATGGGGATTGAACTACAGACTGTGGCCAGAGTTAGCCTGCAATCCTGCATTCTAAGCACTGTGCCACTTGGGACGCTTTAGATCTACAAAATCCAACAAACTGTCAAATTATCTTCACGATGGCTTTATGCCCCCCCTCCTCATTGATTTGAGAGCTATATTGATTCTATACCAGGGGTGGGCAAATTTTGCAACTTTAAGTCTGAAGGACTTCAGCTCCCAGAGTTCTCCAGCCAGCTTTGCTGGCTGGAGAATTCTGGGAGCTGGTCCTTCAGACTTAAAGTTGCAAAGTTTGCCCACCCCTGTTCTATACTAATGGCCTATGAACTACATTAGTATCTTCTATAATAGAAATGGTGTAAATCACAATGATTAATCATTGTGCTACAATAAAATGCTTACATATAGGCCAGTTGTGTTTATTTTAATTATTTCTCTGGTGCCACAGCAGAACTAAACCAAAGTCAGACAGAGTTATATGTTCGTCATCCATTAATGAATTTTAAAATTATTTTCACATAAACCTTAACAAACAACAAAAGACTCCCATATTCCTGTGTTAGTGAGTAATTGTACAGCTATCCTTTGTATGCTGACTATTCAGCTATCCTATCTTTATATCCCAGGAGCACCGAAGGTGGAATCAGCAAGTGTTACAGCCTATTGTACCAATGAGAAGTTAGTCATAAATTATGCCAAGTGGTTGATATCACCAAAAAGCCTAGCAGTTGCATGCAAAATGGAGAGATGTAAATATCAATGAGCGAATGAATAAGGTAGAAGGTGCTTTTTTAACCCTTCTTAACATGGAAAAAACAAACAAAGGACATGATTAATGCAAGAGCTCAATTTGTCAGCTGTAGAGGCAATTATTTTATCCATCTGCTATAAAACTCTTTAAGGCAAATATTAAACATAATGTTTTATAATGCACAGTCAGCTTATTTGAAGTCCCGAGAGCGTTAATTCAGACCAAATTTATGACTGATGCTTTGAATATCCTTCTGTGTTCCAAATACCATTTGCTCACTAAGATAGGAGTTTAATGTAAACTACAAGAGACTTCTCTCAACATTAATTATCATAGACAAGTGCACATTTATTTTGAAAGAAAAAACAAAGGAACATATGTAAGGTGTTTAGGGGTTTTAGCCAATTTTCTGCTTCAACAAGGATATAAGAACCTTGTGTTTTATTCCAAACTACAAAGCAATTGGACTTTAGCCTCATTCTATATAAATAAAAATCTAACAAGAGTTTGTTCAAAACTGCTAATCTCCGAAAGTCCTGCACCGATCGTTTCCACATTTTCACACAACGTTCCTTTCAAATACGGCACCAATGATATATATATATAGATTGTGTAGATTTCACACCTGTGCCAGGTACACGCCACGGAAATGTAAACAATTGTAAAAAAGGTAGGTAGATGGATACAGAGAGAGCAGTGGGCCACACGTATTATGTCATCCTTTATGACATAAAATACTCCGTCCATAAGATTCAAGGAGAAATACAGTAGGTAGGTAGGCAGGCAGCTATAGGGATAGAGAGAGGGAGGAAGAAATACAGTAGGTAGGTAGGTTGGTAGGTAGGTAGAGGGATAGAGAGGGAAAGGGAGAAATACAGTAGGTAGGTAAGTAGGTAAGTAGGTAGGTAGAGGGATAGAGAGGGAGAAATACAGTAGGTAGGTAGGTTGGGGGTTATATGGTGGTTGTGTGTACTTGTTTGTGTATGCAGGTGTAGATCTACACACAGACTGGGCCATAACAACGGGTGGCCGGGAACAGCTAGTATTATAATATAAGCACTCTACATGGAAAAACCTTGTATACTGGACTTCCATGTGAGGAGTCATGGTGAGCCAGACGTCCCTGGAGGAGCGGCAAGGCCTTGCAGAGAAGATTGATAGTGAATTCTGGCCCACAAAATCTCTCCAGGATAATGAGAGATCATGAGATTGCCAACATGAACTCTGGAAAGCTGTTTCTTGTGAGTAGAGAGCAGGAACTCAAGTTCCTACAGTCAGTTCATGACTTGATTGGTTGGGAATTGATAGGTTTCAACCAAACCCGTAGCTGTAATATAGCCTATAAGGACATAAAGTTTGCCGTGTCTCATTTCTTAGGCACTTTTGGAAATTGCTTTTTTAACAACTATTCAGCTATGAGCAACTTTTTCGATGGCACGTTTAGAGCATAAGGGGAATCCTATAAAATCATGTTGTTATTTTTTCTATAGCCCACAAATTCTTTGTCACAATATTTTTGCTATGCCAAGAAACACGACAGAATGTGAAAAGTATTGTTCCACCAATTATGTCCCATGAAACCGGTGGTGGGTTTCAATGCATTTTACTACCAGAGTTCGTGTGTGCGCTCCCACGCTAACGCAATGCTTCCGTGCATGCGCAGAAATGTTTGGGCGGGTGGGTGGAGCCTCCTGCTGCCACCATTACCAGGTCACCTCATGCTATTCAGGGGTGGGTTTCTACAGGTTCGCACCTACTCGCGAGAGCCGGTTGGTGAAATTTAGAGAACCGGTGAGAGGGGGTTCCACCGGCGTACCTGGAAGTAAATCTGGCCCGCCGCTGCTAGTGACCCAACGGGAAGGAAAGGAAAGGAAAGGAAAGGAAAGAAGGAAGGAAGGAAGGAAAGAAAGAAAGAAAGAAAGAAAGAAAGAAAGAAAGAAAGAAAGAAAGAAAGAAAGAAAGAAAGAAAGAAAGAAAGAAAGAAAGAAAGAATTTATCATCACAATTGAGTCCAAAATTTTGGTTGCTAAGCAAGAGCGTTGTTAAATGAGTTTCACCACATTTTAAAAGGTGGCCACTCCCACCCTGTCACATGACTGCCAAGCCACGCCCACAAAATAGGCCACACCTACAGAGTAGGTTCTAAAAAATTTGAAACCCACCACTGGATGCTATTGTATTGCAATATAGATAAGAGGCCAGAAAGCTTTTTAAGAAACATATCTCATTGACGAGAAGAACAACTAAGGAATGCATTCTTAATAGTGTTTATTTAGAATGTATTTAGGTATCTATGTACTGTTATTTTAATCTGATTTTAGTACTCTATTAGAAATTATTAACATGTTTTCCCACATGGCAATAGGGTGGATGTTATTTATTTAAGATTAAATTACCATGCTGAAATTTAGCTCTCTCTTTTCTTTTCTTTTTTGCATTGCTCAATAAGAAAGTCGCCAGAAGAGTTGCTTAAATTAAACCAAACTGCCTTAATTTCAAAAGTCAAACTAAGCTCAAAAGGTTTACATTGCCATCTAGTGGAAAGCAGAAAAGAAAACCTGTTCTTTGATTGGAATAAAGCCCAGAAAGGTGTATTTTAATTGTTAATTTAGATATAAATGGATATAAGGTAAATATATAAAGAGAATAAAGAGAAAAAGTTAGAGAAGAAAAGAAAGAAAAACAGAAAAGAAGGAAAAAATTAAAATATAATAAAGGAAAAGAAGAAATCGATAAAGAAATGGCCCCCATAGCAGCAATTATAAACCATTTTAGTAACTTATCACTGTTATTAAAACACAGCAAATGATCTGAGGTTCCTCTGAATAGAGATAGCCATGGGAATGTAGGGTGCATTCGATTCCCATGGCAGGAGAATCAAGGAAAACAGTTGCATTTGGACCGAAAGAACAGGTCCCACTTGCATTGCCTAAAGCAGGGGTCTCCAACCTTTGCAACTTTAAGTCTGAAGGACTTCAGCTCCCAGAATTCTCCAGCCAGCAAAGCTGGCTGGAGAATTCTGGGAGCTGAAGTCCTTCAGACTTAAAGTTGCAAAGGTTGGAGACCCCTGGCCTAAAGGTTTTTAGATGCTGCTTTGCATTTAATTGATTCCCATTCTGCTTAAGAAAAGGTTCCTTTTGAAATAATCCATTTCAAGAGTCTTTACTTTCTTAATCTAGGATAGGAGCCATTACATGGTAACTAATCTGCAGACATGTCAATACAATACAATACAATAACAGAGTTGGAAGGGACCTTGTAGGTCTTCTAGTCCAACCCCCTGCGTGGGCAGGAACCTTATACCATTTCAGACAAATGGCTATCCAATATCTTTTTAAAGGCTTCCAGGGTTGGGGCATTCACAACTTCTGGAGGCAAGCTGTTCCAGAGGTTAATTGTTCTAACTGTCAGGAAATTTCTCCTCAGTTCTAAGTTGCTTCTCTCCTTGATTAGTTTCCACCCATTGCTTCTTGTCCTGCCCCCAGGTGCCTTGGAGAATAGTTTGACTCCCTCTTCTTTGTGGCACCCTCTGAGATATCGGAATACTGCTATCATGTCTCCCCTGGTCCTTCTCTTCATCAAACTAGACATACCCAGCTCCTGCAACTGTTCTTCATATGTTTTAGTCTCCAGTTCCCTAATCATCTTGGGAACCCATGTCTAGTGGGCAATCCAATTTTGATGGTTTAAAACTGACTGGATAAATGATTAGCCCAGAAACAACACAGGGCTTGTATAGTCTTGTATATCCAAGTTCTAAACACATTATTGATATCATAGCCCTCGACATTTTGTTAGTGTGGCTTTTTTTCCACCCCTTATATGTGAAATAAAGCCGCCGTTACATCATGCTATTTTCAGGAGCCCAAGAAGGCAGAATAAGAAACCATGGAGAGGAAAATCAAGGAGAAATGTCCTAAGTGGAAATAATGAATCCGTGAAATGGCTTGCCTGCAGAAGTTGTGGGAGCTCCATCCCTTCGGCCGATCCGCTCCCACAGAGAGGGACTTCTCCGGGTGCCGTCCACCAGGCAATGCCAGCGGGCGACGCCCAGGGGAAGGGCCTTCTCTGTGGTGGGCCCGACTCTATGGAATGACCTTTCCCCCCGAACTCAGAACAACTACGGACCTCCGCGCCTTCCGCCAGAAATTAAAGACTCTCTTGTTTCATCAGGCTGGTTTGGCCTAAGCTATTTACCTAGCCTACAGGCTGTACCTTAAATTGTTTTAATTGGATTTTAGATGGGGTTAATGTTTTAATACTTTAAAATTTTTAGCACAGGGATAATTTATTTAATTCGGTTTTAATTATTTATATTTGTGATATTATGTGGTTTTTAATTTCCTGTGCACCGCCCCGGGTCCCTTTGGGGAGAGGGTGCGGTTATATAAATCCAACTAATAAATAAAATAAATAATACATTATTGGATGCTTTGGAGAAAAGGTGAGACAGCCATTTGTCTGGAATGGCATAGGGCAGCCATGGCGAACCTTTTTTGGCTCGCGTGCCATAAGTGGGGGGAGCGCGGGGGGTGTCGTGTGCGGTTGTGCCTCACCCATAATGCAATGCGCGACTCCCCCTAGTGTGCATGCGTGCATGGCAGCCGCTCCCCCCAATTTTTGCATGCTTCTTTTTTGCCCTCCCCAGGCTGCGGGGGCTTTATAGGAGCCTGGGGAGGGCAAAAACAACCCCCGTGGCCCCCCTGGAGGCTTCAGAGACCTTCAGGAAGCTTCCCTGAAGCCTCTGGAGGGCAAAAAAAAAAGACCCTATGAGCAAACCGGAAGTGACTTCCGGTTTGCTCATAGGTCTCTTTTTAGTCTATACCAGGGGTGGGGAAACTTTGCAACTTTAAGTCTGAAGGACTTCAGCTTCCTGCCAGCAAAGCAAAGCTGGCTGGAGAATTCTGGGAGCTGAAGTCCTTCAGACTTAAAGTTGCAAAGTTTCCCCACCCCTGGTCTATACATGTTGGAAGCAAGCCTTCCCCAGGCTCCAGAGGCTTTCCTTGAGCCTCCGGGAGGGCGAAAACTGCTTCCCCTGGGTCCCAGAGGCCTTCTGGGACCATCGGTTTCTCACTTCCCTGAGCTTCCGTACTGGCCCTATAGTAACCTTGCATCCAAAATGGGATGTGTGGAGGCTCCTGAGATGGGTGTAGTGGGGTGGCAGAGGCAGGGTGTGGTGGGCAGGGCCAGCCAGGGGTGGAATTTGGAGGTTATCTGAACCAGCCATAATGTTAGCCACGGATTTTCCCAAACTTGCAGCCCAGCCCTGATAACAACTGCACTCTTCGCTTCCATTGTTACTCAAAATGCATAAAGATTAATAGTAGAAGAGCTCAAGGATGTAGCTCTCTGTCTGTGCCCGCATTCAAAGTCTTCTGTAGCTTCTGTCAGATGTAGCTTCAGAGCTCCAAGGTGCAGAAACGTAATGACAATAAGAGTGGAGCTAAGAAATAATATGTTCCTTAACTTTATTAAGATGGCCATTGGTTTTAGAGAACTGTTGTTATTCTGAGGATTAAATTGTTATTTATTTATTCGATTTGTTAACCGCACTAATCTCCGTCGAGACGGACTCTGGGCGGTGCACAGGACATTAAAATTTACAATAAATAACAATATACAAAAGTTAAAAAGAAATTAAATAGAAAACCTGTGCTAAAATCCCATTAAAAAACCTATCTAACTTGGCTGAGGCTCTATTGTTCTAAAATTCAAGTTCTACGCCAGTCCAGCTTGCTGGAAAAGAAGTGTCTTAAGTGAGCGGCGGAAGAGG
Source organism: Rhabdophis nuchalis (assembly GCA_039707465.1). NCBI lineage: Eukaryota > Metazoa > Chordata > Lepidosauria > Squamata > Natricidae > Rhabdophis > Rhabdophis nuchalis. The sequence goes on from CM077661.1 coordinate 10,657,578, forward strand.
GGAAGGTCGGTGATGGTGCGGAGTTCAGGGGGGAGGTCGTTCCAGAGGGCGGGCCCCACCACAGAGAAGGCCCTGTTCCCGGGTGTCGCCAGCCGGCATTGACCGGCAGTCGGCGCCCTGAGAAGGCCCTCTCTGTGGGAGTGAATCGGTCGGTGGGAGGTATGTGGCAGGAGGCGGTCCCGCAAGTAACAAGGCCCCAAGCCATGGAGCGATTTAAAGATGGTAACAAGCACCTTGAAGCGCACCCAGAAGGCCACCGGTAGCCAGTGCAGCTCGCGCAGGAGAGGTGTTACATGGGAACTTCGAGATGTTCCCAAAATTAGTTATCAGCTAATTCTGAAACTTCCTGCAGGAGTCTCTGTTTATTTTGTTAGAAACCAGACCTAACTTGTCCAGTCATACTAAGTCTGACCAATACGTATGTGGTAACTGTGAGATGGATCTTGGTGTCTTAGTGGACAATCAATTAAGTATGAGCCAGCAGTTTGCAGCGGCAGCCAAAAAAGTCAATGCAATCCTAAATTGCATTAACAGAGGGATACAATCAAGATCGAGGGAGGTACTAATACCACTCTACTGCCCCCAACAATTTGGGTTCTCATTTTACCGCCCATGGAAGTATGGAAGACTGAGTCAACCTTGAGCCAGTCAGGATCGAACTGCTGGCAGTGGGCAAAGTTAGCCTATAGCACTGGATTCTAACCAGTTTGTTTACATTACTTCCACCATTCTGCTTGGTCATAACGCTCTACTGCTTGGTAGTATGTTTTCTTGTATCTTGATCAGTCGATATTTAGTGTTTTTAATTTTTACTGGTTTATTTCATTTATTTATGATTTTATAAATTATTCTTTTTATTTATTTTGGGGAGAAGACAATATGCAATTTAACAGGAAGGGTTCGCAACTTGGGTGTCCTCCTGGATGCACGGCTGTCCCTGGAAGATCATATATCGGCTGTCGCGAAGGGGGCTTTTAATCAGGTTTGGGACACCAGTTGTGTCCCTTTCTCGATCACGATGTCCTGCACACAGTCACTCACGCCCTTGTCTCCTCCCGTCTGGACTACTGTATTGCTCTCTACATGGGGCTCCCCTTGAAGAGCACCCGGAGGCTCCAATTGGTCCAGAATGCGGCCACGCAGTTAATTATGGGGGCGATGCAACGCTCTCATGTAACACCCCTCCTGCGCGAGCTACATTGGCTTCCGGTGGTTTTCCGGGTGCAATTCAAGGTGTTGGTTACTATCTTTAAAGCGCTCCATGGCTTAGGACCTGGGTATCTACGAGATCGCCTTCTGCCACCGAGAGCCTCCCACCGGCCAGTACGCTCCCATAGAGAGGGTCTCCTCATGGTGCCGTCGGCTAAACAATGTTGACTGGCGACACCCAGGGGGAGAGCCTTCTCATGGGAGCACCTGTCCCCTGGAACGAATGGCTCCGGAGTTACAAATTAATTAAAACTAATAAATAAAATAAATAAATGAATTATCCCTGACCTACGCACCTTCCGCCGTGCTCTTAAAACTTTTCTTTTTCAACAAGCCAGGTTGGCGTAAATACAAATTTTATTAATCTTAATTGGGTTTGTTGGTTTTTAACTTAAACACTGCATTTTCTCATTCTGGCTATTTCTTCCTTTTGGTTGCTACTTCTAATGTCATTTTTCTTTTAATGCACTTATTGTTGCCTTTTAAATCAGCCATAAATATACATTTTGGTCTGCATATTTGATGGTTCTACACCCCACTACCCCACAGAGTAAGAATCAAAGAACTACTTCCATTTACCCTTCACCTATTCCTGATTAAGGAAAAAGGTAGAAAGGGTGAGATGAGATGGATGGGTAGTAACAAACTCAAGCTCAACCCTTCCAAGACCGAGTGGCTGTGGTTTCCGGCGGCCCGGTTCAGCCAGGTAAGTCCAACACTGGCCATTGGGGGCGAAACACTGGGTGATTATGGGAGCCACAAGGCAATCCCACGTAACACCACTCCTGCGCGAGCTGCACTGGCTACCTGTGACCTTTCGGGTGCGCTTCAAGGTGCTGACGACAATCTTTAAAGCGCTCCATGGCTCGGGGCCTAGCTACATACGAGACCGCCTTCTCCCCCATACTTCCCTTCGACCGATCCGCTCCCACAGAGAGGGCCTTCTCCGGGTGCCGTCAGCCAGACAATGTCGGTTGGCGACACCCAGGGGAAGAGCTTTTTCTGTGGCAGGCCCTGCCCTTTGGAACGACCTACCCCCCGAACTACGTAACTTCACGGACCTTCGCCTGTTCTGCCAGCGCCTTAAGACGCTTCTGTTCCAACAAGCCGGCCTAGGATAACCCCCGATACTGAGTTTTAATCATTGAAATTTTTAATTAGAGATTGTATAAATGGGTTTTAGCACGGGATTATGATTGTTATCGCTCAAGTTTCCATTAAACAGCCTTTTTCTTTCCTTCTCCTCCCACCTTTTGACAAATCTGTTTCACCAAAGAGACGTTGGACAAAATTCAGAAAATGTATATAATGGATTCTGAAATTCCAGGGTTATTCTGCTGGTATCAACTGTAGTAAATAATAAAGTTTTTTTAAAAAAAACACGTCCTTTTAATTAATTTTCTTCATCTTTTATTTCTTTAGTAAACTGGCAAATATGGAACTGATTTCCATTTCCTTATGTTTTTCAGTTTTTTATTTATTTTCATCCTGTCTTTATTATTTTTATAAATAATTCCAGGCAGAAAACATAGCTAATATTTTATTAGACTGACTAGCCGTTCCCAGCCACGCATTGCTGTAGCCTAGTCTGGTTAAATGGCCAACCAATTTGTGTGTAAATCTACACCTGCACACACAAACACATACACACAACCACCTTATAACCCCCAACCGACCTACTGTATTTTTCTCTCTCTCTCTCTCTCTCTCCTGTCTCTCTCCCTCTACCTACCTACCTACTGTATCTCTCTCTCTCTCTCTATCCTCTCTCTCTCCCTCTACCTACCTGCCTGAGGTATTTCTCCCTCTCACTATCCCTCTACCTGCCTGCCTGACTACCTACCTACTGTATTTCTCTTTGAATCTTATGGACAGAGTATTTTATGTCATAAAGGATGGCATAATACCTGTGGCCCACTGCTCTCTCTGTATCCATCTACCTACCTTCTTTACAATTTTTTACATTTCCGTTGTGTGTACCTGGCACAGGTGTGACGTCTACGCAATCTACATATATCATTGGTGCCGTACTTGAAAGGAACGTTGTGTGAAAATTTGGAAGCGATTGGTGCAGGACTTTCGGAGATTAGCGGTTTTGAACAAACTCTTCTTACATTTTTATTTATATAGATTAGCCATTGTCAGATTCCTTCTGCTCTTAGGGTACCAACCACTAAAGTGGCTTTCCTCCTACAAGATCTCTTTTCTTTTTATCTCTTTTCTCTTTTGTTTTTCCTTTCCATATTTGGCCATTTTCAAGAATACAGGCCAAATGTGTAGATGAATGGACTTTTTCCCCAGAGTTCCCCAAACATGCTTGCATCAAAGGGATGCAGTAGCTCAGGGGCTACGACGCTGAGCTTGTCGATCGCAAAGGTTGGCAGTTCGGTGGTTCGAATCCCTAAAGCCGCGTAACGGAGTGAGCTCCCATTACTTTTCCCAGCTTCTACCAACCTAGCAGTTTGAAAGCATGTAAGAATGCAAACAGAAAAACAGGAGCCACCTTTGGTGGGAAGGGAACAGCGTTCCATGCGCCTTCAGCGTTGAGTCATGCCGGCCACATGACCACGGAGACGTCTTCGGACAGTGCTGGCTCTTCGGCTTTGAAACGGAGATGAGCACCGCCCCCTAGAGTTGGGAATGACTAGCACATATGTGCGAGGGGAACCTTTACCTTACCTTAAAGCAGTGCTTCTCAAATAGTGGGGCGGGGCCCCCAGGGGGGGGCGTGAGGCTCCGTAAAGGGGGGCGCATTTGACCTCGGCAGTTTAGTTTAATTAAGGATTTAATTTTTTTAAAATTTCTAATGCATTTTAAATCTTTTCTGCTACAGTTAAAGCTATTCTTTGTTGTAAATTGATCCACATTTCTTTCTTTTTTTATTCTCTTATAGGATACAGTGTTATTCTCTTATAGGATACAGTATTCTCTTATAGGATACAGTGTTATGCAGAGGTGTACTTATAACAATTTTATAGACAAATGATACTATTTACAGTCGCGCGGGGGGGCGCGAAATGTTTTCTTCTTCCTAGGGGGGGCATGACAGAAAATAATTGAGAAGCACTGCCTTAAAGCATAGAAAGCATGTAAATTGAAATGTGCTGTGTTTGTGTTATGTATGCATGGAAGAAAAGAACATATCATCTGCAGATGAATACTTCTCACAGCAATTTCTGCAACCAATTTCTCCTAATTTAATTCAATGTAATTTATTTCGATTTATAGAACCGCTCCTTCTCCATCGAAATGGACCCAGGGCGTTGCACAGGGAGTTAAAATCAATAAATAACAATAAATACAGAATAACTAAAAAGAGATTAAACTAGAAAAGCTGTGCTAAAACATCCCAATTAAAATTCTAACATACATTTACTCATTGGCTAAGCTAGACTACCTGCATGATTACAATTTCTAGCCGTTGTATCCATGTATCAGCAGGCTACGTATCAGTCCTTAGACTAACTCAGTTGATTCTCAAAACACCACAAGGTGGCAACACAGAATGCTGGGATTTGGGAAAGCATGTCGTTCTCATTAAACACATTTGTTCAGTCAAATAAATATCTGCTATATTAAAATAGGAAAAAGAGCCCAATTAATAATACATACATAATATCCTAAAACAGGGGTCTGCAAAGTTGGCTCTTTGAAGACTGGTGGACTTCAACTCCCAGAATTCCCCAGCCAGCTAGGCTGGCTGGGGAATTCTGGGAGTTGAAGTCCACCAGTCTTCAAAGAGCCAACTTTGCAGACCCCTGTCCTAAAAGAATCTTACACTGACATATACAAGTGGTCCTTGAAGAAAGTGAATTATGACCATTTTTTCCACACTTACAACCAAGCATCCCACTGGTCAGTTGATCAAAATTCAGATGCTTGGCAACCTGACTCACATTTATGACAGTTGCAGTGTCCTAGGGGGGTCACGTCATCCTCTTTTGTGACCTTCGGACAAGCAGTAAATGGGGAAGCCAGATTCATTTAACGGCCGTGTCCCTAATTTAATAACTGCAGTGATTTCCTTAACAAATGTGGCAAGAAAAAGTCGTGAAATGAGGCTAAACTCACTTCACAAATTTCATACGTAGCAACCGATATTTTGGGCTCAATTGTGGTCAAGGACTACCGGTATTTGTTATCTCGATTTTAATGATGAAAAATGTCCGACGCTACATTCTATACAAAGTGGCTTTGGCAGAGCTTAATTCCAAAGTCTACATATGAATGTTATCTAGCCCAGAATTGTTAATGCTGTTACAATTTGTTTGCACAGAACGTTTGTAATACAATAATACAATAGCAGAGTTGGAAAGGACCTTGGAGGTCTTCTAGTCCAACCCCCTGCCTAGGCAGGAAGCCCTATACCATTTCAGACAAATGGCTCTCCAACATCTTCTTAAAAACTTCCAGTGTTGGGGCATTCACAACTTCTGGAGACAAGGAGTTCCACTGGTTAATTGTTTTAACTGTCAGGAAATTCCTCCTCAGTTCTAAGTTGCTTCTCTCCTTGATTAGTTTCCACCCATTGCTTCTTTTTCTACCCTCAGGTGCCTTGGAGAATAGTTTGACTCCCTCTTCTTTGTGGCAACCCCTGAGATATTGGAACACTGCTATCATGTCTCCCCTAGTCCTTCTTTTCATTAAACTAGACCTACCCAGTTCCTGCAACCGTTCTTCATATGTTTTAGTCTCCAGTCCCCTAATCTTCTTGGTTGCTCTTCTCTGCACTCTTTCCAGAGTCTCCACGTCTTTTCTACATCGTGGCGACCAAAACTGAATGCCGTATTCCAAGTGTGGCCTTACCAAGGCCTTATAAAGTGGTATTAACCCTTCATGTGATCTTGATTCTATCCCTCTATTTATGCAGCCTAGAACTGTGTTAGCTTTTTTGGCAGCTGCTGCCCACGGCTGGCTCATATCTAAATGGTTGTCCACTAGGATTCCAAGATCCCTCTCACAGTTGCTACTATTGAGCAAGGTACCATCTATACTGTACTTGTGCATTTTGTTTTTCTTGCCTAAATGTAGAACCTTCCTCTTTTCGCCATTGAATTCCATTTTATTAGATAGTGCCCAATGTTCAAGTTTGTCAAGATCCTTCTGTATCTTAAGCCTATCTTCTGGAGTGTTGGCTATTCCTGCCAGCTTGGTGTCATCTGCAAATTTGATGAGTTTCCCATTTATTCCCTCATCCAAATCATTGATGAAGATGTTGAAAAGTACTGGGCCTAAAACAGAGCCTTGGGGTCCTCCCTTATCTCACAAACTAGAGTCCGTTTGGAGAAGGGCGGGGTATAAATTTAATAAAATAAAATAAATAAATAAATAAATATTCTGCACTAAGAAGTTAAATACACCAATCCAGTAAGAGTCTTTATTCTTACTAAAAATTAACTATATAAAAGAAATCTTTTAAATTCTTTAATATTGTCATTGTTGTTTATTTTCTGCCACAATTAAGAAGATTTAAAGTGATATCAGAAACATGTTTCCAAAAAGAAAGTCATTTAAAAGAATGTCTCTGAAACCAGATGCCATATTTATCTAACTAAATAAATATTATCCCAAACGTGAAACAATTCATGCAGACTCTGAATTCTTGGTATATTATCAACAAATTAGTGAAGATCTTACATTTCAATAGAAAATTGAGACTCTCAGTCATCCAGATCATGGTTGTCCCAAAAGTGCTTTTTCAGGAGAGTCCAGTCAACTGGACCTTCTTGGGTTTTTTTTTTCTTTCGAAGACATTTAGCTTCTCATCCAAGGAGCTTCCTCAGTTCTGACAAGATAGTGGGGAATGGAAAGATTTATATGCCTTGCAGAAAGCTGGTCATTCTCACCAGGCTCGAGATTGACTCATCCTTCCATCCTTCTGAGGTCAGTAAAATGGGAACCTAGCTTGTTGGGGGCTAGTATGTTGATTCAGTAAACCACTTAGGGAGGGTTTACTAACCACTGTAAGTCTCAGCCCAACTGCTATTGTGTAAGTAGTACATTGGTAAAATAAGTACCATTCTTGCATTTGCAGCCTCTCGCCAGTAGATGGCAGTGAAGGCACACTGAACGGCTGTTTTCCTATTAATGCCTAATATTAGCTATTAACTGTGACAACTTGGTCTTCTTATATAACAATAGTTTCTGAAATTCTCTCTCCCCCCACCCCAAAAAGTACTTTTGTGAGCATGTCATGAAGAAGCACCTGTGAAATGACTTACTCGTCACATCAGAAAACGTCTGGGAACATGGCTTTACCAACAACTATTTCGGGACTGTGGCATTGGTAGTCTATACAGGTTATACCAGGGGTGGGCAAACTTTGCAACTTTAAGTCTGAAGGACTTCAGCTCCCAGAATTCTCCAGCCAGCAAAGCTTATGAAGAAGTTCATATCGCTGTATTTTTCTACAAAACTAAACATCTCTTTGTTTTACAATTCTGTGTCTGTGACTCTGTAAACCTCTTAGAGCAGGGGTCTCCAACCTTTGCAACTTTAAGTCTGAAGGACTTCAGCTCCCAGACTTCTCCAGCCAGCTTTGTTGGCTGGAGAATTCTGGAAGCTGAAGTCCTTCAGACTTAAAGTTGCAAACTTTGCCCACCCCTGGGTTATACAGTATAATGAGATTCTGATGATTTTGGGCAATCTGTTTTATTATGATTGTTGTGATTGTTATAAATAATTGTTGCTATTTTATATTTAGAAGTGATTAATTTCATAATTATAGGAATTATGCTTGAGTCCAAATGCCGGAAGCAGCAAAAGAGCATTTATATTCAATAGATAACATAATACCTATAATATCTAGGTAAATAAAAATGTAACAAGAGTTTGTTCAAAACTGCTAATCTCCGAAAGTCCTGCACTGATCGCTTCCAAATTTTCACACAACGTTACTTTGAAATACAGCACCAATTATATATATATAGATTGTGTAGATGTCACACCTGTGCCAGGTACACACAACGGAAATGTACAAAATTGTAAAAAAGGTAGGTAGCTGGATACAGAGAGAGCAGTGGGCCACAGGTATTATCTCATCCTTCATAGGTAGGTAGATATGCAGCTATAGGGATAGAGATAGAGAGGGAGAAATGCAGTAGGTAGGTAGGTAGAAGGATAGAGAGAGGGAGAAATACAGTAGGTAGGTAGGTAGAAGGATAGAGAGAGGGAGAAATACGGTAGGTAGGTAGGTAGGTAGGTAGGTAGGTAGGTAGGTAGGTAGGCAGCTATAGGGATAGAGATAGAGAGGGAGAAATGCAGTAGGTAGGTAGGTAGGTAGGTAGAAGGATAGAGAGAGGGAGAAATACGGTAGGTAGGTAGGTAGGTAGGTAGGTAGGTAGGTAGGTAGGTAGGTAGGCAGGCAGGCAGCTGTAGGGATAGAGATAGAGAGGGAGAAATGCAGTAGGTAGGTAGGTAGGTAGAAGGATAGAGAGAGGGAGAAATACGGTAGGTAGGTAGGTAGGTAGGTAGGTAGGTAGGTAGGTAGGTAGGTAGGTAGGTAGGTAGGCAGGCAGGCAGCTATAGGGATAGAGATAGAGAGGGAGAAATGCAGTAGGTAGGTAGGTAGGTAGAAGGAGAGAGAGAGGGAGAAATACAGTAGGTAGGTAGGTTGGGGGTTACACGGTGGTTGTGTGTACGTGTTTGTGTGTGCAGGTGTAGATCTGCACACAGATTGGTTGGCCATTTAACCAGACAGCAACACATGGCCGGGAACGGCTAGTAGATTCAATAAACATACACCTTTTCCATGCAGAGCTGCCAAGTGATATAAGGTTCTTCATTTGGAGAGGGAGATCATTCACAAATGAATACAATTGTTCAAACTCTCAGATGAGAGGCGGCGTTTAATAAGTCAGATAGATAGATAGATAGATAGATAGATAGATAGATAGATAGATAGATAGATAGATAGATAGATAGATAGATAGATAGATAGATAGATAGATAGATAGATAGATAGATAAAATTTACCATATGTGACTGCTGCAATTATTGCAGCTGGAGATTGTATGGGAATCTGGGGAGATTGCACAAACCCAGGACTGGGATTATTGTTTTTTTCTTAACGTAAACTGCCCAGAGACACTTCGTGCCCTGTAGAAAAGTGATATTTTAGAGGTCTCAGGTTTCAGGGTGGTCGTTTTTCTTTTCATTTCTCTACTACTATCATTGACCACCATTAGATGATGCTGTACACCAGAGGTAGTCAACCTTTTTATACCTACCGCCCACTTCTGGATCTCTGTTAGTAGTAAAATTTTCTCACCGCCCACCGGTTCCACAGTCATGGTGATTTATAAACTGGGAAGTCAATTAAATTTAAAAAGGAAAGCGCTTCGGTGCCCACCATGAAAGCTGGAACGCCCACTAGGGGGCGGTAGGGACCAGGTTGACTACCACTGCTGTACACATTTCTGGGGGGCGGGGGGGAAACGGACTTGAAGAACAATTAATTCTGTCAATTCCAGTTCCATTTCTGTTTGGCTCACTAATGCCATTGGTCAAAACCTCTGACCAGAATGGCTTAACTTCCTGGTATCTACTGACCAGGAACTTTGACCCGTGGGTTATTGAAGTAGTGAAGAGGTGATACTACTGGTTGGCTATCTCAGAAAGTTCCAACTGGATAACCTAAGCTCTGCCTCTCACTTCCAGTCTCCTTGGCTTTGGTAACTATAGTGTGATTGCCTGCAATGGATATGTGTGTGTGTGTGTCCTTGAATCACCTTAGTAGATGTCAAGATACTGCCAAGCTAACTACTTTCAATTCATTCTGTGGACACTCCTAAATTCTTGCTAAAGTTGCCCAGTTGAAGGACGGTCAGCATACGCCAGAGGAGCAAGAATTTGATAGTAGTTTTGTGCATGCGGTCCTGAAACTGACCATTATTGAACCTTGTAGTAGTATGGCTGGAAAGTATTCAAGGCTAGCTAGTTTCACATCTGGACATTCTGTTCCTTTTTGTTATGCAGTGTTTCTCCACCTTGGCAACTTGAAGTCCTGTGGACTTCAACTCCCAGAATTCCCCAGCCAGCTATGATTTAGAGCAGAGTTTCTCCACCATGGCGACTTGGAGTCCTGTGGACTTCAACTCCCAGAATTCCCCAGCCAGCTATGATTTAGAGCAGAGTTTCTCCACCATGGTGACTTGAAGTCCTGTGGACGTCAACTCCCAAAATTCCCCAGCCAGCTATGATTTAGAGCAGTGTTTCTGTGGACTTCAACTCCCAGAATTCCCCAGCCAGCTAAGATTTAGAGCAGAATTTCTCCACCATGGCGACTTGAAGTCCTGTGGACGTCAACTCCCAGAATTCCCCAGCCAGCTATGATTTAGAGCAGTGTTTCTGTGGACTTCAACTCCTAGAATTCCCCAGCCAGCTATGATTTAGAGCAGAGTTTCTCCACCATGGCAACTTGAAGTCCTGTGGACTTCAACTCCCAGAATTCCCCAGCCAGCTATGATTTAGAGCAGTGTTTCTCCACCATGGCGACTTGAAGTCCTGTGGACTTCAACTCCCAGAATTCCCCAGCCAGCTATGATTTAGAGCAGAGTTTCTCCACCATGGCGACTTGAAGTCCTCCCAGAATCTCCCAGCATAGCATAGCTGGCTGGGGGGGGATTCTGGGAGTTGAAGTCCACAGGACTTCAAGTCGCCATGGTGGAGAAACTCTGCTCTAAATCATAGCTGGCTGGGGAATTCTGGGGTATAAATTTAAACTAGAACTAGAAACTAGGACTTAAAGTCGCCAAGGTTGGGAAACACTGACATAGTGGTTTAGATTTTTGCAGCTAAGATCTGCTATCCCTCATACCAGATATAATACTCAAAGCAAAAAAGGTGCAAAACTTGTCTAGTACGAATTTATCGGAACATGTGTAAATCCTTTATTCGTGCTGACTGTTAATATGCAAAATAACTTCTTAATTGCTAAAATCAGTAGGTGCATGCTGCTAAATTCAATGAAATGTTTTGTCCTCTAGCCTTTCATATGAAAATAGGACTCCGCTATTTCCCAGGAAATGATTCATCACCTGCCAATCACTGTTTTTCTTTTAATATAATCTGAATTGCAATGCAACCCCTCCACATCCTCGAGAATAAAGGGGCTGACAGTTCAGCTTACAAATGCTGTCAGGCGTCTTTTGGCAATTGAATAGGATTGTCTTTTACACACACACACAAACAACTCTGAGTAAACACAGGAAATTACATAAGGTTAAAAATAATGAAGATTTAAGTGAAGATTCCTTCATTAAAAAGCTCACACATACTTCCGAAAAAGCCAAAATCTTATAAAGAAGATTTTTTTTTAAAATCAAATGGAACAATTTCATTTTATGTGGAACTACTACACCGTCACACCAGTCAAATACAATACAATACAATAGCCGAGTTGGAAGGGACCTTGTAGGTCTTCTAGTCCAACCCCCTGCGTGGGCAGGAACCTTATACCATTTCAGACAAATGGCTATCCAACATCTTCTTAAAGACTTCCAGGGTTGGGGCATTCACAACTTCTGGAGGCAAGCTGTTCCAGAGGTTAATTGTTCTAACTGTCAGGAAATTTCTCCTTAGTTCTAAGTTGCTTCTCTCCTTGATTAGTTTCCACCCATTGCTTCTTGTTCTGCCCCCAGGTGCCTTGGAGAATAGTTTGGCTCCCTCTTCTTTGTGGCACCCTTTGAGATATCGGAACACTGCTATCATGTCTCCCCTGGTCCTTCTCTTCATCAAACTAGACATACCCAGCTCCTGCAGCCGTTCTTCATATGTTTTAGTCTCCAGTTCCCTAATCATCTTCGTTGCTCTTCTCTGCACTCTTTCCAGAGTCTCCACATCTTTTCTACATCGTGGCGACCAAAACTGTATGCAGTATTCCAAGTGTGGCCTTACCAAGGCCTTATAAAGTAGTATTAACACTTCACGTGTTATGTTCATTGTATATATCATTGTTCAAATAATATGTTCATTGTGTATAACCGTGCAATGATTGGACCCTGGCATTATGGGCAAAAGGTCTTCACTTCGATTTATAACCAAAGATGGATTTTTTTTAAACTAATAAACTGATTTATTCTATCTCACCTTCTTAGACCTCATTTATCCAAGCCTATTTTATTGCATAAAAGGGTCCCTCAGTTACGTAATAATTTTGAGAGGTCCCCTTAACTCCAGTCTGGAGTTTTAAACAGAACAACAACAGGAATTTGATCATTTAAAATTTAAGCCCAAACCGGTTTTAAAACTTCTGATTTTAAATACATGCGATACCACGTATCTGTCAGTTTGTGAACCATCTCTATGACTACTATCAAACTGCCATAGAGAGAGAGGGGAATTCCAAACATACCTGTGGTCAAAAAGGAATCTCAAGCTGGAGATTGAATGTGCATGTCTAAACTACCATCTCTCATTGGCTGTGATTTATGACGAAGGCTGAAGGGAGCACAGTAATGCGGGCAAAGTTCAGAAGCAGATAAAGAAAGCAAAAAAGATGGCTGCGAACAAGAAACGCCTAATGAGGAATGCCTAATGAAGCTGTTAATAAATCACTGCTTTTTGTTTTACAGTATCGGTCGTTTATTATGAAGCAGGCATCATTAGGGCACTTGATAGTATCTGTGATTGAGGGTAGGCACGTCATCCCCATTGGTGGGCAAGTCTCAGTGCCAATCAATGGGAGGTCTTGAGGAGGCCTCAACGGCCTCTAGGGAGCTGGGTGGAGTTTCCAGGGTGGCCCACTCAGGTAGGGTTTCTTTGTGTCCGGCCCAATGGCTGCAGAGCTGGTCTATGTGGTGCTTCCACACCCGACCATCCAACAACTCCATCCTGTAAGAACAGGTTTCCTGTTACAGCCACTACCTTGCCAAGCAACCCTAGGGGCTGTCCTGCAAAATTTATTTATTATTATTTATTTAAATTTATACCCCGCCCTTCTCCTAAAAAAGGACCCAGGGCGGCGATACCTTGCATAAATGCGATCTCCTAATTTAAATTCCCAGGTTGATCCCACAGAGTTCAGGGGTTTTTCTGACCTCATCTAGCTTGGAGGGCTGCCATGTTAATATTTTTCAAATGCAGTGCTGGTCGAGGAAAGACTTGGCACAGAGTCTCGGAGATTCAGGGACAGATCTTCACACTCCTGAAATGAATGAACAAACGAATGGTTTCCTGCAAATGCCCACTCCCCTTTTGCTCCTCTTTTATTTCCTATGGGAGGGGCCATTCACTATTCACCATCTACCTGTGGCTTTATTCCCAAGTCTACCCTGATTTCTGAGCTGTTCTTTTCTTCTGGCAGCTCTGTGCATGCACACACTGGGAATGGGCTCCAGCTGTTCCTCTGCTTCACTGCTGTCTAGCTCTGAAGGCAGCTGAGAACTGCCAGATGGCCCTGGCCCCATCTCTGTCTCCGATGCAGAGCCCTCGTCCGAGCCTTCCCCAGCCTCCAGGACTGGCCCAGGTTCCTCCCCAACCCTCCTCACTCTCCGAATCTGCTGCCAGCTTTACTGGCGGGCCACAATAAGAAACTGAATTATAATCTATCAGATAAATTGCAATTTAGTATTTTTTACTAATGAGCATAATTTCCTTTCAATCATTCAGTGTAACTTTCTCCCCGTTCAATTGTGTCCAGTCCTTGGAGTCTGCCTGAACAAGAGTCTGGGGTGTTTGGCAAATATTTTCAGATGTGGCTGTCCTTGCCTCCTTCCTAAGATTGAGAGAAAGTCATTCAAGGTATTGATAACCATCTTTAAAGCGCTCCATGGCACGGGACCTGGGTATTTGCGAGACCGTCTCCTACCACACACCTCCCTCTGTTCTGTCCGCTCGCACAGGGAGGGCCTCTTCAGGGTGCCGTCTGCTGGCCAATGCCGGCTGGCGACCCCCAGGGGAAGGGCCTTCTCTGTGACGGGTCCGGCTCTCTGGAACGACCTACCCCCCCCCCCCAACATTCGCACCATCACGGACCTGCGCCTCTTCCGTCAGGAGCTTAAAACTCACTTTTTCCATTTGGCTGGCCTGGCTTAGACTTTATTAATAAATTGTGGGGATTTTATTAAGGGTTTTTAGATGGTTTTAAGATGTTTTTAGCACGGGTTTAAATTTAATATATGTTTATTGTAGTTATATTGTATTTTGTATTGTTAGTATTGTTTTAATATTTGCCTGTGCGCCGCCCTGAGTCCCTTCGGGGAGATAGGGGGGATACAAATAAACATAAACATTCTCCCAAAGTCACCAAGATGACTTTGTGTGCATGCGCTAAAGTAAGCCCTCCCCCCAAAATGTTACAAAAGAGCAGAAGTCATGAGGTGACCACGCTCGCTGCCTCCTGCACCTCAAAAATAATAAGGCCAAGAGCTTATTTCGGGGGTCAAAAGAAAATAACACCCTGTCTTATTTTTTTTAATTATTATTATTATTATTATTATTTATTGGACTTCTAGACCGCCCCCTCTCCCCGAAGGGACTCGGGGCGGTGTACAGGTACAAATTAAAACCATACAATCAACAATACATATAACTAAAATCGAATTAAATAAACCCCTGTAAAAATTTATAAAAATTAAAAGCTTAACCTTAAAACCAAATCACAAAATTTAAAAATACAAACTGAGGTGGGAAAGCTGGAATTAGGCCAGGCCGGCTAGATGAAACAAGTGGGTTTTGAGTTTCTGGCAGAAGGAGCGGAGGTCCGTGGTCGTTCTAATTTCGGGGGGAAGGTCATTCCAGAGGGTCGGGCCCACCATAGAGAAGGCCCTTCCCCTGGGCGTCGCCCGCTGGCACAGCCTAGTGGACGGCACCCGGAGAAGTCCCTCTCTGTGGGAGCGAATTGGCCGAAGGGGAAACATGGGAGAACTCATAGTTTTTATGATTTCTGACCTGATGCCTTAACCCCTACACTACACTGATTCTTCTTCCAATTCAATAGACATAATATTGTTTGCTGAACAAGGCAGGCCTAATTTTGAAATGTTTTAACACCAGGTTTTCCTTTCTGGATCGATGTAAGGGAATGCTTCATTTTACAACAGTTTTTTTTTCCAATTTCCTAAATTTTGCATCGAACAAAGTTCACTTCAGGCATAGGGCCATCAAAGGTAAGCATACATTTCTGCAAATATTACAAGGAGCTCATGGTTGCCTTTGTTGCATTCAGAAATTATTTCTCATGAACCTCTGGCATTTTCTCCAAGCAAATGGAGACTTTTTACTATGGCATATAGTTTGTATCTTCTTTGAATAGAGACACTTCCTGTTATAGAAAAAGTAAGATGGAACGTCGCATTCCCAAATGAAATATCCTGAAACAATCTACAACTGCACTAATTAAAACTTGGCAGTTGCTATAGGAACACTATTTTTATTGCCTTGCAACTGCATCATTAGTGCAATCATAAAAAGGGAGGGAGAACATTAATGATTAGGCTAATATTCTTTCTTTCAACAAGTTTCTACGAACATTTGCACTTTATGGGAGACCATCTTGTTTTCTTCCTCAACAGCAGACTAAGCGTGAACAAATAGCCAACTTCACCAACTGGAACCATTTCTATGATAATGTTTCTAATCCATATTTTTGGTCCAATTTTGTGAAACATTGTTATTTCATTTGCATCCCATAATGTAGGCGCAATGGGTGGAAACTAATCAAGGAGAGAAGCAACTTAGAACGGAGGAGAAATTTCCTGACAGTTAGAACTTTCTTTCTTTCTTTCTTTCTTTCTTTCTTTCTTTCTTTCTTTCTTTCTTTCTTTCTTTCTTTCTTTCTTTCTTTCTTTCTTTCCTATGCTGTTTCATTAGTGGGGAATAGGGAGGAGCAGAATGTGTTGTTGTCAAAACAAAACATTCCTTTCTAGAAGACCAAGGTCATCCTTTATCTCCGCACCTCTGAACCTGACCAGAACTAGATGGGTGGAAATGCCAGCGTGGCAGAGGAAGATTGGACCATGGGATGGACTTGTGGGTGTGGGAGTTAAGATCATGAACTTTCAACTGGGTGGAAACCCAGGAAGCTTTCAGATTCGGGTTTCCACAGTTTGTACCAACATGTCTCTCTTATTAAATTGGAACTTTGATGAAAGCTAGGCCTTGAAGTCTGATTTAATTCTGGATGATATTTAGAACGCTGATAGTAGGTGTATCAGTTTTGTGTTAATAATACAATACAATAGCAGAGTTGGAAGGCACCTTGGAGGTCTTCTAGTCCAACCCCCTGCCTAGGCAGGAAACCCTATAACATTTCAGACAAAGGGCTATCCAACATCTTCTTGAAGACTTGCAGTGTTGGGGCATTCACAACTTCTGGAGGCAAGTTGTTCCACTGATTAATTGTTCTCACTGTCAGGAAATCTCTTCTCAGTTCTAAGTTGCTTCTCTCCTTGATTAGTTTCCACCCATTGCTTCTTGTTCTGCCCTCAGGTACCTTGGAGAATAGTTTGACTCCCTCTTCTTTGTGGCAGCCTCTGAGATCTTGTAAGACTGCTATCATGTCTCCCCTGGTACTTCTTTTTATTAAACTAGACATACCCACTTCCTGCAACCGTTCTTCATATGTTTTAGCCTTCAGTCCCCTAATTATCTTGGTTGCTCTTCCCTGCACTCTTTCCAGAGTCTCCACGTCTTTTCTACATCGTGGCGACCAAAACTGTATGCAGTATTCCAAGTGTGGCCTTACCAAGGCATTACAAAAGTGGCATTAACCCTTCACGTGATCTTGATTCTATCCCTCTGTTGATGCAGCCTAGAACTGTGTTGGCTTTTTTGGCAGCTGCCAAAAAATTGATAATGTTTCTATTGATGAACTTGTCTAAAGCTGTGTTGAATTTGACACTCATACAAGGCTATGGCATTGCTGTAGGATACAATTTCAGGACATTCTTCGTTAAAAGACAATAATATTGTTGGCTGATCGTACAAAAGTGTCATAGATTTGGGGAGGGGGGGTGGCTTTAAGTTTGTGAAAGCAATAAATGAACAAACATAAAGTTGAATACCCACATTGCGTTTAGGGATCCTCATTATATATTCATGCTGGAAGTCTGTGTGGAGATTTCAGTGTTAAAGGGAACAACACAACACACTCAATCTAAAATGTCAACTGACCTACGTCTTTGATTGTTATTTCTCAAGGACAGGGCTGTCAAAGTTGATTTCATTGAAGACCACATCATAGTTGTGTTTGATCTTAACACCGAGGGTCCCTGTGGCAGCCTGAGTGCTCTGCCAGCAAGAATTTGTCCCTGAGCTGCATTTTAGGCTGCGACTGCCTCCTGGAACCCTCTGCCAGAGAAAACGGATCTCGAACAGCCCTCCCGAGCTCCGGTTTCGCCGGCAGAAAATTCTAGGAGGCCAAAATTAAACTATGGAGCCCATTTTTGCTCACATAGGCACCACAGGCTGATCCTTTGCTGTTTCCAGAGGAGTCCCATGGGCCAGATCTAAGCACCCCACAGGCAAGATCTGGCCCATGGGCCTTGAGTCTGACACCCTTGCTTAAGAGCAAGGAGAAGAGAAACAGTTGACTTTCACAAACAGGCTGTCCCATAGGCTATGTAGATAGGATAGCCTTTATTTATTTATTTTTCTTTTCGGATTTATACCCCGCCCTTCTCCTTGTCAGGACCCAGGGCGGCGCACAGGCATTTAAAAAACCATAACAAAGACAATACATATCATTAAAAACATATTAAATTAATAAATTATGAAACCCGTGCTAAAAACCCATTTAAAACCCTGCTAATTAAAATTTCTATATAAAAAGTCAGAGACGGGGGCTATGCGAGGCCAGCTTGTTGGAATAGATACGTCTTAAGACATTGGCGGAAGAGGCGGAGGTCCGAGATAGTACGTAAGTCGGGGGGCAGGTCGTTCCAGAGGGCCAGGCCCGCCACAGAGAAGGCCCTTCCCCTGGGCGTCGCCAACCGGCATTGCCCGGCCGACGGCACCCAGAGAAGACCCTCTCTGTGGGAGCGGATCGGACGAAGGGTTGTATGGGGCAGGAGGTGGTCTCCTATATAGCTAGGCCCCGAGCCATGGAGCGATTTAAAGATGGTTGTCAACACCTTGAAGCGCACTCAAAAGGCCACAGGTAGCCATTGCAGCTCGCGCAGGAGAGGTGTTATATGGGCTTGCCTTGGGGCACCCATAATCACCCGTGCGGCCGCATTCTGAACTAACTGTAGCTTTTGAGTGCACCTCAAGGGGAGCCCCATGTAGAGAGCATTACAGTAATCCAGCCGGGATGTAACAAGCGCTTGAGTGACTGTGCGAAGGGCCCCCCGGTCCAGTAAGGGGCACAACTGGCGTATCATTACCTGATAAAATGCCCTCCTGGCCACGGCTGTCACATGGTCCTCCATGGACAGCCGGGAATCCAGGAGGACGCCCAAGTTGCGTGCCCTCTCTACGGGGGCCAGTTGTTCGCCCCCAATGGGCAGTGTTGGACTTATCTGGCTGAACCGCGGTGCTGGAAACCACAGCCACTCGGTCTTGGATGGGTTGAGCCTGAGTTTGTTACTACTAGTTGTTCCTAGTTGTCTGGATTATTTCAGTTTAAATATGTGTTAGGATATTCAGCCTTATATTGGGTTGACAATATATATGAGCCTATGTTCTCCTGTATGGGGCAGGAGGAGACCGCCTCCTGCCCCATACATCCCTTAGACCGATACGCTTCCACAGAGAGGGCCTCCTCAGGGTGCCGTCGGCCGGACAATGCCGACTGGCGACACCCAGGGGGAGAGCCTTCTCTGTGGCGGGGCCAGCCCTCTGGAATGACCTACCCCCTGAATTACGTACCATCACCGACCTCCGCCTCTTCCGCCAATGTCTTAAGACATATTTGTTTCAACAAGCCGGCCTAGCCTAACCTCCCATGGGGACTTTTAGATAGTTTTAAATTGGGTTTTTAAAATTTGGTTTTAGCGCAGGATAGGTTTATTTAATAGTTTTTAAATTATATTGATTGTATTTTGTATGTTTTTAAATTTCCTGTGCGCCGCCCTGGGTCCTCTGTGGAGAAGGGCGGGATATAAATTTAAATAAATAAATAAATAAAAAGGAGTTATGTAGCTTTAAGAACTAAGTATAAGCTGATTGGCTGTAAATTATCAGCTCTACCATATAAGCAAGGTCAGGAACACAGCTCATTCCCTGTTCGATTCCTTGTGATTCCTGTGTTTCCTGATTGCCGTTGAAGAAGGAGGAGGAGGATTGTTTTGCATCACTGTGAGATAACTCTGTGTTTGGTGTTGGACTGTTATTTCTTTGAGAAGTTAGTCGGAAGAAGCATTTTAGTTGCTACAAAGTAAAGACTATTTATTTTCTTACTATCACTGTTTTAGAGTTTGTTTGTGGTTTACATCCACGTATCTCTTTACTGTCCGGTGAATTACACTATTCCGCATTTATTTGCTAACACGGGTTATGGGACCAGAATGGTAACACTGGTTCTGAACCCAGAGTAGCTAACAATATGGACCAACCCATTTTCTGGGTTTGTCCTGAAAAACTGCAGTCTACCGGAACGGATCAGTAGAACATCCTGTTTGTGCTGGTTTCAAATTTCGTTTTCAATTTCATGTGCACCCTAATTTTAATGACTATGAAGGATTAAAAAGTCATTCACCAGTTCCAGAATATGGATGATTCTCTTCATTTCAAAACAGCTCTGACATTTGCTACCATCCATTTCCCATTCTTTCTGCAAAAAACAACCAAGCCTCAATAATTTAGATTCCCACCCATCCCTGGGAAAGCAATTATTTTAGTTCTGTATTTTATACTGAAATATTAGTAGTTCAGGTAATTGGATCAATGATCCATTTTAATTATGCTATTTTTATTCTCAGAAATTTTCATTGCTTTATTTCATCAATTCCAACCTATTTCACTGGTTATAAATCTGGAAATATAAATCTAGGTTGCTTGAAAAGTTTGTCTGCCATGCTAGATTGAATGTCAAATCCCTGGAGAATTATCTTCAGCTGATTCTAGCCACAGGGGTTAATTGAGGTGATAGTTTTCAAGAGCTATGTTTAAAGTTAATGAGAACCTGCACCGTTAAAATCCTTGTGAATCTAAGTAAAGGATTTCTGTCTATTTGAATGGGATGCCATCAATTTTTTAAATAAATAATTCCTAGAACTGATTTATTTCTCTTATAGTGAGCAGATTTTAAGGCTCGGACAATTCCGAACAAAATATCGCAAGACAGCTTAAATTTAGCTAGAAAATTCTTACAGACATTTTGGAAGAAGGAAAAAGTTAGGAACTGTGATTCAAGTGTCCCATAAAATATGTAAGACCACATTATAATTTACAAAGCTAAAAGTTCTGAAGAAAGTATGTATATTTTATGCGAGGGAAATCAAGGACTTTTCAAAATGGAGTGATTTTAGAAACCATGAATATTCTTGACAAGTTTGGTTAGATTTTCATTTCTCTCTTTAAACCACGTCATTTCATTCCTGATACTATTTTTTCCTGGAATTCTCCATTATTTGGGGAATTATTGAGGGAGGGAGAGGGAAGCCAATTGCTGAAAGTCCTTTTTTCAAGAGGCAATTGGACTTTCTGGTTTTTCTTTGAAGATGTTTCATTTCTAGGAAACAAATACCTTCCTTACCATCCGAGACTGCAACGGCTGGGCCTCTTCACTCTAGAACGATGGCGCCTGAGAGGTGACCTGATTGAAGTCTATCAAATCATGCACGGTGTGGACAAAGTAGAAAAGGAAAAACTGTTCTCCCTATCGCACAACACTAGAACTAGGGGGCACTCCATGAAACTTTTGGAAGCTAGACCTCAAACAAATAAGAGGAAGGACTTTTTCACCCAGAGGATCCCTGGTCTATGGAACTCCCTGCCAGAAGAAGTGGTGACAGCTGTCAGCCTCTACACCTTTAAGAAAGGATGAGAGGAGTTCATGGAGAACAAGGGTATCAATGGCTATCATGATGGATGCCTAAGGACACCCTCCGGGATGGAGAGATAGGCAGGATAATTCTCAATGCCATTTGCAGGGAATCATAAGCAGGTGAAGACATCTGCTTGGGAAGACCCTGAAGCAAATGGGGAGCCACTGTGTGAGACAGAATGCTGGACCAGATGGGCTGTGGCCTGTTCCAGCAAGGCTATTCTTATGTTCTTAATCAGCCAGGCTTTTTCTCCCTCTAATACAAGTCCTATAGCATCTAGTTGAAAGCAAATGTTTGCCACCTAAGCAGAAAGGAAACTGCCCGAATATCAGGGAAACAAAAGATCAGCTGCTAATTGACAAGATCATTTTGGAAACCTGCAGGAAAAGGAAGACCAACTTGAATGCGGTTTGGATTGATTACAAGAAAGTCTGTTTGCCATGGCAGTGATGACTGAAGTCATGACATTTTAAAAAAAAAATCTGCCCAGATATCTTACCTCCTTTACCTGGATGATCTTAATTTACGTGGAAAAAACCATCTGAAAAAAAAAAGCATTTCTATTCAACACTGTTTGTATGTACTGCCAAGATATTGCAGTGGAATCTTGACTGAATAAATGTGCTATTAACAGGGCAAAAATAATGAAAACTGAAGGAAACAAGATGCCTTATATAAATAGCATTAGGTCTCTGGTTAATTACAATTACAATAGCAGAGTCGGAAGGGACCTTGGAGGTCTTCTAGTCCAACCCCCTGCGTGGGCAGGAACCTTATACCATTTCAGACAAATGGCTATCTAACATCTTTTTAAAGACTTCCAGGGTTGGGGCATTCACAACTTCTGGAGGCAAGCTGTTCCAGAGGTTAATTGTTCTAACTGTCAGGAAATTTCTCCTTAGTTCTAAGTTGCTTCTCTCCTTGATTAGTTTCCACCCATTGCTTCTTGTCCTGCTTTGGAGAATAGTTTGACTCCCTCTTCTTTGTGGCACCCTCTGAGATATTGGAAGACTGCTATCATGTCTCCCCTAGTCCTTTTCTTTTATTAAACTAGACATACCCAGTTCCTGCAACTGTTCTTCCTATGTTTGAGCCTCCAGTCCCCTAATCATCTTGGTTGCTCTTCTTTGCACTCTTTCTAGAGTCTCCACATCTTTTCTACATCATGGCGACCAAAACTGAATACAGTATTCCAAGTGTGGCCTTACCAAGGCATTATAAAGTGGTATTAACACTTCTCGTGAAGTGAAGTTGAAGATGATCAGTACAAATATAGCAAGCACACTGAAGTCAAGGAGGAGGGTAGATGTGACCCCATCATGGCAGTGAACAAGCTGTTAAGTCCAAATTCAGTCATTAGATACACAGCTGGAAACCTGGACTGGACTCAAGCAGAAATAAATGGATAGCAGGACACCCCCCCCCCCAAAAAAAAAGAGAGTGAATCATGTCCTTTATCCACACAGACTCAACTTACCAAGGAAACTAGGTGGGGTGGAATGTTGCAAGTACACCAGGTAGCTGACGGGGAAAAAGGCTGACAAGTGTTTGAAAGACTATGATGATGTACTGAAGCTAGTAGTACACAAGCAACTTAGAAGCAACTTAGAACTAAGAAGCAACTTAGAACTAAGGAGAAATTTCCTGACAGTTAGAACAATTAACCTCTGGAACAGCTTGCCTCCAGAAGTTGTGAATGCCCCAACCCTGGAAGTCTTTAAGAAGATGTTAGATAGCCATTTGTCTGAAATGGTATAAGGTTCCTGCCCACGCAGGGGGTTGGACTAGAAGACCTACAAGGTCCCTTCCAACTCTGCTATTGTATTGTATTGTACAATGAAAGCTTATTGAATACTTAAGAAACCAACTGGACTAGGAAACAGACCAAATGAACAGAGACATAGCAAGGCAAAATATTACATTTTTTAAAAAGCCTAACAGGCAAAGAAGGTACCAGCACGACCTAACAATGGCTAAGAGCAGGGGTCTCCAACCTTTGCAACTTTAAGTCTGAAGGACTTCAGCTCCCAGACTTCTCCAGCCAGCTTTGCTTTGCTGGCTGGACAAGTCTGGGAGCTGAAGTCCTTCAGACTTAAAGTTGCAAAGTTGCAAAGTTGCAAAGGTTCAGACTTAAAGTTGCAAAGGTTGGAGACCCCTGGCTAAGAGCAGGACAGTTGAAGAAAGAGATTTGGGCTAATTCAGGCTGTGTAAGACAAAGGCTTAATAACAAAGCATGGAAAGTCAGAACGGAAAAGACAGCCACAGAAAGCCATAGCATCTTCTGCAAAAAAGTTAAAAATACAGGGGACTACCTGACTGGCTGCTGCAAGATCACATAGACTGACCTCAAACAGCAGCATGATGAAGTAGCCACAATGATGTATTGGAGTAATTGTAAATGTTATAACAGCAGCTAGAATTGTATTTGCAAAAAACTGGAGAAATGAGAAATTACCTTCTCAAGAGGAAATTATTTTTAAGATTAATGGACTGTGCAGAAATGAGTAAACTGACATTTGAAATCAGAGAACAAGAGGATGAAGAATTTTATAAAATATGGAACTTGTTTTATCAATGGTTAGATAAAAGAAATTAGGGGATTTAATATATGAAAGAATTCTCAGAAACAGAATTCAATTATTAGGATGATGATGACATAAAATACTCTGAGGGAGAAATAGAGTAGGTAGGTAGGTAGGTAGGTAGGTAGGTAGGTAGGTAGGTAGGTAGGTAGGTAGGTGGATAAAGAGAGTGAGAAATACAGTAGGTAGGTAGGTAGGTATTTATTTATTTATTTTAATCACATTTATATCCCGCCCTTCTCCACGAAGGACCCAGTAGGTAGGTAGGTAGGTAGGTAGGTAGGTAGGTAGGTAGGTAGGTAGGTAGGTAGAGGGAGAGAGGGAGAAATACAGTAGGTAGGTAGGTAGGTAGGTAGGTAGGTAGGTAGAGGGAGAGAGGGAGAAATACAGTAGGTAGGTAGGTAGGTAGGTAGGTAGGTAGGTAGGTAGGTAGGTAGGTAGGTAGGTAGGTAGAGGGATAGAGAGAGGGAGAAATACAGTAGGTAGGTAGGTTGTGGGTTATACGGTGGTTGTGTGTATGTGTTTGTGTGTGCAGGTGTAGATCTACACAGACATTGGTTGGCCATTTAACCAGACTGGGCCACAGCAACATGTGGCCGGGAACAGCTAGTGAACATATGATTATAAATAAAATATCGAAGTTACTTTAAAGAGATTTAAGAGATGTTCCTTTTTTAAAATAGAGTCTCAATAGAGAACCTATTTCGCTTTCCTTTTCATACCTATTGATATGAGATATTCTGATGTCACAAAACCTCTGGCAAGTGTAGTTTTCATGCAGAAGAAATGATGAGAATGTGTAATCTACTTTCCCCCAACAAGGTAAAAAGTCTGCATTAATCTATATCACCTCCCATTGTGTTCTTGGCTTTCCTTTGCATTCTGTATTTCTTTTGATTACCCTTTCATAATCTTATCTTTTACTAACCATGAGGCACCTGTCACTTGCTATCTGCTTCCTCTCATGGAAATGCAAATGTAAATCACTCCAGAGGCCAATATCCATGAGAGATTTCCAGGAAAGATGAGCTGAGAACTATTGTGAACATCGCAAGCTTTATTAAAGGTAAACAGTTACAATTGTAAATATGCATTGCTTCCTGGGGCAGACATCAGGTCTGTATGCAAAGTTCTGCCATGGCATGCCCATGCCAAGGGCCTGGTTTGTAAAACGTTAATACCCAATACAACGAGAATTCATTAAACGGACCCTGCACTAGCAGGAATATACTAGAAGGGGGACGGGGGAGGGGGAGGGGGAGGAGGGGGAGGAGGACGAGGACGAGGAGGAGAAGAAGAAGAAGAAGAAGAAGAAGAAGAAGAAGAAGAAGAAGAAGAAGAAGAAGAAGAAGAAGAAGAAGAAGAAGAAGAAGAAGACACTGAGAATTCATTAATCATCATGCAACACAGTTATTTATTTATTATTATTATTCACATTTGTAACCTACACCCATCTCACCACAAAGGGACTCGGGGCAGCGAACAGAGATTTAAAATAAATATACATAAATACAAAATATTACTAAATAATAACTAAATTAAATCAGTACCCTGCTTAAAATAAATTTAAATTTAAAAACTCATAGATTAAAACTTTGATTTGTTATAAAACAGTAGGATGCAGAGTAGATCATGCTAGGCCGGCCAGATGAAAATAGTAAGTTTTTAAGTGCCGGCGGAACAGGCGGAGGTCTGAGATGGTACGGAGATCGGGAGATAGGCCGTTCCGGAGGGTTGGGCCCACCACAGAGAAGGCCCTTCCCCTGGGAGCCGCCAACCGGCATTGCCCGGTCGACGGCACCCGGAGAAGACCCCCTCCCTGGGAGCGAGTCGGTCGTAGGGATGTATGGGGTAGGAGATGGTCTCGTAGGTAGCTAGGCCCCGTGCCATGGAGCACCTTGAAGATGGTCATCAAAACCTTGTAAAATGTGTGAAAAACTAAATTAACTACCTGTGTGATACCTTCCCTATGAACTTTTTGCCTTACCTCCAGTATATTATCAGGCTACAGCGTGATTTTACTATTTTGTTAGTACAGGGAAAGAAATAACATTCCTGCTTCATGGGACAAATGTTAGCACATGGAGAGCCCTTGTTTACTGCTGTTAGTATTTAAGGACTCTAAAATAAAATGTAACAATTTAACTCTACATAAGAATTCATAAGTTGAGTCACACTATTATCCACTCCAACAAAGGATATTATAGGTAGCCCACCGTGACAATTTCCAGAAAGATGCTGTTTTGCCATCTATCATCTCTGTTCTATCATAAAAGACTTCACCACTATCAAAAACGTATTATTGGTTAACTAAGATAAAGAAACATATTGCCTTTTTACTCTTTTATAAAAATATCTAACTGATAATAATCATACCCTAATACAAGGGTTCCCGACCTTTTTGACACCAGGGACCGGTTTCATGTAAAAAAAATTCCGCAGACCGGTGGGAGCCTCCAGCGGGCGAGTCGAGTCACGTGGGCTGCGCATGCGTTTGGCGGTCACATGCAACCGGGTGGGAAAGCTGCCAGGGGTCCCGGGCGAAGAATCCTCGGGTGGGGCAGGAAGGACGGGCTGCATCCTGGGCAGGAGGGCCTGGCAGACCCTTCCCCCTGCGCAGAGCCGGGTGGTGCCCCGAACCCCCCCAATGCAGGCCGTCGCCCCTGTCCTGCCCCTGAGAAGTGCCCCGACCAGCTGCCAGGATAGCGGAGCGTTTGCTAAGAGTTGCGCTACTCTCTCCGCCACTCACTCCGGCCCGGTTACTATCAAGTCACGGACCGGCACCAGTCTGTGGCCCAGGGATTGGGGACCCCTGCCCTAATAGACACTGTGCAATAGAAACCCACCATGCTCATGTACTGAATGACAGAATTGGAAGGGACCTTGGAGGTCTTCTAGTCCTGTACCAACAGGAAATCCTATATTGTATCAGGCAAATGGTTATCCAATTTCTTCTTTAAAACATCCAGTGTTGGAGCACAACTTCTAGAGGCAAGTCACTCCACTGATGAATTGTTCTCACTGTCAAGAAATACTGGCATTGCAAGACAATCCAACAATTATAATGATCATTTATTGAGACATACATATGTTATTTATTTTATTATATTTCTATACCGCCCTCTCTCCTCAATGGGACTCAGGGCGGTGCACAGGAATAATAAAAACAGCAGTCATAAATACAATCAAACATGCTTAAAAATAAATTAAATCAATTTGACAACCCCTGCTAAAATTCCCAATTAAAACCCTGACTAAAAATCGATCATAAAAGACTATGCCATGCCGGCCACATGAAAGAAGTATGTTTTTAATGCCCGGCGAAAGAGGCGTAGGTCTGTGATTGTACGGAGGTCGGGGGGCAGGTCATTCCAGAGGGCGGGGCCTGCCACAGAGAAGGCTCTTCCTCTGGGAGTCGCCAGCCGGCATTGACAGGTCGACGGCACCCTCAGGAGGCCCTCCCTGTGGGAGCGGACAGGTCGAAGGGAGGTATGTGGTAGGAGGCGGTCCCGCAAATAACCAGGACCTATAATAATAAATAATAATAATAAATTGGAATTTATTTACCGCACCCTCTCCCCACAGGGACCCGGGGCGGTGCACAGGCATAATTAAAACAATATATGATAATACAGACATTACTAAAATAAAATTAAATAAATTACCCGTGCTAAAAATACAATTAAAAAACCCATTAAAATTTATCGTTAAAAGACAGAGAGAACTATTCAAGGCCGGCCAGTCGAAAGAGATGGGTCTTTAATTTTACACGGAAGGAGCGGAGGTCGGTGGTCGTTCTAATATCAGGGGGAAGGTCGTTCCAGAGGGCCGGGCCCGCCACAGAGAGCGCCCTTCCCCTGGGCGTCGCCCGCTGACAAAGTCTAGTGGACGGCACCCGGAGAAGCCCCTCTCTGTGGGAGCGAATCGGTCGTGAGGATGTGTGGGGCAGGATCCGATCTCGCAGATAGCTAGGTCCCGAGCCATGGAGCGCTTTGAAGATGATAACTAACACCTTGAAGCGCACCCGGAAGACGACAGGTAGCCAGTGCAGCTCGCGCAAGAGCGGTGTTACATGGGCAAACCTAGAGGTGCCCATAATTGCTCGCGCGGCTGCATTCTGAACTAACTGAAGCCTCCGGGTGCACCTCAAGGGGAGCCCCATGTAGAGAGAGTTACAATAGTCCAGTCGGGATGTCACGAGGGCATGAGTGACTGTGCGAAGGGCGTCCCGATCCAATAGGGGGCGCAATTGGCGGACCAGGCAAACCTGGTAAAACGCCCTCCTGGCCACGGCTGTCACTTGCTCTTCCATAGACAGCCGGGTATCCAGGAGGACACCCAAATTGCGCGCCCCATCCACAGGGGCAAGATGTTCGCCCCCTATGGCCAGCGTTGGAGAAAGCTGGTTGAATCGGGCAGCCGGAAACCACAGCCACTCGGTCTTGGTCGGGTTGAGCCTAAGTCCGTTACTTCCCATCCAGATCCGCACGGCTTCCAGGCACTGGCACATCACTGCTACGGCATCGTTGGGGTGGTTTGGGGTAGATATGTACAGCTGGGTGTCATCAGCGTACAGGTGGTACTCTACCCCAAAACCACGGATGATCTCACCCAGCGGCTTCATATATGCGTTAAACAGGAGAGGCGAGAGGACCGACCCCTGAGGCACTCCACATGTGAGTGGTCTCGGGGTCGACCTCTGCTCTCCTGCCCGCACAAATTGCGATCGGCCAGAGAGGTAGGAGGAGAACCACCGCAACACGGTGCCTCCCACCCCCAACCCCCCCAGCCGATGCAATAAGATACCATGGTCGATGGTATCGAAAGCCGCTGAGAGGTCTAATAGGACCAGGATGGAGGAACATCCCCCATCTCTGGCCCTCCAGAGATCATCTACCAACGCGACCAATGCCGTCTCGGTGCTATGCCCGGGCCGAAAGCCGGACTGGCGCGGATCTAGATAGTCAACTTCCTCCAGGTGACGGGGAAACTGTTGTGCCACCACACTCTCAACAACCTTCGCCAAGAAGGGAAGGTTGGAGACTGGACGGTAGTTGTTCAAAAGAGCTGGGTCCAAAGAGGGCTTCTTGAGGAGGGGCCTCACCATAGCCTCTTTTAGGGAGGCAGGCAAGGAACCCTCGCTCAAGGATGCGTTGATAACCTCTTGGAGCCAGCCTCGTGTCACCTCCCAGGATGCCAGTACAAGCCAGGAGGGGCACGGGTCCAATGAACATGTGGTGGCTCGCAGTCGCCCACGTAACCTGTCCATATCCTCGGAAGTAACGGGGTCAAACTCCTCCCAAACAAGATCTCCCTCGTGGCATCCCACTGGGCCATGAATGGTGGCTAGCTCACTCTGTATCTGGGCGGTTTTCTCCTGCAGAAAAATCACAAATTCCTCTGCCCTACCCTGTAACGGGGCTTCCCGCTCCCTCTGTTGAAGGAGGGAACGGGTCACCCTAAACAGGGCGGCAGGGCGGTTTTCTGCGGATGCTATGAGGGTGGCGCAATGATGACGTTTGGCCACCCTCAGCGCCACAATGTAAGTCCGTAAATGGGCTCTCACTTGTGTCCGGTCAGATTCAGAGCGGCTAGCCCTCCATCTTCTCTCTAGGCATCTCTTGCGGCGTTTCATCACCCGCAGCCCCTCAGTAAACCAAGGAGCCAGGGTGGTTCGCCGCCGCGAGAGAGGCCGCAAGGGCGCGACCCGATCCAAGGCTCCCACGGCCGCACTATTCCATGCGGCCGTGAGGTCCTCTATCGGGGCGCGGGTCAGGGATACAGGAAATGGCCCAAGCGCTGTCTGGAACCCATCCGGGTCCATCAAGCGCCTGGGGCGGTACCAGATTGGTAACTCTGGTTCCGCCTCCCCGCGGAGGGGAGCAGCGGTCGGAAAGTCGAGTCGGAGAAGTGAGTGGTCTGACCATGACAAGGGTATGATGTCTATGTCCCCTGTACCCAGATCACTCTTCCATTGGCCCGAGACAAAGATGAGGTCCGGCGTATGTCCACCCTCATGAGTGGGGCCTTGAATTACTTGGGTCAGGTCCATGGCCGTCATGGAAGCCATGAACTCCCGAGCTACCGCGGATGATTCGCCCAACGATGGCAGATTAAAGTCCCCCATAACTATAAGTCTGGGGGTCTCCACTGCCACCGTGGCGATCACCTCCAGGAGCTCGGGCAGGGCTGCTGCTACATAGCGGGGAGCCAGGTATACAGCCAGCAAGCCCAACTGCCTCCCTAGGCCCCACTTCATGCAAAGGGACTCACAGCCGGAGGTCTGCGGCACAATGGTCTCTCTCGGCTCCAGGCCTTCCTTGATAATGACCGCTACCCCACCACCCCTGCCTAGGGCCCGCGGCTGATGAAATGCGCGGTAGCCTGGTGGGCACATTTCAACGAGGGGATGACCTCCCTCGTGGCCCAACCAGGTCTCCGCAATTCCTACCAGGTCCGGCTCCCCCTCTGACACAAGGTCACTAATGAGGGGGGCTTTGTTGACAACGGACCTGGCGTTGCAAAACATCAGCCGCAGACCCTGGCTCTGTATTCCCTGGCCACCTAGCCTGCGAGGGTTGTGGCACCCGACCGTTTTTAACCAACGGCTGCGTGCCACCAACCGGGAGGATGAGAATTGTCTCCCCTCGGTCCTGCCCCTCCCCACGACCCTCTGAATTGGTATGCCCTCCTGAGGAACGACTCGAGTATCCCCCTGCCTTTCGCCTTCCGCTTCCCGCCGTCGACTGCTATCCTGGCCCTTACTACTAATTGCTGTTTCCATCTCCATCTGTCTATATCTAACCCCCTCCCTTGAACCCCCTAAAAAAGATAATTTACATAAATTAGACACTAAAAACCCCCTAAGGCCGCGCTTCGCCCATCTCTTCGGATTTACAATACCATCATCGAGATGTGCCCTAGATAATTCAAGGGGCCATACCTGCGAGAGCGGGGACTCTCGCAGCGATAGCAGGCTTGCTCTGGAATACATTTTTTTAAATATTTTTAAATAAATAATTAAAATTCAATAATTACATATATAAAAACTCGGGTGGGTATAGGCACAATACAGATGTTAAAAAGTACAGATGTTAAAAGATGTTAAAAGTCGTTGGCAATTGATTAAAAACGATTCACACGAGTCAATTCATTAGATGGTAAAAAGAATCAGGTGAAATAAAGTGCAGGATGGGTAAACCACAATAAATCAATCGGTAAATAGATGTAATTAAATTAATTAAATAGTTCGCAATGATGACCATTGGGGTGATCAAAACTGGTTGCTGTCAGATGTTCTTCTTCAAGACAGTCAGTTCTTCCATGCCTCTTAAGGCCTTGGTGGTGTAATTCTCCCGGACTTGGGAGAGTGACCATGGGGAGAATGAAAAATTACAGTGGTCAGCGGCCGTCCACATCCACCTCGGCGCTCCCACCGCCGCAGTCCCCGCGTCACCGCCTTCGCCAAAGGCCTCTCGGCGCTCCCACCGCCGTCAGCCCAGGCCTCCGGCAGCCGCCTCTCCGCTCTCAGCCTCCACATGGCTCTCTCACAGCCACCACCTTCCGCCTTTCCCCACAACTCCTCTGTCGCCGCCTTCGTCCCTCGCCTTCCGGCGCTCACACCGCCGTCGACTAGGCCTCCAGCGGCAACCTCTCCCCTCCACACTCTCCACTCTCTCTCTCTCTCTCCACCTTCTTCACTCCATGGAGCCCTTTGAAGATGGTCACTAATACCTTGAAGCGCACCCGGAAGGCCACAGCCAGCAAGTGCAGCTCGCGCAGGAGAGGTATTAAATGGGAGTATCTTGAAATTCCAAGAATCCCCTGTGCAGCCGCATTCTGAACTAACTGGAGTCTCCAGGTGCATCTCAAGGGCAGCCCCATGTAGAGAGCGTTACAATAATCCAGGCGGGAGATGAGGGCTTGAGTGACTGTGTGTAGGGCGTCACGATCCAGAAAGGGGCGCAACTGGTGTATCAGGTGGACCTGATAGAAAGCCCCCCTGGCTATGGCTGTCAAATGGTCATTCGAAGACAGCTGAGAGTCCAGGAGGACGCCCAAGTTGCGTGCCCTCTCTGCGGGAGCTAATAACTCGCCCCCGATAGCCAGAGATGGAACCAACTGGCTATGTCGTGATGCCAGAAACCACAGCCACTTGGTCTTGGATGGGTTGAGTCAGAGCCTGTTTCTCCCCATCCAGACTTGCATGGCCTCCAAGCACCGGGACATCACTTCGACAGCATCGTTGGGGTGGTCAGGGGTAGAGATGTACAGCTGGGTGTCATCAGCGTACTGGTGGAACTCTACCCCAAAACCACGGATGATCTCACCCAGCGATTTCATATAGATGTTGAACAGGAGGGGCGAGAGGACCGACCCCTGAGGCACCCCACACATAAGGGGCCTCGACGCCAACCTCTGCCCTCCTGCCAACACAAATTGCAACCGGTTGGAGAGGTAGGAGGAGAACCACCATAAAACGGTGCCTCCCACCCCTAACCCCTCCAGCCGGTGCAATAGGATACCATGGTCGATGGTATGTTAGATATCTTGGTGACTTTGCCACTACAATCCAAAACATATGGCAGGCTTAAAAAAGATGATCATCTAGAACAGGGGTAGTCAACCTTTTTATACCTACTGCCCACTTTTGTATCTCTGTTAGTAGTAAAATTTTCTCACCGGCCACCAGTTCCACAGTAACGGTGATTTATAACATAGGGAAAAAGAAAGTGTTTCAGTATGGGACTGAAACCGCCCACCATGAAAGCTGGAATGGCCACTAGTGGGCGGTAGGGACCAGGTTGAGTACCGCTGCTCTAGAAGACAGAAAACAGTTAGAATATGATAACAGGTTTATTGCTAGTAATTCTGCCTATGTGAGTTCGCCCTCTGGTTTTGTGTAACAGACAACCAGCTTGTGGATGCAAGCCCACCTTGACCCTTCAAGGTATCATCTGGAAGGATCAAAGTATCAATCTCCATCCCGCCTAAGTCTTCTACTGGACAAATCCTCACTTTTTCTATAATTACCCCCTTCTCCCATAGACACAATCCTCCATTACCTATGTAGTACATCTTCTCCTCTTTGATGTGGGTCTATTACACAGCCTAACTCCTAGATTCCCTTTATAGCCAAATTTGTATGCATCTTTTAATTTTTTATCTACTAAAAGCCCACATAGCAGTTAAATAAAGCTAGCTTGGTCCAGGGAATACATTGTCCTAGATTTACGTTGTTTATGTCAGTCTTATCACTGTAATTAAAATATGCCTAACTCTTCAAAAAGAAGGATGACTAGATAGTTGTCAAAACATCTCTCATGGAATGCTCTTAGCAAGGATCTCTCGGTGTTTCTTCACTTGTTAAAAAAAAGTATTTAGCCAAGTGAAGGCAGGATGATACTGGGAACTTAAGCATCAATCTCACAGGGAAGATGTTGTGTTCCAGATGGCATGAGGCATAAGCCTCCCTGCAGTCTTTTCGGAGTACCTATCAGAAGAAATGCCTTTTTTTTTTTGGTATAACTTACTTTTTAAATTATTTGAGGTGCTGCCACAAAGATTTTCCAGAAGACCTGAAGGTAAGACAAGAAACAATTGATGAAAACTAATCATTGTAAAAGCATGGCCAAAAAGGCATTAAGAGTTGTTAACCTAATTTTGCGAAGCTTCTTCTCCGGTAACATTATACTGCAAACTAGGGCATACAAAACCTTTGCCAGGCCAATTCTCGAATACAGCTCATCTGCCTGGAATCCACACTGTATGTTGGACATTGATATGATTGAGCGGGTCCAGAAGTATTTCACAAGAAGAGTCCTCCACTCCTCTATCCACAATAGAATCGCTAACCCCACCAGGCTTGAAATTTTGAGTTTGGACAACCTAGAACTACACTGCCTATGGTCTGGCCTAAGCATGGTACACAAAATTGTCTGCTACAACATTGAGAGAATAAGGATTATTTCTTTGAGCAAGGTAGGTTCTTTGAGGAACCGGATAGACTCCATCTTGAATATTTGACCGGCAAGTAAGCTTTTCTGGGAAATGACAATTTGGCATGGGAGCATAGTGTCAGAATGACCTGGAATATTTATTTATTTATTTGTTTGTTTGTTTGTTTGTTTGTTTGTTTGTTTGTTTGTTTATTTATTTATTTATTTATTTATTTATTTATTTATTTAATTAGATTTCTAGACCGCCCCCTCTCCCCGAAGGGACTCGGGGCAGTGTACAGGTAAAATTGAAACTATCAAAACCACAACAATACATATAAACTAAAATCGAATTAAATAATCCCCTGTACAAATTTATAAAAATTAAAACTAGACCCATAAAGCCGAATAAAATAATTTAGAATTACAGATTGAGGCGGGAAGCATGAAGTTAGGCCCCATAAAGGGGGCATGAATAAGCGCACCAGTGCGCCTACTGTCCCTGTCCTATTGTCGCCATTTTTGTACTCATTTGCTTTGTTCATGTCCATATTTATACTTATACCTGTTATCTTGTACGTTTGACAAAACAAACAAACAAACAAACAAACATACAAACAAACAAACAAA
Source organism: Rhabdophis nuchalis (assembly GCA_039707465.1). NCBI lineage: Eukaryota > Metazoa > Chordata > Lepidosauria > Squamata > Natricidae > Rhabdophis > Rhabdophis nuchalis. The sequence goes on from CM077661.1 coordinate 10,691,865, forward strand.
CAAACAAACAAATAAATAAATAAATAAATAAATAAGAGAAGCAACCCAGAACTAAGGAAAAACTTAGTTCTAGCTGTGATAACACATAACCAGAGTAACCGCCTTCAGAAGTTGTGAGAGGTTCAACCCTGGAGGGTTTCACAAAGACAGCCATTTGTCTATACAATACAATACAATAAATCATACATAGTTGTGAACTCATACATAGTTTCTCATAGTGTGAGAAAGAAGTCATAAAAATAGATCATGTATAGCTTATAGACATTTACCTAGCTGAATTATTTAGCAGAACAAATACAGAGCATCCAAATAACGAACAAGAAGGCATGCATGTATTATCATTAAGAAAATATTGTAATATTAATAAGTATATTTAATGGAGAAAAATGGTGTTGTTGGGGTGAAAGGAAAAGACTCTGGAAAATTTATCTCAAAACAATTCCAAGAAATTGACGTACTTGTCTGAAAGATATATTTTTTTGTTAACCTATATTAGAAAAATAATAGAAAAAGAAATAAATTGGAAAGTTGATAGACTTTGATCCACTGTTTCTACTCAGGTTCAGTTTTACTCTTCCAGTATTGTATAAGATGGATTTTGATGACTCAATTCCTTGTACAAAAATTGCATATTTCTTGATATTTTTATTGATTTTAAATAGTCAGGATATACCAAGCAGAATATATACAATACAATACAATACAATAGCAGAGTTGGAAGGGATCTTGAAGGTCTTCTAGTCCAACCCCCTGCGTAGGCAAGAACCTTATACCATTGCAGACAAATGGCTATCTAACATCTTCTTAAAGACTTCCAGGGTTGGGGCATTCACAACTTCTGGAGGCAAGCTGTTCCAGAGGTTAATTGTTCTAACTGTCAGGAAATTTCTCCTTAGTTCTAAGTTGCTTCTCTCCTTGATTAGTTTCCACCCATTGCTTCTTGTCCTGCCCCCAGGTGCCTTGGAGAATAGTTTGACTCCCTCTTCTTTGTGGCACCCTCTTCGGAAGATATCGGAAGACTGCTATCATGTCTCCCCTGGTCCTTCTCTTCATCAAACTAGACATACCCAGCTCCTGCAACCGTTCTTCATATGTTTTAGCCTCCAGTCCCCTAATCCTCTTGGTTGCTCTTCTCTGCACTCTTTCCAGAATCTCCACATCTTTTCTACATTGTGGTGACCAAAACTGTATGCAGTATTCCAAGTGTGGCCTTACCAAGGCACTATACAGTGGCATTAACCCTTCACATGATCTTGATTCTATCCCTCTGTTAATGCAGCCTAGAACTGTGTTGGCTTTTTTGGCAGCTGCTGCACACTGCTGGCTCATATTTAAATGGTTGTCCTCTAGGATTCCAAGATCCCTCTCACAGTTGCTACTATTGAGCAAGGTACCACCTATACTGTACCTGTGCATTTTGTTTTTCTTGCCTAAATGTAGAATCTTACTTTTTTCACCATTGCATTTCATTTTATTAGATAGTGCCCAATGTTCAAGTTTGTCAAGATCCCTCTGTATCTTAAGCCTATCTTCTGGAGTGTTGGCTATTCCTGCCAGCTTGGTGTCATCTGCAAATTTGATGAGTTCCCCATTTATCCCCTCATCCAAATCATTAATGAAGATGTTGAAGTGTCCTGGGCCTTGGGGGACTCCACTGCATACTTCCTTCCATGTAGATGCAGCTCCATTGAGGGCTACACGTTGAGTGCGGTTGGTCAGCCAGTTGCGAATCCATCTGATGGTGATGCTGTCTAACCCACATCAGTATAGGGAACAATTATGGAACAGATCTGTCTCGATAAGCTACATTTCCAATTTGTGAACTGAGACAAGGCAAAATATTTGAGGCAAGATGTGATCTAGGGGAAAAAAGATGATTCAAATTCCTCCAACTATTATAGGATCCATCATGTATTTGTGTATGCGTTTGTGTGTAAAATTTATGCTTATATATAAATTATGCATTTGTTCTGGAGGCCCAGTGCTTTATGCTGATCTCCCAATCCCACCATAATATTGAAATTATGTTTCTTCATTATTTATAGTATTAGCATTTGCAGAAGAGTCTTTGCCAGATATTGTGATATTAGTTCTGGCTTCTTTCTTTAGAGAGCTGTTTATTATGAAATTTATTACTTTGCAATGAAGATGAAATCTTTTTAAAAACCAAAACTTCTCTCCCAAAACTCCAAACTTTATTTTTCTAGAATAATTTCATATAAAAAGGTATTCGGTTATATATATTTTTTCATATTGAAAAAAATCTAAACTTGACTGTAAAAAATATGATTTCTGTGATAAGAGTTGACAAAGTCTGAAATGCTCTACCTCAGGAGTCCCCAACCTTTGCAACTTTAAGTCTGAAGGACTTCAGCAAAGCTGGCTGGAGAATTCTGGGAGCTGAAGTCCTTCAGACTTAAAGTTGCAAAGGTTGGGGACCCCTGCTCTACCTGATTCAGTTGTTTTCACAGTTTCAGTCACAAATTGACTTCTGTGGACCTTACTTAATGGTTACTTACTTACACCATACTTAAATGGTTAGTAGAGGGGGCGTGCATAGGTGCACTAACATGCCTATGGTCCCTGGCACTGTATTTTTATTCTTTTATTCTTGTTCTCTTTTTTGTTGGAAAAATTCTAATAAAGTCAATAAATAAATATTCAAATAGGAAATCTAACAACCGAGAAAATAACTTGCAATACTAAGAAACAATTCTTTTGAGAGAACTTCTCATTATTAATGAGGCAGTCAGTCATCAATGGATATAGATATAGAACATATCTTAAAATCTTAAGTTTCCAGTGATTTCTCTTTGGAGGATTTACAATTTTTTTTTATACTCGCTTTTAACTCGAGATCTTCCCTAAAACCAACCAACCACCAATAAGTTTTTTTTAAAAAGCTTCAAAATTAAAAAGAATAGAACAAGATTAAAAGTGCAGGATACTTATAAAACTCTAAGTACGAAATTCACTCATGCTATCGGGGACCCGGGAAATATGGCAAAGCCAGGTTTTTAGTGCCTTTCTGGAGACATGATGGGAATCAGTGGTGGGTTTCTGCAGGCTCGCACCTACTCGCGAGAGCCGGTTGGTGAAATTTAGAGAACCGGTGAGAGGGGGTTCCACCGGCGTACCTGGAAGTAAATCTGGCCCGCCGCTGCTAGTGACCCAACGGGAAGGAAAGGAAAGGAAAGGAAAGGAAAGGGAAGGAAGGAAGGAAAAAAAGAAAGAAAGAAAGAAAGAAAGAAAGAAAGAAAGAAAGAAAGAAAGAAAGAAAGAAAGAAAGAAAGAAAGAAAGAAAGAAAGAAAGAAAGAAAGAAAGAATTTATCATCACAACTGAGTCCAAAATTTTGGTTGCTAAGCAAGAGCGTTGTAAAATGAGTTTCACCACATTTTAAGAGGTGGCCTCTCCCACCCTGTCATATGACTGCCAAGCCACGCCCACAAAATAGGCCACACCTACAGAGTAGGTTCTAAAAAATTTGAAACCCACCATTGATGGGAAGGTGTGTGTCACTGCACAATAAGTGTATCCTCCTTGGTCCCATCTGACGACACTCTCTTGAGGATAGGACCCAGAAGACCAGCCTCTTCTGCTGATTCTAACAAGGTAGGTAGACATCACTTGGGAGTTATGATCCCATAAGTAGCCCAGTATGAAGCCATGAAAGGCTTTAATGGTAACCACTAGCATTTGATTATATTAAAGTAAAGGTTCTCCTCTCACAGGTGTGCTAGTCATTCCCAGCTTCAGGGGGCGGTGCTTATCTCCATTTCAAAGCTGAAGTGCCAGCACTGTCCAAAAATGTCTCCGTGGTCATGTCTCCGTGGAGGCTAAAAGTTATTGGACAATGATCCACATATGGCTGGAGAAAATGACACACAAGCACATGGACTTTAAACCTGAACTTTTTCTACTTGGAATAACATCAGAAGTACTTGATAAAGACATGAAATATTTGATTGTAAATGTTTTGACAGCCGCTAGAATTGTATTTGCAAAGAACTGGAGAAATAAGAAATTACCTTCACAAGAGGAAGTCATTCGTAAGATCATGGAATGTGCAGAAATGAGTAGATTAACATTTGAAATTAGAGAGCAGGAGAATGAACAATTTTATGAAATATGGAATATGTTTATGTTTTATTTAATTTATATACCGCCCTTCTCCCTCTCGGGACTCAGGGCGGTGAACAGCCACAATAAAAGAAGAAATACAAAAGTGAGGATAGGAGATTAATAAATATTAAATAGTTTGGCCTCATTAATTATAACATATAATATGTTTTAACAATGGTTGAAAAAAAGAAAACTTAAGGATTATATATTGAATAACGATGGGAAAAGATTGATTTGACAAAGAATAATGCTACTATATGGAAAATAAGGTGATATATATGTAATGAAAGGATAACCGACAATTATGTTTGTAATTTTAAGTACTGATGCACAAAATGCTTGCCCGAACGACATGTTGTACAAAGCACAAGATGAATAATGGTTTTTATTTGTTTTTATGTTAAAAATAACACCCAAAAACTTCAGCTTGTCCAGAATGCAGCCGCGCGAGCAATTATGGGAACCTCGAGGTTTGCCCACGTAACACCGCACTTGCGCGAGCTGCATTGGCTGCCTGTCGTCTTTCGGGTGCGCTTCAAGGTGTTGGTCATCATCTTTAAAGCGCTCCATGGCACGGGACCTAGCTATCTGCGGGATCGGATTCTGCCCCATACATCCCTGCGGCCGATTCGCTCCCACAGAGAGGGACTTCTCCGGGTGCCGTCCACTAGGCTATGCCAGCGGGTGACGCCCAGGGGAAGGGCCTTCTCTGTGGCGGGCCCAACCCTTTGGAACGACCTTCCCCCCGAAATTAGAACAACTACGGACCTCCGCTCCTTCCGTCAAAAACTGAAAACACACTTTTTCTGCTTGGCCGGCCTAGGTTAGTCTTCCGTTTATTATTTGGGTTTTTAAGGGGTTTAGTTTTTTAGTATTGTGGGTTTTAGCACAGGGATAAATTGTTTAATTTTTCATTTTATCTATTTATGTATTTTTATGTCCGTATTTTTAATTTCCCTGTGCACCGCTCCGAGTCTCTTTGGGGAGAGGACGCGGTCTATAAATTAAATATTATTATTATTATATTATTATTAAAAAATAAAAAATTCTTTATAAAATAAAACAACAAAAACATCTCCGTGGTCATGTGGCCAGCATGACTAAACACCGAAGGTGCATGGAATGCTGTTATCTTCCCACCAAAGGTGGTCCCTATTTTTCTACTGGTATTTTTTATGTGCTTTCGAACTTCTAGGATGGAGGAAGCTGGGACAAGTAATGCGAGCTCACCCCGTTACACGGCGCTAGGAATTCGAACCGCCGAACTGCTGACCTTTCTGATGGATTGTATTACAATATATCAAATATAAGAATTTCTTTTTGGGGGTGGGGGGGGTGGGCTTGTATAATATTTATTTTCATTACTGTTTAGTATTTAGTCTTTAGCTTTATTACCTGACCACATCACATTAAGATATCCAGATGATACTACAGATGCTTTACAATAATGTAAAAACTATGGAGCTGAAAATCATGCATTTTTATAGCTGACCAGTATACTACAGCATATATGCTGTGGTTTGCCAGCTGTCACTTTCCTGTAGTTTGACATAGGATCCTTGATATATACTCATCGGCACAATTGTTTAAGCAGCATCTATATAATGATAGCACACTTCAGCTTACATTTTATCATATCTTCTACAAAAATAGAAGATTTGCCAAATATCCTGCTGAAGGAAAACTTTCTCCACTCCATTCCCTAAGCAACTAAACTAAAAGGTTGATACGGCATAATTTATTCTCAGCAATGCTGCTACACCCTGCCAAGCAATCCATTAGTTTCTAAATGGTTACAAACAAACTATTTAATAATTTATTCCAAAGTTTTGTCCACTGCTCATTTCAAATTAATCTGTTAGTACTTTACTTGGGAATTCGATTTCCCATCTTTTCCAATATAGGAACATTGACACCCTGGGTCCGTTTGGAGAAGGGCGGGGTATAAATTCAATAAAATCAAAATCAAATTGATCCTCCTCCAACGGTCTTCAGACATTTTAGAATTTTTAGATCTTAAAAATCTAAAATCTAGAGTAGAAGACATCCAAGGTCCTTTCCAACTATTAGTTCTTTACTCTTGACATATTTGTCTGAAATGGTATAAGGTTCCTGCCCACGCAGAAGGTTAGACTAGAAGACCTACAAGGTCCCTTCCAAATCTGCTATTGTATTGTATTGTATTGACATTATCTCTGGCTTTCATGATTTCTCAAAGTTCAGAGAAAGGCTGCAGAATGTAACCCACAAGATCCCTTAATACTTTTGTAATATGAATTTTCTGGTTTTCAACATATACATGTTGACAGCATTTCATTTTTCCATAATCTATTTTAAAACTCATGGATCGTAAATTCATTATTTTTTTTGTTACACCCAAAAACTGTAAGGGATTTCTAGCTTGCATTAAACATCTATATAAATAAAAATGTAACAAGAGTTTGTTCAAACCCGCTAATCTCCGAAGGTCCTGCACCGATCGCTTCCAAATTTTCACACAATGTTCCTTTGAAATACGGCACCAATGATATATATATAGATTGTGTAGATGTCACACCTGTGCCAGGTACACGCAACAGAAATGTAAAAAAATGGATACAGAAAGAGCAGTGGGCCACAGGTATTATGTCATCCATTATGACATAAAATACTCTGAGGGAGAAATACAGTAGGAAGGTAGGTAGGTAGAAAGGTATGAAAGAAGGTAGGTAGGTAGATAGGTAGGTAGGTAGAGGGATAGAGATGGAGAGTGAGAAATATAGTAGGGAGGGAGGGAGGGAGAGGGATAGAGAGGGAGAGGGAGAATTATAGTAGGTAGGTAGGTAGGTAGGTAGGTAGAGGGATAGAGAGGGAGATGGAGAAATATAGTAGGTAGGTAGGTTGAGGGATAGAGAGAGGGGGGAGAAATACAGTAGGTAGGTAGGTAGGTAGGTAGGTAGGTAGGTAGGTAGGTAGGTAGGTAGAGGGATAGAGAGAGGGGGGAGAAATACAGTAGGTAGGTAGGTAGGTAGGTAGGTAGGTAGGTAGGTAGGTAGGTAGAGGGAGAGAGGGAAAATACAGTAGGTAGGTAAATTAGGGGTTATACGGTGGTTGTGTGTACGTATTTGTATGGGCAGGTGTAGATCTACACACAGATTGGGTGGCCATTTAACCAGACTGGGCCACAGCAATGCGTGGCCGGGAATGGCTAGTCGATAATATATTCTCTCTGATTAAAGATGTCAATTTCCCCAAACTCCATCATGTTCGCCATCCAATCCTCCATGGTGGAAATATCTCAGGAAGGATTTCTCCTATTGAGTCTTGGTAGCTGCCCTGCTGACAAAATTTTGATTTAGTTCTCCTGATTTCCCTACTTTTTTCAGGGCAAAAGCAGTTTGTAGAGTCATTTTCTCACGCTTGAAGTTTTTTGGTACCTGCCCTTCATTCAGGGATCTACAAAGCTCATCAACAGAAAAATCCAGGATCCTATTTCACAGCCTTAAAGGATAAGAGCTCTTATCAACAGTCTTTGTATCATAGTCTTTTATCTGCCCAACCTTGTTACTTGGCTGAATCTTCTGGGATTTTCTTGATTCCTACATAATCATATCTTGTGTCAAGCGCAAGATTTTCCAATCTTCTTTGTAATCTTATCTAATCTTCCCTACTTTGCCAATCACTGTCCTTTCAAGTGAATCGGCACACTTAGGAAACAGAATGCAACCAGAAATAGTCAGCAGCAATTAAATAGTACTCTTTCCTTTTCTTCCTATCCCTCTACTACATGTTTCCTCTCTTCAGTTAAACTCCCATGCACATCCTCTTCCTGTTCAGCTTGCTAGTGGAAATGAAGTTTTGCAAAATCAGACCCGAGAAAAATCAAGACCGTAGACCTTCAGCTACTTTTCATAGGAAGTATAAATGGGCTGATAATAATAATAATAATAATAATAATAATAATAATAATAATAATAATAATGATTTAATTTATAGACCGCTCCTCTCCCCGTAGGGACTCGGAGCGGTGCACAGGGGAAACTAAAACCACAATACAATAAATATACAAGTGTACATAAATATACAATGAAATATATCAAGTGGAGCAACTTTAGTAGCAGTCTTCCTTGAGTCCAAATAATGTTCCGCGCCACGGCAAAGACGGCGCGTCCGCCGCAGCCCAGGAATAGTCCGAGTCTACTAGCCGGGGTGAGTTCCCCGTGATCGCCCGCGAGCAGAAAGCACTCAAAGCGGGCAAGGAATGCCTCCCAGGATTCCACTGACGCGTCGAAGGGAGCAAAAGGCGGCAAGGTAGCCATTGCTGATGCGGCCGTCAGTCGAGCGCTCGGCGTCTGAGGGAAAAATTTGCCGGGAATGACGGTGTGTCTCTTCGGTCCCGTAGGGAGAAGAGCCGCGAAGTAGGAGGATTGGAACCGGGCCCCAGCCCTCGTCGCCAGTGTTAAGTATGCGGAGAGAGAGAGAGTCCAGACCCGGTCCGATCCAACGGCTTTTATTAGAACAAGCAACAGAACAGCCCAAGACGGCAACGAACAGTAAGTAGAACAAAAAGCGTGCGTTCCCTCTCTGACAGCTCTTTTATTTAGAGCTGTCAGATAGGGAGCCAATCGGCGCGTCTCCCGCTCTCGGCAGCAGCCAGTCGCGTCTTGGCCAATCAGACGCGACTGGCTGTTGCCGGGGGATTTGAACAGCTGTCAATACTCAACAATCTAGTTTGTGTTTTGTGACTCCTTGACCTCTGGACCTCTGTTTCTCATCCCTTGGACTAGTAGCATCTCACTTCTCATGGGAATATAAAGGGTGTACCTTGTGTGACCACTGCCATCATACGCTTGAGCTTCACATTCGCTAGCTGCCAATCTGCCATGAACTATGAGGGGATGGAGCCGATTGGGAGAGGGAAAGGCTAACTACTCATGATACCTTTCAGAGACACCATCTCAAGGTCAAAGCACTGGGAATGGAATGCAACGACTCATCAACTAGGCTGAAAAGACAGTTCCCAAAGCAATTTATTGAAATATAATTGGACAATAAGGTACCAGCAAACTGGAGAGGAACTGGACGTGCAAAGTTAATTTGGCAAAGTTCAGGCTTTGCTATAGTGTAAAACACTTGGCTTTTAGTAAAGTATACCTTTCACCACAAATATTTAGTATTTTTCTTTAGTTTAGTATTTTTCTTTAGTTTAGTATTTTTCTTGCCAAGTTGGACCAAGTTGGGGCAGGTCTGACTCTTTACCCCTTATATCCGTGATGGCGAACCTATGGTACGGGTGCCACAGGTGGCACACGGAGCTATATATGTCAGAGCACATGAGGCATTGCCCTGTCAGATGGCCAGCGCACATACACACACTGGCCAGCTGACTTCAGCCTTATTTTGAGGCCATTTTTTGCCCTCCAGGGGCTTCAGGAAGCCTCTGGAGCCTGAAAAACCAGCCCTACGGGCAAACCGGAAATTTGGAAACAGACTTCCAGTTTGCTCGTAGGGCTGGTTTTTCACGGTCCGGAGGCTTCAGGGAATTGTCGATATAGTAGAAAGTGACAAAGAAAGAGAAGATTGAACATATGGTTGATATAAAATAAGAATTCTGTTTATGCTTACCATTTATATGTCATTTTTAAAATTGTAAAACTGTGAGATCTGGAGGGATTTCTACTACTAGCATGGGAGCTACCCAAATTTTCTATGTACCTTTTTACCTTTTTCCCCATAAATGTTTTAAAAGCAGTAAAATTCTTTACAACAACAAAAAAAAAGAAAATGACTATGATATCTGCGGGATCGGATCCTGCCACATACATCCTCACGGCCGATTCGCTCCCACAGAGAGGGGCTTCTCCGGGTGCCGTCCACTAGACTTTGTCAGCGGGCGACGCCCAGGGGAAGGGCGCTCTCTGTGGCGGGCCCTGCCCTCTGGAACGACCTTCCCCCCGATATTAGGACAACCACGGACCTCCGCTCCTTCCGTCTGAAACTAAAAACACATCTTTTCTGCTTGGCCGGCCTAGGGTAGTCTCTCTGCTATAGGGTTTTTATTTAATTATTGGGTATTTAAGTGTTTAATGGGATTTTAGCACAGGTATTAGATTTAATTCGTTTTTATGCTATGTTTGTATATTTATTGTTTTATTTTTTCCCTGTGCACCGCCCCGAGTCCCTGTGGGGAGAGGGAGCGGTTTTATAAATTAAATATATATTATATTATCTCTTCTTTGTTCTAAAATATGCATATTCAAATGTGTTTGGAAGAGAATATATAGACTAGAGTGATCTCAAAACCTACTTGCTATATAGTGAAGTTTCTTTGACGTTTCATGTGGAAAAATAAGAAATACAGAGGACTTCAAAAAATTTAGCAAGGGGTTCTCTTCCCGGTTGCTGGGTGGGCGTGGCCATGGTAGACATGGCCTAGTTGGCCTCCTGCCCCATGGCGGGTGTGGAGGGGCGTTTTTGCCTTCCCCTGGCTCCGGAGGCTTTCCTCAAACCTCTAGGGGGACGAAAACAGCCTCCCCAGGCTCTGGAGACCCTTTGGAGGCCACAAACAGGCCTGTTTCTGGCCTTCCTGAACTTCTACTAGGCATGTTTTTTGCCTTCCCGAGCCTCCGCACCCGCCCTGCACTCACCTGCATCCCAAAGAGGCCATGTGGGGACTCCTGGGAGAGGAGGGGAGGGGTAGGGTGGGCGGGAGGGGAAGCCAGAAGTGGAATTTGGAGGTTCTTCTTGTTAAGTTCTGTAATTGAGGGAGTCCAGACCAGGTTAGCTAAGCAAAATGCCGTTTATTGGCAGAGCGAGTAAAGACACGGAAAACTATGTACAATAAATAATAAGCGTGGTAGACAGGGGCTCCCGCGTTTGACAGCTATTTATATGCGAGCTGTCAAACGGGGAGCCAATCAGGTCGCGGCCAGACTGGCTTTCCCGCCAGTCACGTCTTGGCCAATCAGGCGTGACCGGCGGGTTGCAGGCTGCTACAGCCTGTTGCCAAGGCTCCATCCGGCAGACTGGAAGACCTGCGGCTGGTCGTATGTCGAGACCAGTTGCAGGTCGAGGACATAACACTTCTAACTGTGCTAGATCTTAGCTAGAGGTTCTCCCAAAGCCCCGCAAACCCCAAGCGGCCCTCACAGCCTCCATTTTGTTTGGAAGATGTATTTTTTCCCCCACACTACAGATTGGTTTGTTTTATGTTTATGGTGAGTGTTAACATTGCTTCCTCAGAAATGCCTGATGTCTTAATTCTAAACAAGTTTTAAAAATGCATTCACAGATTTAAAAAACAAAGCAAAACATATTCTTATTTACATGTGATGTCCTGGAGAAACAGTAATCGTTTTGCATGCAGATTTTGGCCTGCTGAGTGAGAACAGAAACCATTTGCAAGACATGTTATCCAAGTTCTGCAAAGACTGAAATAATCATTTTCAATATGTACATAGCACCCAACTTGCTATCATCCTATTTTGAAAATAACTTGCCTTTCTTTTTTCCTCGATTTGTTTGACAAATCTTTATAACAAAAAATATCATTTTGTCAATTCATGTTTTTCTTGCAGAAAGAAAAAACGTTTGAAAAAATGGATATAAGTTTGATGTTGTGCTTCTATTTATTTCAGATGGTTCTCGCTACAAACCAAATGAAATACTAGTTATAAAGAAAGCGAAGCTTTTGGAACTATTTTATGGTTCTTCTTTTCATAACACTAGTAGCAAAAACAAATATATATTAATTTGAATTTGAATTTGAATTTATTTGACTTTTATACCGCAACCTATCTCCCCGAAGGGACTCAGGGCGGTGCACAGGAAATTAAAACAAATATAAACATATACATAAATAGACACGCCATAAATAATACAACACAATAAAACTGATTAAATTTAGAAAACCCTGTGCTAAAAAATTCACTAAAAATCCCACTAATTAAAACCTTATTTCCATTTAAAACACAATCTTATAAGATGGTCTCGGGGACTAGAGATATATAAACTACCTGATAATTTGTATCAGGTAGTTTATATATTAAACTACCTGATACAAATTATGCAAATTCCATATAATTAATTATTCTTCCATCTTAATGCATAACAAAATATTGAAAAAGAATACATCAATTTATTTATTTGTTTCTGAAAATATTTGCTAAAGAGGAAAAATATATTATGACAGTATAAAGAATAAACACTGAGAAATATTATGTAATTAAATCTGTTGAATTAATGCTTTTAAGGATGGAAATCTAATGGCTTATAATTATATTTGGTTAGTTTTACACATTTGAAATCACAGTTAAATATACAAATTGTGCAATATTTATATATATATATATATTTATTATTGGGTAATAAAATTGCATCAAAGAATGCTGGAATTTTGATTCCAAAATTTACTTTAAAGTTCTTGCAGAAATATCAGCATGTGTAACTTAATTAAATCTGTTTTATTATTGAGAACATATTAAGATACATAATTCACAAAGTTAATAAAACTATAATATGAAAGTCTGCATCTATAGTAATTAAAAAAAGTAAAAATATTTATTTCCGCAGCATGAATATTGTTATTATAACTGTACTAATGTTTTACATTTGATCATTAGCTGTTTGGCAGTCTAAAGTGATTAATGAATATAAATATCAAACTTTTGTTTTTCCTGATCTTACTATATGATAATTTAATGAAAGTAAAGATAAGAGCCACATTAACACTTTTCTAATCTAGGCAGATTTACAGGCTTAATTAGATATTGAAATGATGATTCCCCAAAGAAAAACAATATTACAGTCTGTAGATATTCAATATAAGTTATCAGTGCTCATTTAAGCAATTTATCTGTGCATCAAAACATTAAGTACTGCTAAGATTATGGATGTGCTGAAATGAGTAAACTAACATTTGATATTAGAGAACAAGAAGATGAGCAATTTTATAAGGTATGGGATTTGTTTTACCAATGGTTAGATTAAAAGAGATGAAGTTTATTTAGTTACACTCATTAAAGGATAGTTAATGTTAAGAAAATCTCGTTATGAAATAAAATTCTTGGATATATGATATACAAAGGATAAAAATAAACCTAAGGTCTAAAAATTAGATGTTATGAATACTTGATACTATAGTAAGTAGAGATTATGCTATTTTAGAAAGGCATATTGTATATTAAATAGATTAACAATGATGGAAAGAATGATTGAGATAGATATGAAATGAAATACTTGGTAACTTTTTGGTTTTATATAGGAAAAATATTATTGGAGTTTGAATATGTGATATATATGTATTGCACTCTCTAATGATAATTGAAAGTAATGTTGTATAACATGAATTCAGGGAAATTTTTTCTCCTTTATCCTTTAAAGAACAACAGAAAAATACATTCTAGATTTGTGCGCTTAAGACTGTGATTGTATTTTATTTCAAAATGACTGACTTAGTTCAATGTAATAACTGTTTTGCACCTGTCTTCCGCAGTACTCTTTTCAAATTTGGATACTGTCCCCCTTGCAGACAAATTAATAGACTACATAGACACATCACATATCTTGAATCTGTAATTTGTGATCTCCAGGCAGAAATTAAGTGTCCAATTCGGCCATTCCACCCTGTGGAGATGCCACACTACCAGCCTCCTCTACCGCAAAGATCCCACAGAAGAAGAGCAGCCTGGACAACTGTGGGATCTGGCAGGGTGAGAGCTGTGACCCACAAACACAAAACTTTTGCTGTGTCCCAGCATAACAGATATAGCGCCCTTGCTGATCTTAATGGGGACACTAAAGTGACAGGTCAGGGTAATAATGACGACTCAAATAAGCAGGGGATTGTGGTCCAAAGTGAAGAACCTACCTCAGAAATGCAAAAGTGTGAACCAGGGATCATGCATCAGTCACACAACAAGAGCAAGGTACCCAAAAAGAGAAGTCACCTCCTGATTGGTGACTCAATCGTAAGAGATGTAAACTTAGGTAAGGATATGGAGGTTTTGAAAGATGTCAGATGTTTACCGGGTGCTACAGCCAGCAGAGACAAGAGGCGTATTCTTAAGATAGTCAAGAATGCAAGTAAGGACTGTGAAGTTGATGCTATTATACATCTTGGCACAAATGATCTGTCCCAAAAAGATGTAGCTTCTGTGCAGAATGATTTCCAGAGTTTGGGGTACGAACTTAGTAGTACAGGTTGTAGGCTTATCTTCTCAGAGATCATACCAGTATACAAGGAACAAAAAGGAAAGGGCCAGCGCATAGCAGAGTTTAATGTGTGGCTAAAGGAGTGGTGTAAAAAGGAAGGCTTTGGTCTTATTAGTCATGATGCCTGCAGCTGGTCCAATGATAAACTGTACAAAAGAGATGGTTTGCACCCATCCAAGAAAGGGACTGAGTTACTTGGCACTAAATTCACAGATTTCCTGGCTAAACATTTAAACTGAATAGTGGGGACAGAGAATCAATAGATAAAGAATATTTCTGTCCCCAGCAAACTAAAATTCATAGGGTTATCAGTGCATGTAACATAGATATTTGTGCGGGTAATATTATCAACACTGCTGTCAAGCAAAACCAAACAATTAACAGTGAGTGCCATACCATGTACATGAACCATACAAGTGGCAAAGAAATAGGGGCAAAGAGAACCATAGTCAGGCATAACACAGGTTTCGTAGACAGAAAACACAGGGTCAATCAAAATGGACTCAAATGTCTATACACCAATGCACAGAGTATGAGGAATAAACAGGGTGAATTAGAAATTCAAGTAAATGAGGGCAGATACGATATTGTTGCCATTACAGAAACTTGGTGGGATGAAACCCACAAATGGAACATACAGCTAGAAGGATTTAAATTATTTAAAAGAAATAGACAAAATAAAAGAGGAGGTGGAGTTGCACTATATATAAGAAATAATTACATCTCTACAGAAATAGAGCACAACAATGATGAGAACTATCTTGAATGTATTTGGGTCAATATTAAAGGTTGGGGGGGGAATGATATTGTCATAGGTCTATACTACAGGCCACCCAACCAAGCAGAGGAAGTGGATGTACTTTTTGCTAACCAGCTAACTAAGGTATGTAGGAAGCACACTGCAATAGTAATGGGAGATTTTAACTACCCTGACATCAATTGGGAAACAAACTCTGAACCAAGTGGAAGATCCAACAGGTTCCTAAGAAACCTAGCAGACAACTTTGTTTCCCAAAAGGTAGAGAAGGGAACAAGGGGATCAGCAATATTGGACTTAATTCTCACTAACAGAGAGGAAATGATAGAAGGTGTAGAAGCTACAGGAACTTTGGGGGCAAGCGATCATGAAATACTGGAATCCAACATTATGCAAACAAAAGTAGTTGAACAAAGTCAAACTAGAGTCTTAGACTTCAAGAGAGCTAATTTCAATAAACTCAGAGAGAGCTTGGGAAGGATTCCATGGATGAGAATCCTCAAGGGGAAAACAACTCAGGAAGCTTGGGAAATTTTGAAAAATGAGATTATAAAAGCCCAGTCCAGCGCAATACCAATGAAGAAGAAAAATAACAGTTCCCAAAAGAAACCAGCATGGCTGCATAAAGAACTCTCTGACAAATTGAAAGACAAAAAGGATAAATATAAAAAGTGGAAAAAGGGGGACATAACCAAGGCAAAATATCAGCAAATAGCCCGAGCCTGTAAAGATGAAGTGAGGAAAGCTAAGGCTCGCAATGAAGAAAGCCTTGCCAAAAAAGTAAAAAATAACAAAAAAAGCTTCTTCCAACATGTTAAAAATAAGAAAAAGGTTAAGGAAACAATTGGTCCACTGCTGGGAGAAAATGGCAAGAAGATGATAAGCAACAGGGAGAAAGCAGAACTATTTAACTCTTTTTTTGCATCTCTCTTTACACAAAGGGATAAAACAGTCCAACCAATCAAAAACAGCACCACAAATATCAGATTAGGAACACAAGTTGAAATAGGGAAGAAAATGGTAAGTGAGCACCTGTCTGCCCTGGACGAGTTCAAATCACCAGGACCGGATGGATTACACCCCAGGGTCCTGAAGGAACTGGCAGACGAGATCTCAGAACCACTGAACTATATCTTTCAGAGATCCTGGAGCACCGGGGAACTGCCAGAAGACTGGAAAAGAGCAGATGTGGTTCCCATCTTCAAAAAAGGGAAAAAAACAGATCCAGGAAACTATAGACCCATCAGCCTGACCTCAATACCAGGAAAGATTCTGGAAAAGATAATTAAACAACAAATAAGTGAACACCTAGAAGCAAACAAAGTAATAGCCAAAAGCCAACATGGGTTTGTCAAAAACAGATCATGCCAGACGAATCTAATTGAATTCTTTGACAAAGTGACAAAATCAGTGGACCAGAGGAATGCTGTTGATATAATTTACCTGGACTTCAGTAAGGCATTTGATAAAGTAGACCATAACCTACTATTAGATAAAGTAGAAAATTGTGGGTTAGACAGCAGCACCACCAAATGGATTTGCAACTGGCTGACCAACCGCACTCAACGTGTAGTCCTCAATGGAACTGCATCTACATGGAAGGAAGTATGCAGTGGAGTCCCCCAAGGCTCTGTTTTAGGCCCAGTACTCTTTAACATCTTCATCAACGATTTGGATGAGGGGATAAATGGGGAACTCATCAAATTCGCAGACGACACCAAGCTGGCAGGAATAGCCAACACTCCAGAAGATAGGCTTAAGATACAGAAGGATCTAGACAAACTTGAACATTGGGCACTGTCTAATAAAATGAAATTCAATTGTGAAAAAAGTAAGGTCCTACATATAGGCAAGAAAAACCAAATGCACAAGTACAGTATAGGTGGTACTTTGCTCAATAGTAGCAACTGTGAGAGGGATCTTGGAATCCTAGTGGACAACCATTTAAATATGAGCCAGCAGTGTGCAGCAGCTACCAAAAAAGCCAACACAGTTCTAGGCTGCATCAACAGAGGGATAGAATCTAGATCACGTGAAGTGTTAATGCCACTGTATAGTGCCTTGGTAAGGCCACACTTGGAATACTGCATACAGTTTTGGTCGCCACGATGTAGAAAAGACGTGGAGACTCTGGAAAGAGTGCAGAGAAGAGCAACCAAGATGATTAGAGGACTGGAGACTAAGATATGAAGAACGGTTGCAGGAGCTGGGTATGTCTAGTTTGATGAAGAGAAGGACCAGGGGAGACATGATAGCAGTGTTCCGATATCTCAGAGGGTGCCACAAAGAAGAGGGAGTCAAACTTTTCTCCAAGGCACCTGGGGGCAGGACAAGAAGCAATGGGTGGAAACTAACCAAGGAGAGAAGCAACTTAGAATTAAGGAGAAATTTCCTGACAGTAAGAACAATTAACCTCTGGAACAGCTTGCCTCCAGCAGTTGTGAATGCCCCAACCCTGGAAGTCTTTAAAAAGATGTTAGACAGCCATTTGTCTGAAATGGTATAAGGTTCCTGCCCATGCAGGGGGTTGGACTAGAAGACCTACAAGGTCCCTTCCAACTCTGCTATTGTATTGTATTGTATTGTATGATGAGTGATTTTATAAAGATTTATTGTTATTAAACAGATAATTAAGTATTTAAGAAAACAAGGTTGTTTGAAATGAAGGAACACTAATTTTAATTCAACACAAAAATGCTCAATAATGGCGATATACTCAGCTTTGTTTGATGGACAATTAGTAATTATATTTGTAACTAAAGATTGATGCACAAAAACTCAACCAAACGACATGCTACACAAAATTGAAATAAATGTTTTATTTATTTATTTATTTAATTAGATTTCTAGACCGCCCCCTCTCCCCGAAGGGACTCAGGGCGGTGCACAGGTAAACATTAAAAATATCAAAACCATAACAATACATATAAGCTAAAATCAAATTAAATAGTCCTCTGTACAAATTTATAAAAATTAAAAACTAGACCCATAAAACCAAATAATATAATTTAAAATTACATTTTATTTGTTTTTATGTTTAAAAATAAAAAAATATTTTATATAAAAAAAACATTAAGTGCTATAAATCACACCAATGAGTTTCAATTTTTTTAGCAATAGCATGGGCAAAAATAAAAGTATGCATCCTTCTGTATAGCTAGGAAATAAAATGTGGTTGTGCATAACTAGAATGACTGCAATTTTGAAGGCAGTGAAGAATTTTTATCTCGAATTTACATCACTGCTCTCTTTTCCCAATTGTCCTATATCACGGGACAGTTTTAAAGATTTTTTAAAAAACCCTGAATAATTCAAGATGGCGAATATACCTAATACTCCTTCCTTCTTGTTCTCTTTTCCCCAAAACTATGCCACTTTGAAGTGAGTTGGTTGAGAATGAGTGTCCAAGATCACTCAGTTGATTCTTAGCCTAGGGTGAGACTAAAATTTACAGTTTCCTTGTCTCTAGACCAGGATCTTATCAATTACACAAATCTGCCTCTCTATTCTGCCCTTCTACTTCTCATACTCAATTAATGACAAATGAACATCTGTATTCTTCACATTTCTGCTTGGGATTCTCATGCTTCTAACAGAATCTTGACACAGTGTCATAGAAGAGAATGATTCTTCTTGTTGTCTGTATATATATATATAGGCACTTAAAGCACACTATCACGTCCCTGTTCAATCACTTTAAATTAATTTATTGTCACGGACAAACTGTTAACCTCCTGCTCCGAAAATCATCTTTTTCAAGGCTCCGTTTCAATTTGGGAACACAGTAGCACTTTGAAACAAAATAGAGTGTAAATTATTATTGAGGCAGCCTTCAAGATCAAGGGTCAAGGAGCAAGCATCTAGTATCAAGAAACACTTGAAATAGAATAGAATAGAATAAAATTAGAATAGAATAGAATAGAATAGAATAGAATAGAATAGATATTGGAATGAAGAATAGAATAGAATAGAATAGAATAGAATAGAATAGAATAGAATAGAATAGAATAGAATAGAATAGAATAGATATTGGAATGAAGAATAGGATAGGATAGGATAGGATAGGATAGGATATTGGAATGAAGAATAGAATAGGATAGGATAGGATAGGATAGGATAGAAGACTAAGAAATCAATAGAATAGGATAGGATAGGATAGAATAGAATAGAATAGAATATTATAGAATAGAAGAATAAGAAATCAATAGGATAGGATAGGATAGGATAGGATAGGATAGGATATTATAGAATAGAAGAATAAGAAATCAATAGAATAGGATAGGATAGGATAGGATAGGATAGAAGAATAAGAAATCAATAGAATAGAATAGAATAGAATAGAATAGGAGAGGAGAGGAGAGGAGAGGTTATTGTCACTTTAATTGTACTCTCTTCAGCATACATTAAAATTAATTTTCATTACATTCATCTCTCAAAAGATAACCATTTGGCTTACAGACACACACACACACACACTATAGAGAAACATCACAATGATCTCCTTTCTTATAGGGAGGAGGTGAAAGCCTTCACCGCCTCCCTTTAAGGATCTTCATTGTCATCCCAAATAAGTCCCACCTCTGCCACGTCATCTACACACTTCACAATATGGATCGGGCAGACTTGGCACAGCAATCATGATTCATCAAGGTGAACAGTAGCAGACACAACCCTGTATTCAAGGAGATGGAATTGGAAATTTTTCTTCCAACTCACACAATAAGGAAATTAATCACTTCTATAAAGGGGTAAGGTAAAGGTTCCCCTCAGTAGCCGTTCCCAACTCTAGAGGGCGGTGCTAATCTCCGCTTCAAAACCGAAGAGCCAGCACTGTCCAAAGATGTCTCTGTGGTCAGGTGGCCAGCAGGACTAAACCCCGAAGGCACATGGAATGCTGTTACCTTCCCACCAAAGTGGCCCCTATTTTTCTACTTGCATTTTTTTATGTGTTTTCGAACTGCTAGGTTGGCAGAAGCTGGAGCAAGTAACGGGAGCTCACTAGGGATTCGAACCACCAAACTGCCGCCCTTTCTGGTCGACAAGCTCAGTGTCTTAGCCACTGTGTCCATAAAGGAGTATTAAAATCTAATAGGCCCAGTTTGCTTAGGATTGATTGTGCTGAACACTGAACTAAAATCAACAAACAGCATTAATACATGAGTGCTCTTCTCCTCTAGGTACACCAAACTAGGTGCACCAAAGAAAGTGCATCATCTATAGCAGGGTCTCCAACCTTTGCAACTTTAAGTCTGAAGGACTTCAGCTCCCAGAATTCTCCAGCCAGCAAAGCTGGGAGCTGAAGTCCTTCAGACTTAAAGTTGCAAAGGTTGGAGACCCCTGATCTATACGGTGGTTCATCTTCTATAGAGCAGTCTGCAATAAGTGGGAAGTCATGAAACAATATAGTCCATTTCCAATCTCTCAAAATAATTCATCGTAATAGAAATGAAAGCAATTGGACAGTAATCATTAAGACATGTAATTATAGGTTTTTTTTGGGGGGGGCTAGTACAATGGTTGCAATCTTAAAACATAATGAAACCATGACCTGATTTAGCGAAACATTGAAGATGTAAGAAGAAGCCAGCTGGTCAGCACACTCCTCAATATCATTCTGTTCCATTCAGCCAATTTTGATCATCTATGTAAACAGGTCTGAATTTCTGACTTCCAGGACAGGGATGGCGAACCTTTTGTGGCTCGTGTGCCAAAAGCGGGGGGGGAGTGCAGGGGGGGGTCATGCGCAGGTGTGCCACACCCATCATGCTATAAACGCTCCCCCACTGCGTGCATGCGTGTGTAACCAGCACCCACGTACACACTCTTGGCGCTGGTTTTTTCACCCTCCCCAGGCTCCAAAAGCTTTCAAGGAGCCTGGGGAGGACGAAAACAGCCCCCCCGAGGCCCTCCGGAGGCTTCAGAAGCTTCCCTGAAGCCTCCAGAGCGTGAAAAACCAGCCCTACAGACAAACTAGAAGTTCAGGAACAGACTTCCAGGTTGCTCAAAGGGCCAATTTTAGCCCTCCGATACATTCAGGAAGCTTCCCTAAAGTCTCTGGAGGGCAAAAAACGACATCACTTCCAGGATGCTCGTAGGATCATTTTTTGCCCTCTGGAGCCTTCAAGGAAGCAAGGTGCTAGTTCTCATCTTTAAAGCGCTCCATGGCTCGGGACCTAGCTATCTGCGGGATCGGATTCTGCCCCATACATCCTCCCGGCCGATTCGCTCCCACAGAGAGGGACTTCTCCGGGTGCCGTCCACTAGACTTTGTCAGCGGGCGACGCCCAGGGGAAGGGCCTTCTCTGTGGCGGGCCCGGCCCTCTGGAACGACCTTCCCCCCGACATTAGAACAACTACGGACTTCCGCTCCTTCCGTCAGAAATTAAAAACTCACTTCTTCTGCTTGGCCGGCCTAGGTTAGTCTCTTCCTCAGGGGTTAGGGAATGTTAATTTTAAAAATGGGGATTTTAGTGCAGGGACAGTTGATTTAATCTGTTTTTATTGTATTTATTTATGTATATATTTTATGTTTGTTTTAATTTTTCCCTGTGCACCGCTTCGAGTCCCCCAGGGGAGAGGACGCGGTATAGAAAAATAAATCTAATCTAATCCTGAGGGCTCCTGAATGCTCCAGAGGGCTAAACCCAGCCCTACAAACAAACGAAGTCCATTTCCAAACTTCTGGTTTGCCCGTAGGGCTGGTTTTTCATGCTCTGGGGGTTTCAGGAAGCTCCTGAAGCCTCTGGTGGGTGAAAAATGGCCTCAAAAGAAGATCGAAGTCAGCTGGCCAGTGTGCACATGCACGCTGGCAGGACAAGTCTCACATGCCCTGACAAATAGCTCCATGTGCCTCCTATGGCACGCATGCCATAGGTTCGCCATCACGGTTCTAAGATGTCAACTTTCCCACATAAATGTATATGCTGCCTAAAAGCCTGATATGGATTTCTTCCACTTAGTCATCCAAATCAATAAATATTGAACTAAAGGACCTTGGATCGATTCTGGTAGCACTACACATTACACTATAATTATATTTCTCTCGGTAATTTGTTTAGGGATGAGGGGTGAGCATTCCTGGGGTAAGATTTTGAATGTGTGCAATTACTGTATGAGTCAACCTAATGCACTTGAAATTAGCATGTCATAAAGTATTTTGTCAATATCAAAATATCTGGCTGAATGCATGGTATTAATTTACCACGTTCCAACAATCGATTAAGGAAAATATCCTTTCAAGGTTTAGTTTGACAAATCGGTGCTGACAAAAGTAGTGGTTTCATGTCGTTTACAGATCTAAGGTCTTCACTGTTAGCTACTCTGGGTTCAGAACCAGTGTTACAACTCTGGTCCAATAACCAATGTTAGCTAATACATGCGGAATAGTGTAATTCACCGGACAGTAGAGAGATACGTTGCTGTAAACCACAAACAAACTCTAAAACAGTGATAGTAAGAAAATAAATAGTCTTTACTTTGTAGCAACTAAAATGCTTCTTCCGACTAACTCTCAAACAAATATCAACAGTCCTTCACCAAACAAAGTTTATCTCACAGTGATGCAAAACAATCCTCCTCCTTCTTCTTCAGCTTCTCAAATGGCAATCAGGGAACACAGGATCACAAGGAATCGAACAGGGATCGATCAGGGTTCCTGACCTTGATTATATGGTAATGCTGAACAGCACAGCCAATCAAACATAATCAGAATTCAAATACAGTTCTTAAAGCTACATAACTTCTTCAGAACATAGGCTCATAGCCAACCCAATATAAGGCTGAATATCCTAACATTCACTTTCTTTAAATATCTTCCCAGGTACTCATGTCTGATTGATTGGTCTGTAGTTTGCCGGATCATTATTTTCCTTGTTTTGAAGGATAGGGACAATATTTATATTCCTTTTAAAGTTTTCCAGTATTTCTCACAGATAATACATAAGGATATTAATGTTAGATATTAAGATCCTCTTTGAACATGACCATCAGCATCACATAAGGATATAAAAAAGCCACGAAGTCATTCCTTTAGCATCCAAAGGTGCCGTTTAATGTTCAAAATCAAGAGTTCCATTTTCCCATTGGTTAATTCTGCTTTTCATGATCACCTGGTAGAACATCTGTAAAAACAGAATCAAAATAAATTACATTGCGTTGGCATTTCCTTGTTAACGGTTAGCAAAGTGGATTTTCACCAAGTAGCCAATATACTTTATTCTTTATTTCTATTTTGAACATTTGTGGTGTTATTCGACCGATCCGCTCCCAGAGAGAGGGGCTTCTCCGGGTGCTGTCGGCCCGGCAATGCCGGTTGGCGACGCCCAGGGGAAGGGCCTTCTCTGTGGTGGGCCCAACCCTCTGGAACGACCTGCCTCCCAATCTCCGTACCACCCCGGACCTCCGCCTTTTCCGCCAGCGTCTGAAAACGCACTTATTCATTTCATTTCATTTATTATTTCATTCATTAGATTTCTATACCGCCCTATCTCCCAAAAGAGGGACTCAGGGCAGCGCACAGGGACTTAAAAACCAACAATACAGATAGTACAAATTCTACAAAATTTAAAACTACTATTAAACAATTTAACCCGTGCTAAAAAGAGAGAGAGAGAGAGAGAGAGGCTTCCATCAAGCCGGCTTAGGTTAACCACCCGATAAATGACTGAGTGTTAGTTGTACAAATTTTTAACTAGAGGGTTTTTTAAATCATGTTTTTAGCACAGGTTCATTGAGTTTAATAGGGTTTTAGGATGCTATGTATTTTGTATTGTATATTGTGTTTTAATTTCCTGTGCGCCGCCCTGGGTCCTTTTGTAGGAGATAGGTGCTGGATATAAATATAATAAAATCTAAAATCTAAATCTGAAATCTATTGATATATGGTGCTATTCTTAGCATCTCTATTATTGGTTTATATTGTCCTTTAATTCCTGTCTACCTGTCTTTACTTGTGATCTGATTCTCTATTTCTGCATGTAGAGCTATGATGGTTTTTGTGGCTTTCCTTTTCCCCCCCTCCCAATTGAAATTATTGGTAGTTGTGCTTTTGTTATTATTTTTTCCTCTTCTCACCAATTTCTATCTCTTAACTTTTCTTACTATTGTATACTACGTATTGCTCTGAATTTATTCAAATCCTCTTTTGTGACCTCTGAGATTATGTGCTTGACTACATTGATTTTATTTTTTTTACTTTGTCTTAGAAGCAAGAATTCTTGATTTGAATTTTTGAATTTGAATTTATTCATACTTATATCCCGCACCCATCTCCCCCAGAGGGACCCGGGGCGGCGCACAGGCATATTAAAAAATAACTACAAATATACAAAATACAATAAATTATCCTAAAACAACATTAAACCCAAACCCTGTGCTAAAACATACTTAAAATCCCACGGATTAAAACTTTGGCAAACTAAAAACTCGGTCCTTATAGGGAGGTTCACGCCAGGCCGGCCTGATGGAAGAAGTGTGTTTTTAAGCACTGGTGGAAAAGGCGGAGATCCGAGGTGACGCGGAGTTCGGGAGGTAGGTCGTTCCAGAGGGTAGGGCCCGCCACAGAGAAGGCCTTCCCCTGGGTGTCGCCAACCGGCATTGCCCGGCCGACGGCACCCAGAGAAGACCCTCTCTGTGGGAGCGGATCGGTCGAAGGAATGTATGGGGCAGCAGACGGTCTCGCAAATAACTAGGCCCCGTGCCATGGAGCACTTTGAAGATGGTCATCAGCACCTTGAAACACACCCGAAAGGTCACAGGTATTCCGTATGTTGCTGCTGTTAGAGACTTCAATTGTATTGACTGATTTTCTGAACCTCACAATCTAGTAAATGAAAAAGGGAGTGAGATATAAATAGAGTATTAGGAATTTCCTCCATAATCCCTCTTTCTCTCTTATTAAGTTTGTTCCGTGTTTAAGGGATAAAAGGAGATCTCTTTCCTATTGATTATTTTAAGCTAAAAATAGTTTATTCTCTTATGCTTTCCTCCAGTCGGAGGAAGAAAATGGCAAGCAAAATAATTTTTTGGGGGAAAAAACACTTGGTAGAATTTGTCACTAGAAAGTTCAGATGGTAATTAAAATATTGGGAAGGGTAAATATGTAACTTTTTCATGGCAGAGTGGGAAATGGTTGACACCAATAACAATACTATTTTTTTCTTACTTTAATCCAGCACTGAGAATTACATAAAATTACATAGAAATGTAAGGTGATTTTCCATGGAGCTGCTAAGGGATATAGTACAAATTTAATATTGGATGCCAAAATAGATTACGTATGGAAAATGTCCCTTCCTATCTTTTTTTTTTTTTTTTGCAGTCCACCTAGATACCTAGTTTTGTAGTAGTAAATTCACTGAATGATTAAACAGGAGAAGTAAACAGGGGAGGTTAAGGAACAGACAGAGGAAATTATGGAATGGAAAATTAGTTTCCCCCCCCCCTCTAAAGTAGGTACTCAGTGAATTTCAGCTGCTAAGAAATTACTATAAATCTATATAAATAAAAACGTAACAAGAGTTTGTTCAAAAGCGCTAATCTCCAAAAGTCCTGCACCGATCGCTTCCAAATTTTCACACAACGTTCCTTTGAAATACGGCACCAATGATATATAGATTGTGTAGATGTCACACCTGTGCCAGGAACACGCAACGGAAATGTAAAAAAATTGTAAAAAGGTAGGTAGATGAATACAGAGAGAGCAGTGGGCCACAGGTATTATGTCATCCTTTATGACATAAAATACTCTGTCCATAAGATTCAAGGAGATATACAGTAGGTAGGTAGGTAGGCAGCTATAGGGATAGAGGGAGGGCGGAGAAATGCAGTAGGTAGGTAGGTAGGTAGGTAGGTAGGTAGGTAGGTAGGTAGGTCGGTAGGTAGGTAGGTAGGTAGGCAGGCAGCTATAGGGATAGAGAGCGGGAGGGAGAAATGCAGTACTTAGGTAGGTAGGTAGGTAGGTAGGTAGGTAGGTAAGTAGAGGGATAGAGAGAGAGGGATAGAGAGAGGGAGAAATATAGTAGGTAGGTAAGTAGGTAGGTAGGTAGGTAGAGGGATAGAGAGTGGGAGAAATATAGTAGGTAGGTAAGTAGGTAGGTAGGTAAGTAGAGGGATAGAGAGAGGGAGAAATATAGTAGGTAGGTAAGTAGGTAGGTAGGTAGGTAGGTAGAGGGATAGAGAGAGGGAGAAATATAGTAGGTAGGTAAGTAGGTAGGTAGGTAAGTAGAGGGATAGAGAGAGGGAGAAATATAGTAGGTAGGTATGTAGATAGGTAGGTAGGTAGAGGGATAGAGAGTGGGAGAAATACAGTAGGTAAGTAGGTAGGTAGGTAGGTAGGTAGGTAGGTAGGTAGGTAGGTAGGTAGGTAGAAATACAGTAGGTAGGTTGGGGGTTATATGGTGGTTGTGTGTACGTGTGTGCAGGTGTGTGCAGGTATAGATCTACACACAGATTGGTTGGCCATTTAACCAGACTGGGCAACGCGTGGCCGGGAATGGCTAGTGAATAATATATTAGTGGTGTCTTAATAAGCAGAAGTGAAGATGAAATGATGCAATCTATAGGTTTCAGGGTTTACTTGGATCCCTGCATGAAAAACAGAGGTGGTATTCAGCTAGTTCTGATAGGTTCTGGAGAACCAAGAGCGCAAATTTTGAGTGGGAAGGAAATGGGGATTTTGCAGTGTCCTTCCATTGCCACACCCACAGAGCCATGCCCACAGAACTGGTAGTAAAAAATTGTGAATCCCATCACTGATTAAAACCGAATGCTATATATCTTTCACGCATAAACAAGTGGGTTTGGGGACAGGAAGGAAGAAGAAAATAACTAAAACAGTTAAGAGGGGAAAAGATATATGAGCCAAATGGATGTCATTCCTGAGCACTGGGCATGAACCAATAGGTTTAGTTTCCAGAAAGACAGATTCTGATTAAATTCTGGGAGAGATTTCCTAACGTTAAGAACAACTTAGCAGTTGAATTAATTGTTAATTATTTCATTAGGTGGGATTTCTTTTTCCCTAGATGTTTGCAAAATAAAGGTGGAGAGATTTCTGAATTAATTCCCAAGCAGAGATTTGTATTACAACACTGTAATTCTGAACTTTGCGACAGACTTTTAATGGTTGGGGCACATACTTAACGAAAGCCTGCCAGGGAACTTCCTTGGGAGAAATGACAGACTGAGGACATCTTGGCCAAAGCAGAGTTGCCAACTGAGGAAAAGAATGAAGAGAAATTCAGGACCTCTCTGGAGGTCCCCTTGAAGAGCACCCGGAGGATCCAACTGGTCCAGAATGCGGCCGCGCGGGTAATTATGGGGGTGACGCGATGCTCCCATGTAACACCCCTCCTGCGTGAGCTACACTGGCTTCCGGTGGTCTTCCGGGTGCGATTCAAGGTGTTGGTTACCATCCTTAAAGTGCTCCATGGCTTAAAACCTGGGTACTTACGAGATCACCTTCTGCCACGGAGAGCCTCCCACCGGCCAGTACGCTCCCATAGAGAGGGTCTCCTCATGGTGCCGTCGGCTAAACAATGTCGACTGACGACACCCAGGGGGAGAGCCTTCTCGGTGGGAGCCCCTGCCCTCTGGAACGAATGGTCCCCGGAATTAAGAACTATCCCTGACTTACGCACCTTCCGCCATGGTCTCAAAAGCTTTCTCTTTCAACAAGCCGGGCTGACGTAAATACAAATTTTATTAATTTTAATCGGGTTTGTTTGGTTTTTAACTTTATTATGGGCCAAATTATTTAATATGTTTTTAAATTGTTTTAACTTTTGTATATCTATGTTTTATTTTGGCTGTACACCGCCCTGAGTCCTCTGGGAGTAGGGCGGTATAAAAATATAAATAAACTAAACTAAACTAAATTAAAGAGAGGAAGGGAGATTATTCACATATGTACTGGCTGACCAACCGCACTCAACGTGTAGTCCTCAATGGAACTGCATCTACATGGAAGGAAGTATGCAGTGGAGTACCCCAAGGCTCTGTTTTAGGCCCAGTACTCTTCAACATCTTCATCAATGATTTGGATGAGGTGATAAATGGGGAACTCATCAAATTTGCAGACGACACCAAGTTAGCAGGAATAGCCAACACTCCAGAAGATAGGCTTAAGATACCGAAGTATCTTGACAAACTTGAACAATGGGCACTATCTAACAAAATGAAATTCAATTGTGAAAAAAGTAAGGTTCTACATTTAGGCAAGAAAAACAAAATGCACAGGTACAATATAGGTGGTACCTTGTTCAATAGTAGCAACTGTGAGAGGGATCTTGGAATCCTAATGGACAACCATTTAAATATGAGCCAGCAGTGTGCAGCAGCTGCCAAAAAAACCAACACAGTTCTAGGCTGCATCAACAGAGGGATAGAATCTAGATCACGTGAAGTGTTAATACCACTGTATAGTGCCTTGGTAAGGCCACACTTGGAATACTGCATACAGTTTTGGTCGCCACGATGTAGAAAAGACGTGGAGACTCTGGAAAGAGTGCAGAGAAGAGCAACCAAGATGATTAGGGGACTGGAGGCTAAGACATATGAAGAACGGCTGCAGGAGCTGGGTATGTCTAGTTTGATGAAGAGAAGGACCAGGGGAGACATGATAGCAGCGTTCCGATATCTCAGAGGGTGCCACAAAGAAGAGGGAGTCAAACTATTCTCCAAGGCACCTGGGGGCAGGACAAGAAGCAATGGGTGGAAACTAATCAGGGAGAGAAGCAACTTAGAACTAAGGAGAAATTTCCTGACAGAACAATTAACCTCTGGAACTTGCCTCCAGAAGTTGTGAATGCCCCAACACTGCAAGTCTTTAAAAAGATGTTAGATAGCCATTTGTCTGAAATGGTATAAGGTTCCTGCCCACGCAGGGGGTTGGACTAGAAGACCTACAAGGTCCCTTCCAACTCTGCTATTGTATTGTATTGTACTGCATGGCTGCTTCCCGTGTGGAGACTGCATGACAGAAGTCTCCCATGGGTTTGTGCACCAGGAAGCAAAGGGAATAGCCATCTTCTGTGAAGCTTCAGCCTTTTCAAGGACACTAGGTTTGTTAATGTCACTTTTTCTCATCACCCAGAAAAATTGCTCATTAACTAATTCTAAGTTGCTAGAAACTTTTGAAACAATAACTTTGAATATGATGGATGAACTTGCCTTCAGTCCTGCATGACGCAAACCTGCGCCTTTAATTGGTGCTACTCTGGGGAAATGCAAGCAAGAATGGCTAGAGGGAAAACAAACTTCTGGATCACATTTCCCGTCTCAAAACACTTCACGCCCATCAGGATGCAGTGTTGCAGGCTATCTTAGATTGCCAGCTAGCCTACAGTTCCCTTCCTTCGTTGCAATAGTTGCCAGTTGCAATATTAAGATCAAGTTTACGAATTACAGTAATTTTAACATTTGACATTTAGGGCCCGGGGTTAGTCCAAATGTTCAAATAGAAGTTCGGTGCCAAATGTTTATAATTTGCA
This sequence comes from Rhabdophis nuchalis, assembly GCA_039707465.1. NCBI lineage: Eukaryota > Metazoa > Chordata > Lepidosauria > Squamata > Natricidae > Rhabdophis > Rhabdophis nuchalis. The sequence continues at coordinate 10,721,426 of CM077661.1, forward strand.
TCATTCTTCGATGTGAATATAATTTTGCAGGGCTATGAGAAGCCATCAGAGGCGATGGGTGGGGAAAGGCAGAACACTCTTCCCTGAACTATTAAAATAACTTTCTAATTACAGGCCTTCTGTTGTTTTTGCCGGCAGAGTGTGTTTGGCCATACTTTTTGCTATTTTTACGCTGAGGATCCAGATCCATTCTGCCTTCTAGCTCCACGCTCACCGGCTGCTTTCAATGCTGCAGGCTATGGGGACAGAACAGGACTTCCTTGTCAGCACTGTCATTGCCATGCAGTATAAGGTAGGCATGGTGCTGGTTTTTATTTTTATTAATCACCTCCTTCTGCTTCAACCTACATTCTTCTTTTATACCTGGAACTTTGCATTTGTACACAGTGTTGTCGTTGAAGAATGAAGAATGCTAAACATCTACTCAGAAGAAGCCGAACTGACAGGACACAGTGAGGGAGGAGCACCATCCTCCTATGACCAGTTAGGTAACTTGGCAAGTGGCTTTTTAAGCTGTCTTAACTATTTGCGTGCTATGTTTACGAGGAGCATTATTACGCCCAGCCCTTTATAGGTGAAAAGTTGCATTACTTCAGCAGTAATTTTTTTCTGCTTAGATCAGGGGTCCCCAACCTTTGCAACTTTAAGTCTGAAGGACTTCAGCTTCCAGACTTCTCCAGCCAGCTTTGCTGGGAGCTGAAGTCCTTCAGACTTAAAGTTGCAAAGGTTGGGGACCCCTGGCTTAGAGAAAAGCCACAAGAAGTTAATTCCCATGTTGCCTTATCTGCTCTCCAATTGCTCCCATCAGATTTATGAGCAGGTCTAAAATCCAGTTTCCAGAGTCTTCCTCTGTAATTCTGCAGGTTTTTTTGTTCTTGTTAGAAATACGGCTGCATTTCCTTATTGCTAGGAGAGAGAAGAAAATCTGCATCCATCTATGATCACTCTTTATCACAAGATCATTCCCAAAATGTCACTATATCCAGAAATAATTGGCTAACAAGTGGTTTCCATAGTAACACAGTGACTGTATTTTACCTAAAAAAAGAATATGTGCTTGGCCAGCAGGTTTAATTTTCTCAAATTCATGATATCCCCAGTGGTTATTAATGATCTTTAAATGTGTTTTCTTTAGTGTTATTTGATGCGTCAAGTTCTCTGCAAAAACCTGCATGATTCACTCAAATAAGTACATTTCTTGCTTGTTGAATATTTGAAAATTAAGAATTAATTGTATAAAATGCATTTCAAGTGATACAGGTATTCTAATATGCTTCTATCTATGGTTTATGTATGTAACTATGTAATGTATTATTAATCATTTCTATTTAAAATAACTATTTTGCTTCCAAAGCATAGTAAGATTCATGTATACATGTTGATACACCTGACAAATAGATTTGCATGCAGAGAGAAGACAAAAAACAATAGTGCTTTAAATATTCAATTTCAAAATGACATTGATACTTTTTCTAATTAAATGGCCTTTTCTTAATTTCATTTAACCTAAGTTAGCTTGTTCATCTTAGCGTTGGGCCAATCTCCCTATCTCCAACAGAGGCTTTATGTAAAACATTTTCACTGATATTAATATTGTTTTGTGATTATTTATGATTTAAATACAATACAATACGATAGCAGAGTTGGAAGGGACCTTGTAGGTCTTCTAGTCCAACCCCCTGCGTGGGCAGGAACATTATACCATTTCAGACAAATGGCTATCTAACATCTTCTTAAAGACTTCCAGGGTTGGGGCATTCACAACTTCTGGAGGCAAGCTGTTCCAGAGGTTAATTGTTCTAACTGTCAGGAAATTTCTCTTTAGTTCTAAGTTGCTTCTCCCCCTGATTAGTTTCCACCCAAATGTTATAACTACTTGCATTTTCTGAAAATGCCATTAGGATCAAAACAAGGCATAATATTTTATCCAATCTTCTAGATCAGGGGTCCCCAACCTTTGCAACTTTAATTCTGGGAGCTGAAGTCCTTCCGATTTAAAGTTGCAAAGATTGGGGACCCCTGTTCTAGATGAACTATCCAACCAAAACTTCTTTTGGCACTGCTATTGCACCCTAGAAAAAGAACAAGGATGAAAAAAAAATCATTGTAGCTTTAAAGCAGGGGTTCCCAAACTTGGCAACTTTAAGACTTGTGGACTTCAACTCCCAAAATTCTCCAGCCAGCTATAGGAGTTGAACTCCACAACTCTTAAAGTTGCCAAGTTTGGGAACCCCTGCTTTAAACCAATTGCCAACAATGCTGGATAGTGTGGATCCAGAGAATGGGAACAACGTTTGGCTCACTTAACACATACCGTTTCCCTGAAAATAAGACCTGCCCAGGTAATAAGCCCTATCGGGCTAAAATAAGCCCTCCCCAAAAATAAGCCCTCTCCGAAAATATTGCAACACAGCAGCAGCCATGAGGTGACCATGCTCGCCACTTCCTGCACCTCAAAAATAATAAGACCTCCCCAAAAATAAGACGGGGTGGGGGGTGTCAAAAGAAAATAAGACCCTGTCTTGTTTTTGGGGAACCACAGTATTAGGAGTAAGAGGAAGGAACTAATTAGGTGAGAAGGAATTTAGAAGAAACTAGAGATATAATGTGACAAAAGATTCCTGGGTCCTATCTATAAAAATCCTCTCACAACCAAAATCTTTGTTTGCATATGGAATAAATGAACGGAACGTTTACTGTTTCCTTCTGTCTTGCTTCAATATTTCAGTTGTTATGTGAAGTAGTGTAGTTTTTAATCTCACCTGGACAAAAAGAAAACCTTCCCAGAAGAAGTAATCCTTACTCGTCTGTGCTCAGTGATAGAACATAAACCGTTGATATACAGTACGTAGCATTAAATTTAATTTGTGCATATCTAGAGAAGTCAAAATAGAAAGTTGCAGATGATCTGACAATATATAAATTGCTGGGGCTAAGGTTCTCTTATCAGATTCTTTGATATCTGTACTTTTTAAAACAAACCTGATTAGGACATTTCTTTTTCAACACCCTGTGCAGATATTATATTTGATTCAAAGTTACTTGCTAATTTTGAGAACCTATACTTTATAATCTTTCAGTACTATCAGAAATAGGTTTATCAACTATAAAGAATTGTATGAAGTATGTCTTGGTAGAGTGGGACAATGAAAAGAATACGCTGTAGGAAGCAGAAGCAATGGATCAAAAAAGCTAGTCTTATTGACTTTCTCAGAAGGTTATCGCTTAGAAACGTAAAAAAGACGTGGAGACTCTGGAAAGAGTGCAGAGAAGAGCAACAAAGACGATGAGGGGACTGGAGGCTAAAACATATGAAGAACGGTTGCAGGAACTGGGTAGGTCTAGTTTAATGAAAAGAAGGACTAGGGGAGACATGATAATAATAATAATAATAATAATAATAATAATAATAATAATAATAATAATAATAATAATAATAATAATAATAATAATAATAATCTTTATTGTCATTGTAATAATAAAATTACAATGAAATTGGTTTGAGCGCCAGGTGGAATACAGAAAGCAGTGACAGCCACAATAGGAATCTCTCCACTATAGGAATAACAAAGAAGAGGGAGTCAAACTATTCTCCAAGGCACCTGGGGGCTGGACAAGAAGCAATGGGTGGAAACTAATCAAGGAGAGAAGCAACTTAGAACTGAGGAGGAATTTCCTGATAGTTAGAACAATTAATCAGTGGAACAGCTTGCCGCAAGAAGTTGTGAATGCCCCAACACTGGAAGTCTTTAAGAGGATGTTGGATAGCCATTTGTCTGAAACGGTATAGGGCCTAGGCAGGGGGTTGGACTAGAAGACCTCCAAGGTGTCTTCCAACTCTGCATATTGTAAATCTATCCGTGTCTAGAAGTAGATAAATAAAGGCAAAGATTATGCCTTGTGCAAGTCAGCCCCTAATTAATTTTTCCTTGTTAGGACATTTGGAGAAAATATTCCTTCCTATGATAATCTCTTCCATGGATGCCTTTTTGCATCCTAAGGGTGTAAACAATATTCACGCTAATACTATAATAATAAATACCACAGCAAGAAATTGGGATTTATTTATTTATTTATTTGTTCGTACTTTTATACCACCCTCCCTCCCAAATGGGACTCGGGGCGGTGCACAGGAATTAGAAAAATAAAAATATAAATATACAAACACCAAATAAGTTTAAAATTAAATTAAATAAATTTGGCCCGTGCTAAAACTTAATTTAAAAACCCAGCTAAAAAAATTCAATAATATGCATAGCTATGTCAGGCCGGCCGCATGGAAGAAGTGTGTTTTAAGTGCTCGACGGAAGAGGCAAAGGTCCGTGATTGTGCGGAGGTCGGGGGGCAGGTCATTCCAGAAGGTTGGGCCAGCCACAGAGAAGGCTCTTTCCCTGGGAGTCGCCAGCCAGCATTGTCCGGCGGACGGCACCCTAAGGAGGCCCACCCTGTGGGAGCAGACAGGCCAGGTGGAAGTATGTGGCAGGAGGCGGTCCTGCAAGTAGCCAGGTCCTATGCCATGGAGCGCTTTAAAGATGGTCACTAAGACCTTGAAACGCACCCGGAAGGCCACAGGCAGCCAGTGCAGCTCGCGCAGGAGAGGTGTTATATGGGACTGTCTAGAGACTCCCAAAATCCCCCACACGGCCGCATTCTGCACTAACTGAAGCCTCCGGGTGCACCTCAAGGGAAGCCCCGTGTAGAGAGCATTACAGTAGTCCAGGCGGGAAGTAAGAGATCCTCCTTCCACTTATCCAGGTTGTGTCTGGCTACAATTGTCATCATTTGATGGAACAGTATCCATAATCCTCACAGCTGGCTATCCAAAATCCACTTACCAGAGTATATTAGGAGTATATTAGGAGTACGGCATTGAGGCAGCATATATGTATAGAAATACATGTTGAGGTGGAATCAGCTGCCATGCACAAGCCTACCATGAATACAACATTAAGACTTAGAGATGAAGAGCATTTCATAGATACATAAAAGGAACAGACAATCCACATCTTGTGTTGTACATACTCCTTTATTGGTTAGATAAATAGTACTGGCTCTTTAGTGCTATTAAGCCAATTGCACAATGATTGGCAACAAAGCAATTAGTGAAACCTGTGTAATTCCTTTCCTGTATTCTAAATGTAATGTGTTCATATTTACTAAGATATTAAAATGCTTGTTTAGGGAGGGCATATTAACTTTCCCAATATTATGTCATACCATATAAAAGTAGATATGGCTTTGAGAAATCTTTTGTGACAATTATAAGATTTTTTTTAAAAATTAAAAAGAAAAGAAAAGGCATGAAAAAAGAAAACGATGATGAACGAATTACCAAGGGGGTTGCAGTGCTTTGTCCTTCTTTGTGGTCTGATCTTCCCTCTTCATAACTTCCTTCCTATCTAATAATAATAATAATAATAATTTTTATTTATAACCCGCTCTCTCTCCCCGAAGGGACTCAAGGCGGGGCACAGGGAATTAAAAAACAATTAAAACAGACAGAATACAAAGTTAAAAACAAATTAAACTGGCCCTGTGCTAAAAACTCCTATAAAACTAAAACTATCCATAAAACCCCTAAACAATTTAAAATTTAAATTACCCTAGGCCAGCCAAGCAGAAGAAGTGTGTTTTTAGTTTCTGTCGGAAGGAGCGAAGGTCCGTAGTTGTTCTGATTTCGGGGGGAAGGTCGTTCCAGAGGGTTGGGCCTGCCACAGAGAAGGCCCTTCCCCTGGGCGTCGCCCGCTGGCACAGCCTAGTGGACGGCACCCGGAGAAGTCCCTCTCTGTGGGAGCGAATCGGCCGCAGGGATGTATGGGGCAGAATGCGATCCCGCATTCTCTCCCTCCCTCCTTCCCTCCTTCTCTCTTATCTATTTGTCATGATTCTAAATTACCAATCTCTTTCAAAGAGGGGCTCTTTTGATTGGAAGCTGCTTAATCATACCCCATCCCAATCCCTTTTGGTCTTCTTAGACTTTAATTACTGTAGACTCGTAGAACTTTAACTACTGTAACTCTCTGGGAAGTTCTGGCATTCCAAAGTATCCATAAACTCTCCTTCTTTGCCTCAAGATTTCTGGTTTCACCATGGCATTATACATGCAGGAAATAAAGGAAATACATTTTATATATAAACTAGCCATTCCCGGCCACGTGTTGCCCAGTCTGGTTAAATGGCCAACCAATCTGTGTGTAGATCTACACCTGCACACACAAACACATACACACAACCACCATATAACCCCTAACCTACCTACTGCATTTCTCCCTCTCTACCTACCTACCTACCTACTGACTGTATTTCTCCCACTCTCTATCCTTCTACCTACCTACCTACCTACCTACCTATCTACCTATCTACTATATTTCTCCCTCTCTCTATCCCTCTACCTACCTACCTACCTACCTACCTATTGCATTTCTCTCTCCCTCTCTCTATCCCTATAGCTGCCTGCCTACCTACCTACTGTATTTTTCCTTGAATCTATGGACAGAGCATTTTATGTCATAAAGGATGACACAATACCTGTGGCCCTGCGTGTAGCTGGCACAGGTGTGACATCTACACAATCTATATATGTCATTGGTGCCGTATTTCAAAGGAACGTTGTGTGTAAATTTGGAAGCGATCAGTGAAGTACTTTCGGAGATTAGTGGTTTTGAACAAATTCTTGTTACATTTTTATTTATATAAATGAATGCACTCAACTATCTGCCTGCAGAATGACTACAAGCTCCTATCCAGGACCCTTGTACAATATTATTTCATTTTTAATGTTACGCTAGCATGGCTTTTTATACAAGCATCTTATCCAAAACATAGTATTGAGCCCCACCAGAAGCTTATAACTTAATTCTTCTTCACAAAACACTTTTGAAATATTATTCTCATTATTTCTGTTACAGGCAAGAACCTGTTTTTGAAACAAGAGACATTTCTTTGAGACAGTCTGACTGGTAAAATTTTACATTGCATTCCTCCTTACTTGATCTGCTTGCTACTTATGCTTTTTCTATAACCCGAATTCTGTTTCTGCGAGACAAGTTATTGTATAGCTCCCTAAACTCACTTCTTTCTTCTTGAAAACTTGGAAGTTTGCCTTACAACCATACTTGCTATGAGAGCCTTCTCTGTGGCAGCCCCTGCCCTCTGGAACGACCTCCCCCCCGAACTACGTATGACCACTGACCTGCGCCTCTTCCGTCGGGCCTTGAAAATGCATTTATTCCGTGAGGCCGGCCTGGCGTAGTTGCTTTTAATTGGTTTAATTGGTTTAATTGGTTTTATGTAAGAGTTTTTATCTAGATTTTAGAACGGGCCCCAATTTAATATTATTTTAAATAATATACAGATGCTGCATAAACAGAGGGATAGAATCTAGATCACGTGAAGTGTTAATGCCACTGTATGGTGCCTTGGTAAGGCCACACTTGGAATACTGCATACAGTTTTGGTCGCCACGATGTAGAAAAGACGTGGAGACTCTGGAAAGAGTGCAGAGAAGAGCAACCAAGATGATTAGGGGACTGGAGGCTAAGACATATGAAGAACGGCTGCAGGATCTGGGTATGTCTAGCTTGATGAAGAGAAGGACCAGGGGAGAAATGATAACAGTGTTCCGATATCTCAGAGGGTGCCACAAAGAAGAGGGAGTCAAACTATTCTCCAAGGCACCTGGGGGCAGGACAAGAAGCAATGGGTGGAAACTAATCAAGGAGAGAAGCAACTTAGAACTAAGGGGAAACTTCCTGACAGTTAGAACAATTAACCTCTGGAACAGCTTGCCTCCAGAAGTTGTGAATGCCCCAACCCTGGAAGTCTTTAAGAAGATGCCATTTGTCTGAAATGGTATAAGGTTCCTGCCCACGCAGGGGGTTGGACTAGAAGACCTACAAGATCCCTTCCAACTCTGCTATTGTATTGTATTGTATTGTATTGTATTGTATTGTATTGTATTGTAATAACAACAAAAATGATGGAGAAAATGGCAAGGAAAAATCAAGAACTGGTCAGCTCTAAATGAAGATGAAATGTATGTATCGATAAAAAAAGGGAGAAGGGCGGTTCACAAATTTAATAATAAACATAAACATTTTAAAAACAATGCAGAAGTCAGCGGTACAGGAGAAATAGACATAAGATCTTATGCCACATTATTTGGAGATGCTTCTAAAAGAAAATAAAAATCAAAACGAATCCATTAAGTTGTGTTTTTTTTTGTTTTAAAATAATTTATTGTTTTTTACAAACCTTCAGGGAGAGGGGGCGGTCTAGAAGTCCAAATAATAATAATAATAATAATAATAATAATAATAATAATAATAATAATAATAATAATAATAATAATAATAATAATAATAATAATAATAATAATAATAATAATAATAATAATAATAATAATATTGCGAAAAGGGTATAGGAAAAAACGTTACATTTTAGTAGCTTCATGCCGGAGCTGGCGGTCCCCCCCAAACTTCATCATAGTACAGGTTTTAGTAAAAAAAAAAAAGACAAGCACAATAACAAATACATTGCATATTTTCTATGTTCATTCTTCTTGTTTTTCCTTACCATCAATCATGACAACATTCAAATAAATTTTTTAAATAGTATCATTTTTGGGACCTAAGTCTTTTGGCTATTGATTCTTTCCCCCCGCCATCGGGAAGGGGCGCCGCCCCCACTGTTCCTCCTTCATCGTCCCCTAGGAATATGGAGTATTTTTGAGAAAAAGCATTTGCCTCTTCTAAAGTTTTGATTCTAATTCTACTCCCTTCCCAGAAAACCAACATCCCTTCTGGTAACAACCATTTGAACCAGATCCCTTTTTAAAATAGTTTCTTAGATAGGAAGGAATACGAATCCATTAAATTTGATGAAGTAGCCATTCCTCCTATTATTGGTTTAATATGTATTTCATCCAACCCCCAGTCAACATACCCAACCCCCAGTCAGTGTATATGTCCGATACGCTCCCACAGAGTGGGCCTACTGAGGGTACCAACCGCCGGGCAATGCCGGCTAGCGGTGCCCAGGGGTAGGGCCTTCTCTGTGGCTGGGTCGGCCCTCTGGAACGACCTACCCCCCGAACTTCGCACAATCACGGACCTTCCCCTCTTCCGCCGCTCACTTAAAACATATTTATTTCAACAAGCTGGTCTTGCGTAAATGGTATTGATTTTATAACATAACTTCTGTCAAAGACATAAATGGATTTTAGATTTAGGGAATTTTAGCTTAGGAGGGTTCCTATTTTAATATTTTTAAATTCTAATACAGGTAATTTAATTCGTTTTTAGCTTTGTTATATATTGTCTGTTTATATGGTTTTTAATTTTTTTTCCCCCTGTACACCGCCCCGAGTCCCTTCAGGGAGAGGGGGCGGTTTATAAGTCTAAATAAAATAAAAAAATCAAAAACAAAATCCCATATTCTTTAGTATGATAAACAGCTCTGCATAGACAATGGATAGTTTAATATATATTAGTACCAAGCAAGTGGGTACTAATAGAGGTGCAGTAACTTCAAAATTCAAATAGCTTGGAAAGGATTAGATGACAAATTTATTATGCTTCTAGTATAAAATTCTGAAGGGAGCAGTTACAGTTTTGATATGGACTCGTATCACCATCATTGTATTTTGGTTTAATATTCATACATGGTTTGGGGGAAAAGAATTAATTTTTGAAGAATTTTGTGAGTATTATGGGGTGCAGATTTTTGTTAATCATTCCATCAACCAAACATGATGTCAACAAGACATTGGAGTATCAAAAACCTGATTTATTTAACATGATATGTTTATTAATTGTTTCTTAATTACTTTATTGGAAAGCTCGACCAGTGCTACTCCATTTGTCAAGGTGAATCCTAAATCAAGGGCTTCTTAGATTATAAAAATCCTACTGAATAATCTTTATGCCATTTCAACAATGGAAATTTCATTAATTTTTGTTGTAATAGGAATACTTGGGGAGATATTTAGCAATCTTTATGTTAATGTAAATATCTGTTGTATATTTCTACACTTTTACCCATTTTTGGATAATTTACCTAGGTATTTTATTTTATTTTATTTTATTTTAAATTTCTTTGCTTTACAACAGGGGTCTCCAACCTTTGCAACTTTAAGTCTGAAGGACTTCTGCTCCCAGAATTCTCCAGCCAGCTTTGCTTTAACCCAGGGGTCCCCAACCTTTGCAACTTTAAGTCTGAAGGACTTCAGCTCCCAGAATTCTCCAGCCAGCTTTGTTGGCTGAAGAAGTCTTGGAGCTGAAGTCCTTCAGACTTAAAGTTGCAAAGGTTGGAGACCCCTGGCCCAGGCCCTGACACTGACAGCTTTGCTGGCTGGAGAATTCTGGGAGCAGAAGTCCTTCAGACTTAAAGTTGCAAAGGTTGGAGACCCCTGCTTTACAAGGTGCCTCTTGTTGGCTAATAAATTATAAAAAAAAGTAACAATAATTAAAATATTAAATGAACTGACATTAAAATATTAAAAGCTGTGTTAAACCCATGTCTAGAAGAGCTAAGATATGGATGGGGAAGCCTAAGATCTTCTTATCCCATTAAATTTGGGAAGCATTGATTTATCTGATCACTGATTAAAAAAAATATGGTAGCACAGCTTCCCTTCACTTTGAGCAGGAAACCATGCGCTTCAAGGTGTTGGTTGTCATCTTCAAAACGCTCCATGGCTCGGGACCTAGCTATCTGCGGGATCGGATCCTGCCCCATACATCCTCACGGCCGATCCGCTCCCACAGAGAGGGACTTCTCCGGGTGCCGTCCACTAGACTGTGTCAGCGGGCGACGTTCAGCGGAAGGGCCTTCTCTGTGGCGGGTCCGACCCTCTGGAACGACCTCCCCCCCGACATTAGAACAACTACGGACCTCCGCTCCTTCCGTCAAAAACTGAAAACACACTTTTTCTGCTTGGCCGGCCTTGGTTAGTCTGGGGTGTTTAGGGAATTTAGTTTTAATGGGGGGTTTTAGCGCAGGGACGATCAATTTAATCTGTTTTTATTTATTGTATTTATTGTTTGTATATATTTTATATGTTTTAATTTCCCTGTGCACCGCTCCGAGTCCCCTTGGGGAGAGGACGCGGTATACAAGATTAAATATTATTATTATTATTATTATTATTATTATTATTATTATTATTATTATTATTATTATTATTATTATTATTATTATTATTATTATTATTATTATTATAAACCTTTAGGCACTAAAAGAAGCCCTAGGCACACCTAAATTAGAAATTCACAATATTCTTTCCCTAAAATACAAAACAAAGCAAAATGGCCCAGCCCAGTCCATGTGATTGACCTGACTATAAATGTATTAATAATAATAATAATCTTTATTGTCATTGTAAAAATTACAATGAAATTGGTTATTGCATCATTTAATCCTTCTCCCAAAACACTGTTGAATGGAATTGAAAAATTCTGTTTTCTCCTCTCTGCATGCCAATTTTTCAGTTACAAACAATTCACAAATACTAAAATAAAATGGATGGCAGCTGTCCATGGTGAAAATGACAGAACATTCAGAGAATGAATATGTTATGATAAGGAAAAGCTGATTTTGATGATTCCTAGCTGTCCTAAAAATTAGTAGAAACATATTGTTTCTTTAGTCCAGTGCTTCTTGTAACATGCAGGATAATTTATTTCTACAGAATAAATGTTGATTCTGTTCAGCCCATCCAAAGACCCAGAAATCTGCTTCAGTAGGAACTAAAAAATAAGCTTAAACGTATTAAGCATCAGAGTAAAGTTAGGAAAAGAGAAAAATTAAAATAGAATTGATAAATTCTATTTTAAAACATGACAAATTAAGGCAGAATGAAGTTTAAGTCTACATTTTCATCAGAAGCAACTACCCGTGATTAGAATAATTTCACTGGTAAATCCGTTCATGTCTATATACTAAATAAGAAAAATCAACAGACTTCATGAGTCTATATCAGTTGTGCATGCTTTCTGTAAAAAATTTAAAAAACAAGAAATAGTGCACAAATTATTTGCATAATAAGTCCCTTCGGGGAGAGGGGGCAGTTTAGAAATTTGAATAAATAAATAAATAAATAAAATAATAAAAATTTCCTACCTCAACTTCATAATCTGCACGTGAATTTAAATTACTGTTATGATTAACACTGGGAGGGCATGGATTATATTAGGTGACATCAAATAGTTATGGAATCATATAATTCATTTGAATCCAGGCTGTTCATTATTTGCTATAACAACCATTAATATGGCATTATCTTACCATCTGAAGAATTTCATGCATCATTACTTCTATTGTGCTATTATGTCAATGAATCATAGAACAGCAGTGTAGAATGAACTGAATTATTTCCTTAGAGAATTTTGAGAAAGTGAAATCTATATTTCCATAAATCTGTTGTAAGAAAGCTACATAAGACATAACCATGCAATTCAGGAATAATTAAAACCCTAAAAGAAACATAACTTTTAGATTGTACATTACTGTAACTTACTTCACAGAAATTAAATTTAAGAACTTAGCCCAAATTCCCAGGACGAAGAATGGGAATTAAGAATAACAATATATAAACATATTCTAAATATACCATAAGTACCATTACATCATATCTCAGAGCACAATAAGAGGAAATTGACTGAACTGTATATAAGTACATTTAGAATTTAAATTTATATATGTATACTAGCCGTTCCCGGCCACACGTTGCTGTGGCCCAGTCTGGTTAAATGGCCAACCAATTTGTATGTAGATCTACACCTGCACACACAAACACGTACACACAACCACCGTATAACCCCCAACCTACCTACCTACTGTATTTCTCCCTCTCCCTCCCTCCCTCCCTCTCTACCTACCTTCCTACCTACCTACCTACCCACATTTCTCCCTCCCTCTCTCTATCCATCTACCTACCTACCTACCTACTGTATTTCTCCCTCTCCCTCCCTCTCTCTCTACCTACCTACCTACCTACCTACCACATTTCTCCCTCCGTCTCTCTATCCCTCTACCTACCTACCTACTGTATTTCTCCCTCTCCCTCCCTCTCTCTCTACCTACCTACCTACCTACCTACCTACCTACCTACCACATTTCTCCCTCTCCCTCTCTATCCCTCTCCCTATCTACCTACTGTATTTCTCCCTCTCCCTCTCTATCTTTCTACCTACCTACTTACCTACTTACCTACCTACCTACCGCATTTCTCCCTCCCTCTCTCTATCCCTATAGCTGCCTACCTACCTACCTACCATATTTCTCTCTCTCTCTCTCTCTTCCTCTCTCTCTCCCTCTACCTACCTACCTACCTACCTACCTACCTACCTACCTACCTACCTACTGCATTTCTCCCTCCCTCTCTCTATCCCTATAGCTGCCTACCTACCTACCTACTGTATTTCTCCTTGAATCTTATGGACAGAGTATTTTATGTCATAAAGGGTGACATAATATCTGTGGCCCACTGCTCTCTCTGTATCCATTATCTGCCTTTTTTACATTTCTGTTGTGTGTACCTGGCACAGGTGCGACATCTACACAATCTATATATATCATTGGTGCCGTATTTGAAAGGAACGTTGTGTGAAAATTTGAAAGCGATCGGTGCAGTACTTTTGGAGATTAGCGGTTTTGAACAAACTCTTGTTACATTTTTATTTATATAGATTCTGAACAGTAAATACGTATAAGAATGCATTTTCATATGGAGTATTCTTCTGATTTCAGAAATAAATAATTATTTGTTTATTTACTTACACTTTGTGTAATTTACACCAATCTTGGTACCAGGAATGTCTCCCTTTGGGGAGAGGGGGCGGTTTATAAATCTAATAAATTATTATTATTAAATTATTAAATTATTATTATTATTATCCAAAGAATAACAATAATACAAGAAGAAAACTGGTTATGTGACTTTCGGCCACTTTTAGCCATGATGTCATGCTTGGATGAAAAGATGGTTAGTCAATTCTTTCACCACCGAAGAATCAACATCAATTATCCATGTTCTTGTGGTAATATATATATATTTAAAAATCCTAAGGAAGGTTTAACTCTTCCTTTTTCCAACTTGATTCAAGATCTTCTTATGTGTGCAAATAAAATTTAATTAATTCCCACAGAATACTTTCAGAATATTGGTTTCTTCTTGCACCAAAATCATAATCCAGAATATTTCTACTATTCAATTTTACATATGATATATTTTCTGAATTTTACTTTGTGCAACCCAATATTCATCAAGACGAACCATTTTCTTTCATGCTCAAGTTATATTCTATATCTCTTGGCTGCTATATTTCAAAAACTGTGTTTTAAATCTGTAATCCAACAATTTTATAATATTGGAAAAAAGGATTATGTCACAGATGTTTTAATTGGATTTCTGCACTGAGCAGAGGATTGGACTAGATGAACTAAATGGCTCTTTCAGCCAGGTAATTCTAAATATTTCAATCAAGAAAAGAATCACATTTTAGTCTCATTTGTTTTTTTTTTAATGTGTTCCTATTTATATGCTATTCATTTCTACAGATCCAAGAATGAATGTCTCACTAAAGAATGATTATCACAGCAGATGTATCGACAGAAAGAGGAAATGGCATTTAGAATAGCAAGGCATGGTAACAAGGAATATAGAGAATGATGGAGATGAGGAGATGAGGAGAAAGGAAAAAAACATGAATGGAAACATTTTCAATGAGGGCCCAAAGAATTATTACAAATTATTACAAATAATAAGTCCAGCTGAAGCAAGATGAATAAGAAATAATTACAAAGTAGATAATAATAGCATTTGATGTCATTGTAATTGCCTTGTCTAGGGAATTTAATTTCAAGGCAATTAGATTTTATTTAATTGCCTAAAATAGAAGACTGGTAAGTCATGTTATATGTTAACTAGGAAGGATAACTAGAAATGTGCAGGATCTTTTCTGCAGTGCAAAACATTAGTTGAATTTCATGCGGCTTGTTCTAGCCTTTCTTGATTGTGAATTTTTATTGCTAAATTTTTAAAAAATCAAAATAGATGTGATGGACGTGAATCGCCATTTAATCTTTTATTGACCAACACGAGCTATCTCTAGCCTTTATTTTTTTTAAAAAAATATTTATTTATTTATTTATTTATTTTATTTTATTTATTGTTTACACTTATATACCGCCCTATCTCCCGAAGGACTCAGGGCGGTGCACATAGGAATACAAAGTAGTAAAACGCAATGACAATGTAAAAATTAAAAATAGATTAAATACTAAATCTGTGCTCAAAACTTATGGTTAAAAGCAAATAAAATTATAGAATTGTTATAAAATTGGGACTATATCGTTAAAAACTATGCTAGGCCAGCCGCATGAAATAGATATATTTTTAAGGTCCGGCGGAAGAGGAGTGGGTCTGTGATGGTACGAAGGTCGGGGGGCAGGTCGTTCCAGAGGGCGGGGCCTGCCACAGAGAGGGCTCTCCCACTGGGGGTCGCCAGATGGCATTGTCCACCAGATGGCACCCTGAGGAGGCCCTCTCTGTGGGAGCGAACAGGTCGGAGGGAGGTATGTGGTAGGAGGCGGTCCCGCAAATAGCCAGGTCCCGTGCCATGGAGCGCTTTGAAGATGGTTACTAGCACCTTGAAGCGCACCCGAAAAGCCACAGGCAGCCAGTGCAGCTCGCGCAGGAGCGGTGTTACATGGGAGTATCGAGAGACTCCCATAATCCCCCGCGCGGCCGCGTTCTGTACTAGCTGGAGCCTCCGGGTGCACTTCAAGGGGAGCCCCATGTAGAGAGCATTACAGTAGTCCAGGCTGTTCTTTGTCATCTGCTCTAAACATATTTTTAATTAGGAAAAATCAGCAATCGTCACCAGTGTGTTGCATTTTAAAATTCTTTAATTTATGGAATGCATGCTGTAGTGGCAATTGATTCACCTTGAAGGAATATGTTCAGAACCAAGGTATGAATTAATTAATTATTAATAAACATATTAATTAATGATGTTTCCACTATTTAATTTTGATTTCAGAACATTTTTATATATTTGGTAGAAGTATTTTGTGGGCTTGCCTGTGTAATAAATCAGAAGCTTTATAATCTTTCGAAATATTTTCAACCTTCTTCTGGTACTACTGCTCTTATCCAATCTTCATTGTTAAGCAATATTCAGTTAAAATTCAAAGAATTTTTCATGCCTTTATGGATATGGTTGAACACTTGCCAATGCCAAATTGCATCCCAATATCTTTACTAAATTCTTTTTTGCTTTGTTATAAAGAATCTGGTTCATTCTTTGTTCTTCCAAATAATTTTTAAATCATCTAAATAGAATAAATGCAAAATATGTATGGCTTGGGTTTTTTTAGACAATTTGTACCCACAGTTTATCTTGTTCAAAATTATTGTTGTTTTTGTATGAACTAATTGTTGGTGAGCTAATTAAATTTCCTAAATGTATATTGTCATGGGGGACTTTAATCTGCCATCGTTGGGCGAATCATCCGAGGCAGCTCGGGAGTTCATGGCTTCCATGACGGCCATGGACCTGACCCAAGTAATTCAGGGCCCCACCCACGAGGGTGGACATACGCCGGATCTCATCTTTGTCTCGGGCCAATGGAAGAGTGATCTGGGTATAGGGGATATAGCCATCACACCCTTGTCATGGTCAGACCACTCACTTCTCCGGCTCGACTTTCCGACCGCTGCTCCCCTCCGCGGGGAGGCGGAACCAGAGTTACCAATCTGGTACCGCCCCAGGCGCTTGATGGACCCAGATGGGTTCCAGACAGCGCTTGGGCCATTTCCTGTACCCCTGACCCGCGCCCCGATGGAGGACCTCACGGCCGCATGGAACATTGCGGCCGTAGGAGCCTTGGATCGGGTCGCGCCCTTGCGGCCTCTCTTGCGGCGGCGAACCACCCTGGCTCCTTGGTTCACTGAGGAGCTGCGGGTGATGAAACGCCGCAAGAGATGCCTAGAGGGAAGATGGAGGTCTACCCGCTCTGAATCTGACCGGACACAGGTAAGAGCCCATTTACGGACTTACATTGTGGCGCTGAGAGTGGCCAAATGTCTTCATTGTGCCACTCTCATAGCATCCGCAGAAAACCGCCCTGCCACCTTGTTTGGGGTGACCCGCTCCCTCCTTCAACAGAGGGAGCGGGAAGCCCCGCTACAGGGTAGAGCAGAGGAATTTGTGACTTTTCTGCAGGAGAAAACCGCTCAGATACAGAGTGAGCTAGCCCCCATTCATGGCCCAGTGGGATGCCACGAGAGAGATCTTGTTTGGGAGGAGTTTGACTCCGTTGCTTCCGAAGATATGGACAGGCTACGTGGGCGACTGCGAGCCACCACATGTTTATTGGACCCGTGTCCCTCCTGGCTTGTACTGGCATCCTGGGAGGTGACACGAGGCTGGCTCCAAGAGGTTGTCAACGCATCCTTACGTGAGGGTTCCTTGCCCGCTTCCCTAAAAGAGGCTATGGTGAGGCCCCTCCTTAAGAAGCCCTCTTTGGACCCAGCTCTTTTAAACAACTATCGTCCAGTCTCCAACCTTCCCTTTTTGGCGAAGGTTGTTGAGAGTGTGGTGGCACAACAGTTTCCCCGTCACCTGGAGGAAATTGAGTATCTAGATCCGCGCCAGTCCGGCTTTCGGCCCGGGCATAGCACCGAGACGGCATTGGTCGCGTTGGTAGATGATCTCTGGAGGGCCAGAGATGGGGGATGTTCCTCCATCCTGGTCCTATTAGACCTCTCGGCGGCTTTCGATACCATCGACCATGGTATCCTATTGCATCGGCTAGGGGGGTTGGGGGTGGGAGGCACCGTTTTACGGTGGTTCTCCTCCTACCTCTCTGGCCGATCGCAATTTGTGTTGGCAGGAGAGCAGAGGTCGACCCCGAGACCCCTCACATGCAGGGTGCCTCAGGGGTCGGTCCTCTCACCTCTCCTGTTTAATGCATACATGAAGCCGCTGGGTGAGATCATCCGTGGTTTTGGGGTAGAGTACCATCTGTACGCTGATGATACTCAGCTGTACATATCTACCCCAAACCACCCCAACGATGCCGTGGCGGTGATGTGCCAGTGCCTGGAAGCCGTGCGGATCTGGATGGGAAGTAACGGACTCAGGCTCAACCCGACCAAGACCGAGTGGCTGTGGTTTCCGGCTGCCCGATTCAACCAGCTTTCTCCAACGCTGGCCATAGGGGGCGAACATCTTGCCCCTGTGGATGGGGCGCGCAATTTGGGTGTCCTCCTGGATACCCGGCTGTCTATGGAAGAGCAAGTGACAGCCGTGGCCAGGAGGGCGTTTTACCAGGTTCGCCTGGTTCGCCAATTGCGCCCCCTATTGGATCGGGACGCCCTTCGCACAGTCACTCATGCCCTCGTGACATCCCGACTGGACTATTGTAACTCTCTCTACATGGGGCTTCCCTTGAGGTGCACCCGGAGGCTTCAGTTGGTTCAGAATGCAGCCGCGCGAGCAATTATGGGGACCACTAGGTTCACCCACGTTACACCGCTCTTGCGCGAGCTGCACTGGCTGCCTGTTGTCTTCCGGGTGCGCTTCAAGGTGTTAGTTATCATCTTTAAAGCGCTCCATGGCTCGGGACCTAGCTCCATGGCTCGGGATCGGTTTCTGCCCCATACATCCTCACGACCTATTCGCTCCCACAGAGAGGGACTTCTCCGGGTGCCATCCGCTAGACTTTGTCAGCGGGCGACGCCCAGGGGAAGGGCTCTCTCTGTGGCGGGCCCGGCCCTCTGGAACGACCTTCCCCCCGATATCAGAACGACCACGGACCTCCGCTCCTTCCGTATGAAACTGAAGACCCATCTTTTTCGACTGGCCGGCCTTGGATAGTCTCTCTGTCTATAGATTTCAAATGTATTTTTAAATGGGATTTTAGTCAATAATTTTAGCACGGGATAAATTGTTTAATTGTGTTTTAAGTTATGTACTTTTGTATTTATTGTTCTTATTGCTTTATTTTTCCCTGTGCACCGCCCCGGGTCCCTGTGGGGAGAGGGAGCGGTTAATAAATTCGATTATTATTATTATTATTATTATTATTATTATTATTATTATTATTATTATTATTATTATTATTATTATTATTATTATTATTATTATTATTATTATTATTAAATATAAGTAATATAATTTTTCTCCAAGTATGAAAATTTTACAAGTCAGTAACAGCTTCAGGGAAAGAGTGGTACCAACTTACCTCCTTCTTTCCCATTATACTAAAAATATTAAGCTATATTTTTTTCCTCACAGGCTCATAATAGAGTCTAGACTTCAAACACAGAGCTTGGCTTTGAAGGAAGACATTCTACACTATTATTCTTTAAAGTATCTTTTCTCCCATTCTTATCCTTAAAGATTTATGTGTCCAGAAATGGCACAAGTGTTTCAGGGATTTTGCATCTAAATTAACATGTTTTTATTTTAAACCCACTAAGTAATATGAACAAAATATGCCAGATAGGAGAGAGGGTTATGGTGGCATATTCTAATTGTCTTATATGTATAACATCGCCAGATCTCGCTGCTTTAGCAGAGCAAGGAAGATTCTCAAAGATGATTCACACCCTGGTTGGTATCTCTTTGCCCTTCTACCATCAGGCAGAA
The DNA here is from genome assembly GCA_039707465.1 of Rhabdophis nuchalis. Lineage (NCBI taxonomy): Eukaryota > Metazoa > Chordata > Lepidosauria > Squamata > Natricidae > Rhabdophis > Rhabdophis nuchalis. Next base: position 10,741,084 of record CM077661.1, read on the forward strand.
GATATAAAAGTATAGCCAGCCGAACGAACAGGTTTAAAGGTAGCTTCTATCCATGGGCTGTGAGACTTTTAAATTCAACCGCAATCACTCCATGCACACGCTAGTTTTTTCTTTTTTCTTTTCTCTCTTTTTTGTTTCTGTTATAATTTTGCACCAGTGAAGTTAAAACCAATTTCATTGTAATTTTTACAATGACAATAAAGATTATTATTATTATTATTATTATTATTATTATTATTATTATTATTATTATTATTATTATTATTATTATTATTATTATTATTATTATTATTATTATTATTATTATTATTATTATTATTATTATTATGAGTTGCCTTGAGCCTCCTTAATAAATGCACATTCTTTTTTAAAAAAAAATCAGTTTGTGCCTCTGCTGACCTGTTCCTTTTTTTTCCTTATTAAAAATGGGATGCAAAGGAATAAAAACCATCAGATTGTTTTCTCTTCAAGTGGAAAAAAAATCTACATATTTATCTGCTTTTTAAAAAAAAAAAACACACCTAAATATTAGATTAAAATGTTGCAAACGTTAAGAACATAGAGTATAATTTGTTTCCCAGTATATGTGTTAATCAAATGTGCCCTTGAATTCCTATCCAGCATTGCTCATTTACATTAAAAAAAATATCCACAAACAGAAGGGTTATCTCTCTCGCACACCAGATGGAGGTGGATTTGAGAGTTGGTAAGCATTCTGCATAATTCTTCCCACAGAGCGAATATCTCCCACTACGAACCCTGTCTAATCTTGTCAGCTGCTATTCCATTCCAGAACTGGCTCCCTCATTTGCATTTAAATCAAGCAAACAATATTTTGCATAGAGATGATATCCACGCATTGCCATATCTACGTTAAAAGGAACTTTTCTGAATACAGTCCGGGTTTCTCCCTCCCTCCACCTATTCGGTGCCATTAAGAAAAGGTGAAGCTTGTATTAGTCTTATCCCACTAATAGTTGCTGTGTTTCACTTGTTGTGTTTATGTATGTGGAGAAAAGTGCTAAATACTGTTTGTTCTGACTAACCTGCTTTCCTGCTGCAAATTAACCTTGCTGTATCATCAACCGGGCTGCGGACTAGTGAGTGACAAGTCCGTGCTGGCAAACTAATTCTGACAGTAATTGGATGCAAGTGTTGTGAATACTAATTTATTACCCACATAACAATGTCCTAAACAGGGGCCCATTCCCACTTTCTTTGATACATCAATTCTAGAACTATAACATTATGAATATAAGTCCATCTGCTTCTAGTTGTTACTCATAAAAAAAGAACACTGAGCAGTTCTGATAATACCAAAGGATTATCAGCATTTTGCTTCCCACCCTGTTGTGGCACAGCCGGCTCCGGATGAGCTGCTGACAGACTCTTCTAGCAAAGAACCCTATGAGTCTGCCTGGAAGATGAGGAAGACCTTGGGCAGGGTTCAGAGGCAGAGCAGGAAGCAGAGAGGCTGGTTGGCCACCAGGAGGCGCCTGAGGCATGGAGTAGTGGGGAGGATTAAGGGCAGTTTTCTCAGGGTGCCGTCAGCCGGTCAATGCCTACTGGCGACCCCCAGGGGAAGAGCCTTCTCTGTGGTGGGTCCGACACTCTGGAACGACCTCCCCCCCGATATCCGTACCATCACGGACCTACGACTCTTCCACCGGATGGTAAAAGCTCATTTCTTTGGTCTTGCATAGGTTAGGGATTATTTTAATTAGGTATTTATGGTTTTAACTATTTATTCAATTTTAGCACATTCATATTATTTAATTGTTTTTTAAATTTTGTATATTGTGGGGTTTTATCTTTCTGTGCACCGCCCTGAGTCCCTTTTGGTGAAAAGGGCGGTATATAAATTGAAAAAATAAATAAATAAATAAGTTTGTCCCTGATGCTAGATTACGCAGGGCTGAGAGACAGAGGCAGCAGTTACGTCAGAGGCAGGCTCACAGAAGATAATTGGGCACCAGGTGGTTGTTGGTTGGCCCCTCCCAAGAGAGCTTGTAGGGAAGGCTTTGGGAAGGGCCATTTGCAGGAAACAACCGTTCAAATTCATAGTCAAGAATGTATGTCTGTGCATTCGAGCCGTGTCCATTTGGGAATCTCTGTGTGAAAAGGTGTTAATGTGAGTTATCTGGGCTCACAGCCAAGAAATTCATAATCTCAGCAATTAAACAGTGGCAAGCAGCCAAGCCTGTGCTCTGGCCTCTTCACAGGCCGGGGGTCAGAACGCACCCTGACTAACAAAATACTTTTTGCAAAGCCTCTGCAATATTTTGTTGTTCTCCCGGCTTTTTGCCAGGTTGCCTTGTAGTTTAACAGGCTTTTTTGCTACTTGTTCTATAGATACATTAATATTCCTCGCACTTGGGAAGCACTCGTCCTATAATTACAGTGAATTAGCTGATTCATGTTTAAAAAAAAGGCTGGCTCAAGATTCAAGTCAAAGATGATGTGAGAAGATGATGAGTGCAATGAAGGGATGTTGTCTTGGTGATGTCCCAGTGAGGTCAGCTCCATCAAAAGTCACTCCAGTATTACAATATTCACTCCTTGTGAATATACTGACTATACTGATTCATCTTTATCTTCCATGTCCTTGTTAGCTTCTTCAGTTTTTACTTTAAGGTATTCAATTTCCAGGGTTGTGAAAGAGGCTCTTCATAGGTAGCATTGTCTCCTCTGCAAAATCAATCATCTTAAAAGGAGCTGACTGTATTAATCTGAAGGTGGCAGATAAAGTATGATTCTCCACATTCGTTCTCCGATTTTGAGCAGCTTTCTTATATTCAGGAGATATGCTTCTTTTTTTCCAAGAATGCAGGGAGTTTGTCAGTGATACAAACCTCACATGATGGGGAAAGGAAGCTGAAATGTTTAAGTAACGGGGTTTCTTGTTTTGAAAAAGTTTTATTGAGTTTTAACAATTTTCTAGAGGGTAAGGTAAGGGTTACAGAAACATTTTGGGAACCTTTGCGTCAGAGTCTTTGGCCCATCCCGGGCTACATAATAAAACAATAGTAAAGAAATTTATCCGAAAAAATACTACAAGATAAAGGCAAGTGAATACATAGTACATTTCCAATTCTCAGATGGCAGACATGTGCAAACATCCTGGTACAAAAGAATAATAAAAGAAAGAAAATTAGTAAAAAAAAGAAAAACAAGCAAAATCATTTTTTGGATCTAAGTCTTTTGGCAATTGTATCTTCTTTTTCTCCCGCCTGGCCCCCAGTGTTTATCAGCATAAGGAAATCAAACATGCAGTCTGTTTCAGGAGCTCTAAAGGTACACTTCTTCTTTTCTAAGATTTTTGGTGGAATATCATGTTAGGCTGTATAGCTTCATATTCTCTCCTCAAAGGCAAAACTTTGGACCATTTTCAAATCTTGAATCTAACCTCTTTGCAGAAGAAACAGTCTGACTCTGCTATTTGTAACATCAAAAACTCCATACAATCTCTCTTGTCTATCTCTATGCTGAAATAGCTACTTAATTAATATCTGCACGGTATGCCAGCGACCATGTTTTACTAACAAAGGCACGTCACAAACCATATGGATTTAGCCCATTTGCAATGTTCGGAGCAGATGGTTCGTATTGTGAATCAAGCTCTGGGGAAATTCTCCTAAGGGTGATTTTTAAACGTGACATTCAAAACAGTTCATTTCATAATCAGAAGACCTAATACAATGCAAACAGAAGTAACACTGCAAGATGGGACTCGTGGTTAGACACTTTAGTGTTTCTTCCATTCAGAGAAACCATAAGGTATGGGATACAGGGAATATTTTCTGATTTAAAAAAGGATTCCTCAGGGAATGAACAAGCAATAATAAATAAGACCAGTGGAAATGTCAAGTTTCTACCCTTTTCACTTACATTTCAATAATCTGTATTGACAGCATAATAACAGTAGAGTTGCTTACACACACTGTTCTGCAGACGTAGAATTCTCAACTGTCATTTGTCGGCCATTTTATTTACCTAGAGAGATTTCTGTTATAGTTATCACTGCTGTCTATATTCCACCTGATGCAAATGTTAGCACAATGCTCAAACCAATTTCATTGTAATTTTATTACAATGACAATAAAGATTAATAATAATAATGATGATGATGATGATGATGATGATGATGATGATGATGATGATGATGATGATGATGATTAGGATAGAAGATCCATTCCATTGGAGTGATGCCACCTCAGATACAAGGTATGAGTGAGTTATACATTTTTGAAAATGGATGGATCAAACTGTTGGGGTCATGATTGGCTAAGGAGGTTGCCATTCATTTGAAGTTACATGAAGAACTACATGAAGCTCCACGGTTTATCACAAAAATGAGCAAAGATCACCAAAAGTCATCGTAGAGACTTTGGATTATGCAATACATGTGTTGAAAAAGGGTATCAGCACATCCAAGCACATTAAAAGTTTGATACTGTTTGATATTAGGATATGATATCCAATTTGAACAAACCCAGTTTCGTATGACATACACAAAAGGTGAGAATCGTGACTTGGACCAGATGGATATTGAATTGATGATTAATTCCATGGGCTATATATGTGGTTCCAGTAGCTATTAAAAAGGAATAGCTAGGATTTTTGTATATTTAAAAGCTGCCATTAATGCACTATTAGAAGATAAATAATATAACTGCCTGGAACTGAGGTCATTTTTTGGTAACCTTACCAAGAGACATTTTAATAAAATAGGTCCATTTACTTATGGAAATGGAACAGATTTTTATGGTATTTCTCATAATAAATGCACACAAAAAGTTATAACATGATAATAGACTCTGGAATAGATTCAACAAAGTGTTTTGGCAGACAGCCGTAGACTAAGTGCTATGAGGCTATCTGGGTTATTTAGGAGACTGAAATATATTTGATGTAATTGCTGAGATATATTTGCAAAATCCCAAGGAAGCATTGTGCAGAATAAGGGACTATGGTTTCCAGCATGAAGAAATGAACACATACTTCTTTCAATAAAGTACTATATTAATGCCCAAAGCATACACAAAAGCCATAAACTCTATGCACCTGCGCAAATTATAGTGGTCCCAATGCATATTATTGGACTTGATTTGTATCTTGGGGTAGTTCAGACATGATGTGATTTTAGAGGCCATTGCCATCAGTCCATTACCATAGTTAGATAACTTTCTGGCTGCTTTTTGGCTGTCTGGTGCCACCACCACTCCTTCTACAGTAAGATACAATACAATAGCAGAGTTGGAAGGGACCTTGGAGGTCTTCTAGTCCAACCCCCTACCTAGGCAGGAAACCCTATACCGTTTCAGACAAATGGCTATCCAACATCTTCTTAAAGACTTCCAGTGTTGGGGCATTCACAACCTCTGGAGGCAACTTCTGTTCCACTGATGAATTGTTCTAACTGTCAGGAAATTTCTCCTCAGGTCTAAGTTGCTTCTCTCCTTGAGTAGTTTCCACCCATTGCTTCTTGTTCTACACCAGTGGTAGTCAACCTGGTCCCTACCACCCACTAGTGGGCGTTCCAGCTTTCATAGTGGGTAGTAGGGGTTTTGTCCAATACCGAAGCACTTTCCTTTTTTTAAATTTAATTGGCTTCACTACTTTATAAATCACTGTGGAACCGGTGGGTGGTTAGAAAATTTTACTACTAACAGAGATACAAAAGTGGGCGGTAGGTATAAAAAGGTTGACTACACTCAGGTGCCTTGGAGAATAGTTTGACTCCCTCTTCTTTGTGGCAACCCCTGAGATATTGGAAGACTGCTATCATGTCTCCCCTGGTCCTTCTTTTCATTAAACTAGACATCCCCAGTTCCTGCAACCGTTCTTTATATGTTTTAACCTCGGGGGCCCTAATCATCTTTGTTGCTCTTCTCTGCACTCTTTCTAGAGTCTCCACATCTTTTTTACATTGTGGCAACCAAAACTGAATGCAGCCTAAAGCTGTTTATACTGCATTTCTAAGATAAAGCTGTTAGATCAGCCTACCCTTAACCAAGCCTAAACTAGTGGACCTGATTGGATCCCAGACCGTACTTGGGGTTTTCCCCAAGGGGGTAATGCACAGTTTGTCTGACATCCTAGTTGCAGCCTGAAATGGGCATGCAGTATGGACCTTAGACTGGATTGCCCCCGTGGTCTGTAACCCCATGCCAATCCCAATGTACACCTTGTTCTCTGACGTGCTCTAGGACAGGGATGGCGAACCTATGGCACGCGTGCCAATGGTGGCAGGCGGAGCCATTTGGCAGGGCACGTGAGGCATTGCCCTGTCAGCTGGGCAGGGTGCATGCGCGTGCTGGCCAGCTGATTCAGCCATTTTTAAAGCCATTTTTCACCCTCCCCAGGCTTTATAGGAGCATGAGGAGGGCGAAAACAGCCCTCCAGAGGTCCTCTGGATCCTTCAGGAGCTTCCCTGAAGCCTCCAGAGAACTAAAAACGATGCTATGAGCAAACCGGAAGCATGTAAAAAAATGGGAGGGCGGAGCGCCTGTCATGCATGCATGCGCACTCGGGGGTGCCCATTGCATTATGGGTGCGGCACACCAGCACACGACCCCCCCCTGTGCTCCCCCACCCCTTATGGCACGTGAGCCTAAAAAGGTTCGCAATCACTGCTCTTAGGAGATGAAGCCCCGGAAGAGAGGCATGGTGCCTATTTGAGGAAGAGAAAGCGCGAATCTGACTGAGCACAAATAAAAACATATATTAGAGATTACTTCAGTAAATCTGGCCCGCCGCTGCCAGTGACCCAACGGGAAGGAAAGTAAAGTAAAGTAAAGTAAAGTAAAGGACGGAAGGAAGGAAGGAAAGAAAGAAAGAAAGAAAGAAAGAAAGAAAGAAAGAAAGAAAGAAAGAAAGAAAGAAAGAAAGAAAGAAAGAAAGAAAGAAAGAAAGAAAGAAAGAAAGAAAGAAAGAAAGAATTTATCATCACAATTGAGTCCAACATTTTGGTTGCTAAGCAAGAGCGTTGTTAAATGAGTTTCACCACATTTTAAAAGGTGGCCACTCCCACCCTGTCACATGACTGCCAAGCCACGCCCACAAAATAGGCCACACCTACAGAGTAGGTTCTAAAAAATTTGAAACCCACCACTGGTGCTGCTGATATCCATTGAAAGATCCTGTTGGAAGATCCTATCTGCAGGGCCAATTGGCGGAGCAATCTTAAGACTACAGTCACAGATTCACCTAGAGTTGGATTCCAACTGGACAAATCAAGCTGAGATGCCCAAGACGAGTCCTTGTGAGGTTGACTCAGCCTTCCGTCCTTCGAGGTCAGTAAAATGAGGACCAAGATTGTTGGTCTCAATATTCTGCTTTGTGAACTGCTTAGAGAGGGCTTTAAAGCACAGTGAAGTGGTATTAATATAAGTCTAAGTGCTATTGCTATTGCTCGTTGGACTGATTTTGATTATGTGATTCTTTAGACCAGGGGTCTCCAACCTTTGCAACTTTAAGTCTGAAGGACTTCAGCTCCCAGACTTCTGCAGCCAGCTTTGCTGGCTGGAGAAGTCTGGGAGCTGAAGTCCTTCAGACTTAAAGTTGCAAAGGTTGGAGACCCCTGCTTTAGACTGTGAGCAGTCCTCTGTTTTGTAAGCTTAGCCATCTGCTTATTATTATATCCAGGGTCCTACTACCTGTGTTTTCCCAAAAAGAAAACCAGGTCTTATATTAATTTTTGCTTTCCAAAAGATGCATTAGGGCTTATTTTCTGATTAGCTGTTATTTTCTGGGGAAATACAGTACTAAAATGCGTCCATCTGCCGACGATCTTAATTGGGGCTTATTTTGGGGGTAGGGCTTATATTACAAGCACCGCCCCCCCAAAAACATGCTAGGGCTTATTTTCCAGATGGGTCTTATTTTTAGGGAAGCATGGTATGGTGAAGTTGCCTAGGGAATGACCTGTGACTGGGTCCATGTAGTGATAGTGGCTACTTTAATGGGGGGGGGGGGATGGTATTTATTTATTTTATTTATTAAATGTGCCCTCAGCCTTGAAGGACGCCCAGGGGAAGAGCCTTCTCTGTGGCAGGTCCCGCCCTTTGGAATGACCTCCCCCCAGACCTCCGGACTATCACCGACCTTCGCCTCTTCCGCCGGACTTTAAAAACCTATTTTGTCCGTATGGCCGGCCTGGCATAGCTGCTACAACCATATTTTATTAGATTTGGGTTTTAAATTGATTGTCTAATTGATCAATTAATTGATTGTTAAATTGATGCACAAGTACAGTATAGGTGGTACCTTGCTCAATAGTAGCAACTGTGAGAGGGATCTTGGAATCCTAGTGGACAACCATTTAAATATGAGCCAGCAGTGTGCAGCAGCTGCCAAAAAAGCCAACACAGTTCTAGGCTGCATCAACAGAGGGATAGAATCTAGATCACGTGAAGTGTTAATGCCACTGTATAGTGCCTTGGTAAGGCCACACTTGGAATACTGCATACAGTTTTGGTCGCCACGATGTAGAAAAGACGTGGAGACTCTGGAAAGAATGCAGAGAAGAGCAACCAAGATGATTAGAGGACTGGAGACTAAGGCATATGAAGAACGGTTGCAGGAGCTGGGTATGTCTAGTTTGATGAAGAGAAGGACCAGGGGAGACATGATAGCAGTGTTCCGATATCTCAGAGGGTGCCACAAAGAAGAGGGAGTCAAACTTTTCTCCAAGGCACCTGAGGGCAGGACAAGGAGCAATGGGTGGAAACTAACTGACATTAGAACAACTACGGACCTCCGCTCCTTCCGTCAGAAATTAAAAACTCACTTTTTCTGCTTGGCCGGCCTAGGTTAGTCTCTACCTCAGGGGTTAGGGAATGTTAATTTTAAAATGGGGATTTTAGTGCAGGGACAGTTGATTTAATTTGTTTTTATTGTATTTATTCATGTATATATTTTATGTTGTTTTAATTTTCCCTGTGCACCGCTCCGAGTCCCCCAGGGGAGAGGACGCGGTATAGAAAAATAAATCTATCTATCTATCTATCTATATAACCAAGGAGAGAAGCAACTTAGAACTAAGGAGAAATTTCCTGACAGTCAGAACAATTAACCTCTGGAACAGCTTGCCTCCAGCAGTTGTGAATGTCCCAACCCTGGAAGTCTTTAAAAAGATGTTAGATAGCCATTTGTCTGAAATGGTATAAGGTTCCTGCCCATGCAGGGGGTTGGACTAGAAGACCTACAAGGTCCCTTCCAACTCTGTTTTGTATTGTATTGTATTTGTGTCTCTTTTTAGCACGGGTTAAATTGTTTAATAGTAGTTTTAAATTTTGTAGAATTTGTACTATTTGTATTATTGGTTTTTAAGTCCCTGTGCGCCGCCTTGAGTCCCTCTTTTGGGAGATAGGGCGGGATAGAAATCTAATAAATGAAATGAAATGAAATGAAAGGAGACCCAAGGTCCTGGACCACTAACCATCCAGTCTACAAACTTTCCTTGTTAGAAAATGTGATAGAATAGCTGGGTTGATCTTCCAGGACATTCTGGGGGAAGCTTATGCTTAGAGCTTTTTCAGTTGGTTTCAGGTTGGAATTTACTACAGAGAGAGCATATGTGAAACCTGTTGCAGTGCTGGAATGGGGGTGTTGTGCCTATCCTACTGCTCTTTGAACTCCTGGTGGCTTTTAATAATGTTGGTCACAGTATCCTTTTGGACTGCCTATGGGGATTAATAGCAATAGCACTTAGGCTTATATACCGCTTCACAGTGCTGTGTAGCCTTCTCTAAATGGTTTACAGAGTCAGCATATTGGCCCCAACGATCTGGCTCCTCATTTTACCCACCTCAGAAGGATGGAAGGCTGAGTCAACCTTGAGCCTGGTGGGATTTGAACTGACAAACTGCTGGCAGCCAGGGATCAACAGAAGTAGCCTGCAATGCTGCACTCTAACCTCTGTGCCACCACGGCTCTTAAGCATAAGGGAACACTGTTTTCTGGTGGTTCTCCTCCTCTCGTTCAGTTTGTGGTCACCGACCAATGCTATTTGATCCCACAAAACAAATCCTGGATCAAACTAGTAGAGTTGTGTTAAGGACATCTAGAGATGTAGTTATAGACAACAGATACTATTCCCTTGGCCTTAGGCAAGTAAGTTAGATGTTGGAACTTGTTCAGCATACATTTCTTTTAGCATTATTAATAATAATAATTTTTTTTTATAATAATAATTTTAATTTATAAAACCGCACCCTCTCCCCACAGGGACTCGGGGCGGTGCACAGGTAGAATAAAAACCAAATACATACAACAATTCTAAAAACAAATTAAATATAACCTGTGCTAAAATTCCCATTAAAACTAAATAATACTAATTCCCCATAAAACCCCAGAGGCAGAGAGACTCATCCTAGGCCGGCCAGACAGAAAAGGTGAGTCTTTAATTTAAGATGGAAGGAGCGGAGGTCCGTGGTCGTCCTGATATCAAGGGGGAGGTCGTTCCAGAGGGCCGGGCCCGCCACAGAGATAGCCCTTCCCCTGGGTGTCGCCCGCTGACAGTGTCTAGTGGACGGCACCCGGAGAAGTCCCTCTCTGTGGGAGCGAATCGGCCGCGAGGATGTATGAGGCAGGAACCGATCCCGCAGATAGCTAGGTCCCGAGCCATGGAGCGCTTTAAAGATGATAATTAACACCTTGAAGCGCACCCGGAAGATGACAGTGCAGCTCGCGCAAGAGCGGTGTTACATGGGTAAACCTAGCGGTTCCCATAATTGCTCGCGCGGCTGCATTCTGGACTAGCTGAAGTCTCCGGGTGCACCTAAAGGGGAGCCCCATGTAGAGAGAGTTACAATAGTCTAGTCGGGATGTCATGAGCGCATGAGTGACTGTGCGCAGGGCGTCCCGATCCAATAGGGGGCGCAATTGGCGGACCAGGCGAACCTGGTAAAACGCCCTCCTGGCCACGGCTGTCACTTGATCTTCCATGGACAGCCGGGAATCCAGGAGGACACCCAAATTGCGCGCCCCATCCACAGGGGCAAGATGTTCGCCCCCTATGGCCAGCGATGGAATAAGCTGGTTGAATCGGGCAGCCGGAAACCACAGCCACTCGGTCTTGGTCGGGTTGAGCCTAAGTCCGTTACTTCCCATCCAGATCCGCACGGCTTCCAGGCACTGGCACATCACCGCTACGGCATCGTTGGGGTGGTTTGGGGTAGATATATACAACTGAGTATCATCAGCGTATAGATGGTATTCTACCCCAAAACCACGGATGATCTCACCCAGCGGCTTCATGTATGTGTTAAACAGGAGAGGCGAGAGGACCGACCCCTGAGGCACCCCACAAGTGAGTGGTCTCGAGGTCGACCTCTGCCCCCCTGCCAACACAAATTGCGATCGGCCAGAGAGGTAGGAGGAGAACCATCGTAAGACGGTGCCTCCCACTCCCAACCCCCCCAGCCGATGCAATAGGATACCATGGTCGATGGTATCGAAAGCCGCCGAGAGGTCTAATAGGACCAGGATGGAGGAACAACCCCCATCTCTGGCCCTCCAGAGATCATCAACCAATGCGACCAATGCCGTCTCGGTGCTATGCCCGGGCCGAAAGCCGGACTGGCGCGGATCTAGATAGTCAACTTCCTCCAGGTGACGGGGAAACTGTTGTGCCACCACACTCTCAACAACCTTCGCCACAAAGGGAAGGTTGGAGACTGGACGGTAGTTGTTTAAAAGAGCTGGATCCAAAGAGGGCTTCTTAAGGAGGGGCCTCACCATCGCTTCTTTTAGGGAAGCAGGCAAGGAACCCTCACTTAAGGATGCGTTGACAACCTCTTGGAGCCAGCCTCGTGTCACCTCCCAGGATGCCAGTACAAGCCAGGAGGGGCACGGGTCCAATAAACATGTGGTGGCTCGCAGTCGCCCACGTAACCTGTCCATATCATCGGAAGTAACGGAGTCAAACTCCTCCCAAACAAGATCTGTCTCGTGGCATCCCACTGGGCCATCAATGGAGGGTAACCCGTTCTGTATCTGAGCGGTTTTCTCCTGCAGAAAAGTCACAAATTCCTCTGCTCTACCCTGTAACGGGGCTTCCCGCACCCTTTGCTGAAGTAGGGAGCGGGTCACCCTAAACAGGGCGGCAGGGCGGTTTTCTGCGGATGCTATGAGAGTAGCACAATGATGGCGTTTGGCCACTCTCAGCGCCAAAATGTAAGTCCGTAAATGGGCTCTTACCTGTGTCCGGTCAGATTCAGATCGGGTAGACCTCCATCTTCCCTCTAGGCATCTCTTGCGGCGTTTCATCACCCGCAGCTCTTCGGTAAACCAAGGAGCCAGGGTGGTTCGGCGCCGCAAGAGAGGCCGCAAGGGCGCGACCTGATCCAAGGCTCCCACGGCCGCACTATTCCATGCGGCCGTGAGGTCCTCTATCGGGGCACGGGTCAGGGGTACAGGAAATGGCCCAAGCGCCGTCTGGAACCCATCCGGGTCCATCAGGCGCCTGGGGCGGTACCAGATTGGAGACTCTGGTTCCGCCTCCTCGCGGAGGGGAGCAGGCTAGGTGGTCTGGGAGTACAGAGCCAGGGCCTGCGGCTGATGTTTTGTAATGCCAGGTCCGTGGTCAACAAGGCCCCCCTCATCCAAGATCTCGTGTTGGAGGGGGAGCCGGACCTGGCGGGAATCGCGGAGACCTGGTTGGGCCACGAGGGTGGACTCCCCCTCGTTGAAATGTGCCCACCAGGCTACCGCGCCTTCCATCAGCCCCGGGCCCTAGGCAGGGGTGGTGGGGTAGCGGCAGGGGTGGGTTTCTCAGGGTTCGGGTGGGATCGCGCGAACCCTTTCATGAAAATTCCCGATCCCAAGCGATCCGCTTGGACCGGTGGACCCGGAAGTAAGTAGTCCCCGTTCCCCCATTCCGCTGAGTCGGGCCTCACCATCCCCGCCCCCCCCGTCTTCCCCGATGGCGTCTGGAGTGATCGGGCCGTGCAGAAACTCCTGCGCCGCTCCCCTCCGTTCCCCGCTGCCCTCCGTGTGCCGTTGGGGCGGGGATGGTGAGGCCCGACTCAGCCTGCCCAGGACCTGTCCTGAAGCCACGGGGCAGGCGGGAGGCGGCTCGGCGCCTGCCTGCCTGCCTGCTCCTCCTTCCCTCGGGCCGCCCTCGCGGTACCTGTCCATCCGACCCCGCCGCCGGCCGGTGGAGGTGCTGACCCGGGAGCCGACCTGGGGCGCCCCTCCCCGGCGGGCCAGCCCCCTGCCCCGCCTGCGGGTGGCCAACCCCGCCCCCGGACCGTGGCTCGCCATTGGCCGGCGTGCGCAGCTGCCCGAGCTGCTTCGGCCGCTGCAGGTTCCCGCCGGGCGCGGCCTTCCGGCGCTGGAAGCAGGGGAGGGGAGGGGAACGGGGACTACGGGGCTCATCCCGCCCCCGCCGGCCAAACCTACCGGCCTGCCGAAGCAGCAGAAGCCGCAGAGCGGCAGAGCGAAGCGCCGAGGGGGCGGCTGCATCCGGAAACCGGGCAACCTCGGGGGCCGAGGTGAGCCGGTGAAGCGGGGCGATGCAGGCGGAGGACTGGGAGGCACGGGAGCTGGGCTGCCTGAGACGGCGGGCGGGAGGGGAGGAGGGAGAGAAAGAGCCACAGAGAGAGAGAGTCAGACAGACACAGAGAATGACAGAAAGAGACAGAAAGGGAAGGAGGGAGGGAGAGAGAGATAAAGAGCCACAGAGAGAGAGAGTCAGACAGACACAGAGAATGACAGAAAGAGACAGAAAGGGAAGGAGGGAGGGAGAGAGAGATAAAGAGCCACAGAGAGAGAGAGTCAGACAGACACAGAGAATGATAGAAAGAGACAGAGAGGGAGGGAGGGAGAGATAAAGAGCCACAGTGAGAGACAGACAGACTCAGAGAGAGAGACAGAGAGAAAGAGAAAGAAGGGAAGAAAGAAAAGAAAGAAAAAGAAAGTGGGACAGAGACGAAAGAGAAATTATGACCACAATTAAGGCCAAAATTTTGGTTGCTAAGCAAGACCGTTGTTAAGTGAATTCCACCACATTTTCCTAGTTGGCCACGCCCACCCGGTCACATGACTGCAGAGCCACTCCCACAAAGCAGGCCACACCCACAGAACCTGTTCCAAAAATTTTGAAACCCACCCCTGGGTAGCGGTCATTGTCAAGGAAAGTCTTGAGCCGAGAGAGACCAATGTGCCACAGACCACCGGCTGTGAGTCCCTCTGCGTGAAGTGGGGCCTAGGGAGGCAGTTGGGCTTGCTGGTTGTATACCTGGCTCCCCGCTATGTAGCAGCAGCCCTGCCCGAGCTCCTGGAGGTGATCGCTACGGTGGCAGTGGAGACCCCCAGACTTCTAGTCATGGGGGACTTTAATCTGCCATCGTTGGCCGAATCATCCGAGGTAGCTCGGGAGTTCATGGCTTCCATGACGGCCATGTACTGACCCAACTAATTCAAGGCCCCACTCACGAGGGTGGACATACGCCGGATCTCATCTTTGTCTCTGGCCAATGGAAGAGTGATCTGGGTATAGGGGATATAGTCATCACGCCCTTGTCATGGTCAGACCACTCACTTCTCCGGCTCGACTTTTCCGACTTTCCGACCGCTTGTTAGGAGTATATTTCTAATGTTGGCTAGGCAATATATATAAGCCATGATAACAAATGGTCTTTGTTACTTTAAATGTTTGAATGTAATTAGCAGCTGTAATTATCTCAGCAATAAGAGGAAGCCAGGAGAGCTCTCTCTCTGTCTCTCTGTCTCTCTCTGTCTCTCTGCTCGCTGTGACTGACTGATTGACTGACTGAGCAAGGAAGAATCGTGGATTGCAACTGTAAGCAATTGATCGTTAGTAAAGGACTGTGTTTGATTCAATACCTACTATCACTGCTTGTGAAGCAGTAGTTTAGTTTTACATCACAAGTAAAGCTATTTATTTTTACTAGCAGTGTCTGAGACTCTATCTGGGTGTCTACTAGCAACGGATTTCTCTAGCTGCACATTCCCCTGCACAACTTTCTGTCTCCTGAAGGAGATACCCCCAACAATTATCTGTCTTGCTTTCTCTTATTTACTTCAAGGTGTTGCAACTGTGCTAATGAAGCACTCTCTCCCTTTTACACATGTTTCATATAACCACAAAGGAAGAGAAAACAGGCTTCAATCTCATAGTTTCCATTTCCAGGATGATATTTTTGGCATCCTTTCTTATGTAAATGTTTGTGTAGAGCACTTCCTTTATGACCAGCTACTCAACAATTTATTTTGTTTTTGTAAACGTTAAACCTGCAAATAAAATGAGGAGGGATGTTGAGGAAGTATACTTAATTTGTTTTCTTTAGCATTTTTATGCTCCCTCAATGTTGGTGGCAAAATATGCATAAAATTCTCTCAAATTTTAAAGATCTTCTGGGAGGGGAAGTAACCATTTGGGCAGAAAGTCTCACTGAATACAATATGCTATACAAGATGAACTGTTATCATTAATTTTTTTTTCTTATTCAAACTACTACTGCAAAAAGATCTACAATTTGGTAAACTTTGGCATTTATTGCAAATGGATTTACTATTTATTTTAAAAATGTATACCCCGGCCTTCTCCAAACGGACCCAGGGCAGCGCACAGGAATATTAAAATACATACAAAAACGCATAAAAAATTTAAAAAACTTATTTGATAAAATACCCTGCACTAAAACCAAATTAAAATCCCCAAATTTAAAACTATCTAAAAGTCAGTTATGGAGGTTACGCTAGGCCGGCTAGATGGAACAAATGTGTCTTTAAGCACTTGCGGAAGAGGCGGAGGTCGGAGATGGTGCGGAGTTCAGGGGGTAAGTCGTTCCAAAGGGCAGGGCCCGCCACAGAGAAGGCCCTTCCCCTGGGTGTCGCCAGTCGGCATTGTCTGGCCGACGGCACCCTGACAAGGCCCTCTCTGTGGGAGCGTATCGATCTTAGGGATGTATGGGGCAGGAGATGGTCTCGCATGTAACTAGGTCCCAAGCCATGGAGCGCTTTGAAGATGGTCGTCAGAACCTTGAAGCGCACCCGAAAGGCCACAGGAAGCCAGTGCAGCTCGCGCAGGATCGGTGTTATATGGGAGTGTCTAGGCGCTCCCGTAATCACCCGCGCGGCCGCATTCTGGACTAACTGCAGCTTTCGAGTGCACCTCATGGGAAGCCCCATGTAGAGAGCATTACAGTAGTCGAGTCGAGACGTCATGAGTGCTTGAGTGACTGTTGATTTATTAAACATTCAGTATACCATTGTCTCTACCATTTGTATACCGCCCTGAGTCCCAACGGGAGAGAGGGCGGTATACAAATTAAATTAAATTAATAATAAAATGTAAATCTATTCATTTTAGCATGGGAAATAGCACTCCATGAGCCCTTATGTTCAGTATTATTAGTGTACAGAGAAATATGTAAAATTGCTAAATGGAATGCATGCACGACAACTACTTATAGTAATGACAGAACCTTCAGAAGATCTTTCTATCTTGAGAACAATGAACATTATTGGTTAATTGTTAGCTGGCCTCTTCCAATTCCTAAGGTTAATAAGGTTCTTGGAAATGTAGACAGAGATTATGTTTTTTTATTAGCAGTCTAGTGTAAACATGTCTTTCTCTACTAAGCCAGGAATTTTCTATCTGGTCAGTCCTAGTGACATTTAGGCTAAAATAATGCAGCTACTCAGCTAACCTCTTTCATTGATATGAAAAGCATGTTGTACTTTATAAAATTGCCTTGCTTGATTGCTTTGAACCTCATCATCCACAGATGGGCCAATTTGAAAGTGAGGACCATTCTGTTGAATGAAACTAGCAAACGAAAGGGTGTTATGCCTCTTAAACAATTTTGTAATTGTATATTTTGAATCGATTCCAAAACTGACCTTGCAAATAGTAATTTTAATTTTGGAGAAAATGTTTATAAATTTTGGAGAAAAATTTACAAAATGGATCAAGTTGATTTATATTTCACAGAGGGCACAAATAATGATTAATGATGATTTAACCTAACATGTGGGAAGAAAAAGGGAACAAGACAACCATCTCCATTTTTGCTTCTCTTAGTTTTTGAAATATTGAATGGCAACATAAGATAATAAGATGTGATGAGAGAGTTGTAGGCATAAAGAATTAAAATAAACCATACCAATTAACAACTTTAGCAGATGTTTCGATTCTGGTTTTGGCATACCTTTTAAAGGGATTTGAACTATTTGCGGAAATTGTTGGGCATTAGAAGGTTTCAGTGGAGAAAAGAGATGTTAACAAAAAACATAACGATACAAGATTAAACAGATTTTTATACCTCATAATTTTGTGGAGAGAAGAGTTGGAAATAAACATATCAATAGATCTTCTTTTTAGGCAGCAATTTGACTCCAGCATGACCTGCAGAGTTGCTAACATCCAAACAAATAAATAAAGGTGCAAATTATGATATTAAATTCAAAGTGGAGAAGAACAACGCAAACCAAAGGAATGAAGTTTGATGTCCTCGCTCCAAAAATTTGGATATTCAGTAGATTACCATTGGCCAGAAAGGCTGAAATTTAAATGTCCAGGTAATTAATTCTTGGCAAGTTTGAACTATATAGCCATAGAAACAGGTAGAATACATGAACCTTTGTAGCCTCACAGGTAAACTACATATAGAATAAAATTCAGGAAATACGCATGGAGATATAACTTGTTGAAATTATGTAAATTCAAATCTTCAGGGTTTGTGCGGTGGGGCGTTGTTTCTGATAAAGATATCCATAACAGTAGCTTCTTCTTTATGGGAAGCCAAAGAGGTTGAAGATTGCTAAAGAGATTACTGTAATCTCTTACATATTGATGTTTATCTCTTAACTAAAGTAAGAGCAAGCATCCCTCACCAGACTTTTTTCTTCTCTTTGAAAAAACAACAACAGTGAAATCTGTTTTCTCCATCAGTCAAAATTAGAGTGATTGTAAATTTATAAGAAGGTCAACGAGGGATGAGATACTGAGAGCGCAAAGAGGGGGCCCTTTGATGTATCAGCAAAATGAGGTGGCCATATTGAAGCAGATCCCAAAGAAAATAAGAGATATAAGAAGGAATTATTCATTCTTAACTAAAAAATTATTCAAAAAGGGGGTGTGGTTCAAGTGGTTGATGCCTGAAGGGATGCTGGTATTCTGGGAGGGAGGAAGAGTTAGAATCAAAACAGTTGAAGAGGCGCATAACTTTCTGAAAAAACACTCCTCAATCCTGGATGACGATGGGATGGGAACGGGAGGGGCCACGGGTCCGGCTGCTGGTGGGGGGGACGAGGAAGAGACTATAGCAAAGAGGCTCAGATCGCAAAAATAATTTGTTATATTTTTTTATGATGGTAATTCCTGTACGGATGTCAATAATACAAAGTAATTGAATGTATGAAAAAATATGAAAATTTATGATTTTAAAATGTATGTAACCCTTCCTTTTAATTTTTTTTTAATGGAATATGTATGAAGACTCGGAGGCAGTCATCAAACCCGATGTGGAAGCTCCAAATATTATCTAACACCTTATCTACCCCTTTCCTGATATAAATTGTTAAAACCAATAAAGCTTTTTCAAACCAAAAAAAAAATTAGAGTGATTGGGGGAAAAAGGGAACAAGAAACTTTTCTACAACTGATTTAAAACCTTGAGGTTCTGCACGACGTGTCAGAAAGGAACAATTTCTTAAGAGGATAAGGAATCGTATTTACTGTAGAAGTTCTTCCATAATAAACAAACCGCAAAGGAAATGGGATGCTGCCCCCCACTCCGGAAAAAAATCTGCAAGAAGTGCAAGATTCTGGAAAAAAAGACATTGGGGTCTCGTTGTGTTCTTGGCCTGTTCTTTGTAAATGGGATTTGGAAATTATTTTTAGAAGTATCTGAAAAAGTTGCAGAACCTTAAAAAGTCACATTCGCTTTAATGAATCAACTCCTTAAGCAGCGTCAACAGTTTTCTGGCTCATGAGAAAAAAATGGACTTGTTATAATAAATAGCAGGGAAGTGCTACATTTGCATGAACTATAAAACAGGGGTCTCCAACCTTTGCAACTTTAAGTCTGAAGGACTTCAGCTCCCAGACTTCTCCAGCCAGCAAAGCTGGCTGGAGAAGTCTGGGAGCTGAAGTCCTTCAGACTTAAAGTTGCAAAGGTTGGAGACCCCTGCTGTTAAACATTGTTTTGGATGATTTGTAAAGTTGCAGAGCTCTGTAGGTAGCCCATTTTAGCCACCCATCCAGAGACATAAATGTTATTTATCATTGCTGCAGTTCAAAATCTTTATGAGACACCAGTATAAAAGGAAATGTAAAAAAAAGGAAAGAACAATGACCTTGATTCATTTTTTTCCTCCCTGAGCATCTCTAGGAAACCTACAGCTTAAATAAAAACACACTCAAGAGAATAACAGCTATTGCTATAATGGGTATGTAAAACATTGCCATAAATAGAGAAGGACGTTCAGAGAAGGATATAATGGTTAAAGATATCGTGGATTTCGATAGCAGAACAAAAGAATGTAATTAGGTCTCCGGGTGCTGAGTTTCTTAACTTTTTTTTTTAAAGGCTTCCAGGGTTGGGGCATTCACAACTTCTGGAGGCAAGCTGTTCCAGAGGTTAATTGCTCTAACTGTCAGGAAATTTCTCCTTAGTTCTAAGTTGCTTCCCTCCTTGATTAGTTTCCACCCATTGCTTCTTGTCCTGCCCCCAGGTGCCTTGGAGAATAGTTTGGCTCCCTCTTCTTTGTGGCACCCTCTGAGATATCGGAACACTGCTATCATGTCTCCTCTGGTCCTTCTCTTCATCAAACTAGACATACCCAGTTCCTGCAACCGTTCTTCATATGTCTTAGTCTCCAGTCCCCTAATCATCTTGGTTGCCCTTCTCTGCACTCTTTCCAGAGTCTCCACGTCTTTTCTACATCGTGGCGACCAAAACTGTACGCAGTATTCCAAGTGTGGTCTTACCAAGGCACTATACAGTGGCATTAACACTTCACGTGATCTAGATTCTATCCCTCTGTTGATGCAGCCTAGAACTGTGTTGGCTTTTTTGGCAGCTGCTGCACTGCTGGCTCATATTTAAATGGTTGTCCACTAGGATTCCTAGATCCCTCTCACAGTTGCTACTATTGAGCAAGGTACCACCTATACTGTACTTGTGCATCTGGTTTTTCTTGCCTATATGTAGGACCTTACTTTTTTCACAATTGAATTTCGTTTATTACATTTTATTACATTTTATTACTGGAAGTATTTTTTAAAATATAAGAAAAGCAGTGGAGAGGGAGCTTAAAATCTTAAAGATTCTTCAGGAAATGTTTAGTAAGCACCTGCTAGAAGTGCCCCACATTCATGGTAGAATGCGCAGCTCTGCCACTGCGTTTTCTGTCCCCTCTCAAATTATTTCCAGCACTTTAAATCTAAACCACATTTTCCCCATTTTGTCCTCAGCATCCAAAGAGTAGAAAAAACATTTTCAGTATATGTTTAAGGGTCTGGAGGTCCAGCCAATAATTGCTCACCCAGAGCTAGACATTAACTGGTTATAGAAAATGCAACAGTCCAGCTTCAAATTTGCCAGTTTATCCATTCATTCCCTCATCCTGACCCAGTTTTCATCATTCTATGAAATAACAAGCAGTTATTTTTCCTTCGTTTATAGAAAGAATGGAAGTGCCTCGCATCCTTCTTTTCCACAACACCCAGAATTTAGGCGGTTAACTACATATATTTCTGTACATATTTTTAGTTCGCAAAATGAAATAATAATACACTTACATGAAACCAAGGGCAAGTGAATGTATGTATCCTGGGGGAAAAATCATTAAAAGCAATGAAAACCCCTTTCTATCATTTTACTCCATCACTGGCCATAGGGGGTGAACATCTAGCCCCTGTGGATGGGGCACGCAACTTGGGCATCCTCCTGGATACCCGGCTGTCTATGGAAGATCAAGTGACGGCTGTGGCCAGTGGAGTGTTCTACCAGGTTCGCCTGGTACGCCAGTTGCGTCCCCTATTGGACCAGGACGCCCTTCACACAGTCACTCATGCGCTTGTGACATCCCGTCTAGACTACTGCAATGCTCTCTACATGGGGCTTCCCTTGAGGTGCACCCGAAGACTGCAGCTAGTCCAGAATGCGGTCACGCAGGCAATTTTGGGAGCTTCTAGATACTCCCACGTAACACCGCTCCTGCGCGAGCTGCATTGGCTACCTGTGGCCTTTAGGGGGCGCTTCAAGGTGTTGGTCACCATCTTCAAAGCGCTCCATGGCACAGGACCTAGTTATTTGCGGGATCGTATCCTGCCCCATACATCCCTTCGGCCGATTCGCTCCCACAGAGAGGGACTTCTCCGGGTGCCATCCACCAGGCAATGCCAGCGAGCGACGCCCATGGGAAGGGCCTTCTCTG
>CM077661.1:10767500-11005000 GCA_039707465.1 Rhabdophis nuchalis
CAGAAAAAGTGCGTCTTCAATTTCAGACGGAAGGAACGGAGGTCCGTGGTAGTTCTAATATCGGGGGGAAGGTCGTTCCAGAGGGCTGGGCCCACCACAGAGAAGGCCCTTCCCCTGGGCGTCGCCCGCTGACAAAGTCTAGTGGACGGCACCCGGAGAAGTCCCTCTCTGTGGGAGCGAATCGGCCGTGAGGATGTATGGGGCAGAATCCGATCCCGCAGATAGCTAGGTCCCGAGCCATGGAGCGCTTTAAAGATGATGACTAACACCTTGAAGCGCACCCGAAAAACTACAGGTAGCCAGTGCAGCTGGCGCAAGAGCGGTGTTAAAACATGGGAATGAAGATTCGCCCATCTGATAAATTTTACTTCCTTATACTAAATAGCAGAACTGCACTTTCAGGTAAAAGCTTTGAAGTAGCGTACTAATTGTCCACAATTGGTTACCCTTTATATAGCTTTCTGGGCTGCCTCTCTTCTCAACAGTCACTACTTTTATCTATACTGGAACCTTTTTCTGCACCTTCGAAAATTGATTAGGGAGATTCACAAAAATATTTTTCATTAAATTACTAGCTGTTCCTGACCAGGTGTTGCTGTGGCCCAGTCTGGTTAAATGGCCAACCAATCTGTGTGTAGATCTACACCTGCACACACAAACACGTACACACAACCACCGTATAACCCCCAACCTACCTACCTACTGTATTTCTCCCTCTCTCCCTCTACCTGTGTGTAAATATGAGGCATTGGAGTGTTGGTCCAAACCTACCCTAGCTTAATAGTAGAACCATCTGCGAATTGGATAATTGGATTGGTAGCTTCAGCAGCATGTCATGCTGGGCAGCCAAATGTCATTTTGCAAAGTTTGGCATTGATGCTATTGGATGTCATAGTTTCTCGCTGCTTAAAAAGTCTATGAGAAAATTCAGTTTGCCTTAGATATTCTTCAGGCTATCATCAAGTCAGTGTAGAAATGTATAACAAATGTATAAACGTTTTACTCGCTAAAAATGGAGTAAGAAAGATCATGGATGGTGGAATGCTTGGGATTCCATTACTATTCCGTATTTCAAACACTGGTCAGGAACGCAGATATACCTGGCTAAGGTAGTCTCACAATCTATATAAATAAAAATGTAACTATGAGTTTGTTCAAAACAGATAATCTCCAAAAGTCCTGCACTGATCGCTTCCAAATTTTCACACAACGTTCCTTTCGAATATGGCACCAATGATATATATAGATTGTGTAGATGTCACACCTGTGCCAGGTACACGCAACGGAAATGTAAAAAATTGTAAAAATGGTAGATAGATGGATACAGAGAGAGCAGTGGGCCACAGGTATTATGTCATCCTTTATGGCACAAAATACTCTGTCCATAAGATTCAAGGAGAAATACAGTAGGTAGGTAGGCAGCTATAGGGATAGAGAGAGAGAGGGAGAAATGCAGTAGGTAGGTAGGTAGGTAGGTATGTAGATAGAAGGATAGAGAGAAAGAGGGAGAAATACAGTAGGTAGGTAGGTAAGTAGGTAGGTAGAGGGATAGAGAGGGAGAAGGAGAAATACGGTAGGTAGGTAGGTAAGTAGGTAGGTAGGTAGGTAGGTAGGTAGGTAGGTAGGTAAGTAGGTAGGTAGAGGGATAGAGAGGGAGAAGGAGAAATACGGTAGGTAGGTAGGTAGGTAGGTAGGTAGGTAGGTAGGTAGAGGGATAGAGAGGGAGAAGGAGAAATACAGTAGGTAGGTAGGTAGGTAGGTAGGTAGGTAGGTAGGTAGGTAGGTGAGTAGGTAGGTAGAGGGATAGAGAGGGAGAAGGAGAAATACAGTAGGTAGGTAGGTTGAGGGTTATATGGTGGTTGGATGTATGTATTTGTGTGTGCAGGTATAGATCTACACCCAGATTGGTTGGCCATTTAACCAGACTGGGTCACAGCAACACGTGCCCGGGAACGGCTAGTCAGAAATATTGAGGTTAAGTGCGCAACTAAAAAGTTGCAATAGGAAGAATTGGAAAGAGCAGGAAACTTGATTCTCCAGAGATACTAAAACTAAATCAAGAATGGTGGGCTTTTGTTCATTTCTCACATTCCTGCTCTGATGATTTCCTAAAGATTGCCAAACATCTGGTCCATTATTGGCTCTCTGCCCTATATTTACACCGGACTTAGACAAAGCCTGAAGAGAAAATTCAAGCAGAGAAGTTTTATCTCGATGTATAGCTGTAGCGTGACATGCATCTAATTTTTACTATCTCCAAATAATATATTTATGTATTATCTTATATACAGTCCCAACAGGAAAGCAATGACTTGGCATGCTAAGATCCTTTGCTATTGACCAGAATATTCAATATTCAAGATAGATAGAGATGGAGATAAATATTCAGATACTATAAACAATAAGTCTCAGGCACAACATTTGAAGTTTTACAATGAAGGCAAAATAAAGGCAAGCCATTGTAACTTTAATTCAAAGTTTAGTTCTAATGAAAAGCAATATTAGCTCTATTACTAGCAATCTGTTGGCATTTACAAATTTTAAAAAAAGTAGGTGCTTTGTATGTGATTAAAAGAATTAGATTTTTTGTAATCAGATTTTTTTAAACACACATACAAATCAACCTTTTTGATTGTAATCAAGATGCTTAGAACCCAAGTCCAGCATGATAGGACTAGGTTTATTTGAAGACTTGGTATTTAACCATTTTTTATCATTAGCATTGCACTAAAATTAAAAAAAATGTTCAGTACACTTTGCATATATATAATACCATGGCAATTAAATACATCATCTAAAGTTTTTCTTCATTCTTCTGGTTTACATTTTAAAAGAAACACAGTAATGGACAATTATTGTCTATTTCAGGTGGTTTCAAAGATAAATGTCTCTTAGTTCTTCAAAGTGAATTGTGCATTGATGCTCTAACCCAGGGGTCTCCAACCTTTGCAACTTTAAGTCTGAAGGACTTCAGCTCCCAGACTTCTCCAGCCAGCTTTGCTGGCTGGAGAAGTCTGGGAGCTGAAGTCCTTCAGACTTAAAGTTGCAAAGGTTGGAGACCCCTGCTCTAACCTCAATAAAAATAGGGATTGCCCCCAGTTCCAATCTCTGTTTTAAAAGCATGCTATGCAATACATCGATATTTGTTGCTAGGTTCAGGATGCCGGTAGTTGCATATTCTTATTCCTCCAAATGTCATTGCGGTTTTCCCTAAATAATTTCTGCCTTCCCACACGAGAACACCTACGCATGTAAACAGACATAAATACAAAATGATTTCACTCCTACCAACTGAAATGGGAGCATGAGAAACAGTGGTGATAACATTCTTTTTAGTTCTGTTTCTGACCATGCAATGCAGCTTGCCACAAAATACTGACAGGGAGCATCTCTCTCTTTAACCAAATAGATAAAACTCTTTTTCCTAAACGTATCAGTTAGACGTGTTATTTCTTGCTTTGTACCCTTTAAAACATTTCAATGTGAGACAATGGATAGGTTTTTTTTTTAATTATTGCAGGCATAAACTAAAACTTAATAATAATAATAATAATAATAATAATAATAATAATAATAATAATAATAATAATAATAATAATAATAATAATAATAATAATAATAATAATAATCCTTATTGTCATTGTAAAAATTACAATGAAATTGGTAACTACTAATAGCTTGTAGGGTACAGGAAGAAAAGAAATCTAAAGTAAACACTATGTGACACGTAGCTATTGAAACAATTAGCAAACTTCAAAGACCTGAAGTCTTGTGAGTAATTTAATGTGCACAAATTGTATTAGGCGAGGTGTGCTCTAAAGTTAGTCAAATAAGTTAAGTATGACGGCTTCTCCTGGTGACATTTTTTCCCTCTCTCAAATTGAACAGCTGCATGCTTAATAAACAAATGAATAATGATGAAGAGATTAATGAGCGTTTGCGCAAGCACCAACTCTTTGCTGATAAATCTGACACAAGGTAGAGCTCTCTATTCTAAAATATTTTTCCCACTCCAGGTTTAGCTGATCACTTCACACGCCCAGAGAAGAACCGCAAGAAACAATTGGACAGAATACACCCATGAGACATGAATAGGCATATTTTAAACATAAACTTCCTGCGCATGAAATATTAAATTGTTACAGAAGTTTTGAGTCATCTCACATACAAGAAGTCCACATAAGAATATGGTGTCACTGCCTTCAAAGATACCCTTGCCTGGGAAAAAGTTGTCTTGACTTTCAGGTCTTACGTACTTTAAAATTTAATTCGAACAGAATTAAAATAATCCATTTGTTTATTCTGAGCTAGGCTATTGATACTTTACTTTTATTAAATTACTTTTACTTTTATTAAATTTATATACCGCTCCCTTTCCCAGAAGGGACTCGTGACGGTGCACAGGAAATTTAAAAACATATATAAACATAACAATGTACAAAATTTAAAAACCAGATTAAATTAGTACCCCTGTGCTAAAAAAATTTAAATAAGTTAAAACTATATCCCTAAAAAGCAATTAAAACAATTTAACTGCAGACTATAGGCTAGGTGGTGTGGTGTGATAAAATATGGAGCATGGATTAGATTATTGGCTGCTGATATATATGTCTCCCGCAGTCTACAGCTTCTTTTTTGGCCTCTTGACATATTTAGGACATTTCCTGACATTATTCAAATTTAATTGAAACGTGGAATGCTGGCAAAATTGGAACATCTTGCAGAGAGTATTATACAGTGAAAAATAGGACATTGAAGAGATTATTTTAACCCATGGGTAAAAGTTTCACCAAAATATTCTGCGGGGGAGAAAGAAACTCAGGGTTTTTTTTCCAACAAATTGAAAGAGAATTTTACATTTACATTTAATATTTTTGGCATATCTCCCATATATAGCAATCAGATCATGCAATGGTTTATTCCTCCCAAATAGAAAAAAAATCTAATTTGTGGAATAAATAGCATAATCTATTTAGAGCTAGATCACAAAATTGCATTAATCCGGCAGCTCAGCTTGTTGCAATGAAGAACACAAATTTGTTTCTCCGATGATAATAATATATGCAATGCATTAGAAATATTTCATGATCGATTTTATTCTCATTTGTACATTGCTCTTTTATGGCATGATTTCCCTAATGGATTTCAGTTCTTTCCTAAAACGTGATAACCATATAGCAGGCTATTTTTTGGAAGAAACTTTAGGAGGTTCTCTATGAGCATCTTGCCACATTATACTGAATTTCATTGCATTTGTCAATCCCTCTAACCTTCCTCATTTTGAACTGTATACATCTATCATCTAATGCAGTATTAGGATCACAGGTTCCAAAGTATTTATTTATTTACTATTAAAACAGGCAGTTATTCTATTTTCCTTGTTTTCATTGCTTGAGTCACCCAGAGTCATTTATTAACCTAGCTATTTGCGGGATTGGATTCTGCCTCATACATCCCTGCGGCCGATTCGCTCCCACAGAGAGGGACTTCTCCGGGTGCCGTCCACTAGACTTTGTCAGCGGGCGACGCCCAGGGGAAGGGCCTTCTCTGTGGCGGGCCCGACCCTCTGGAATGACCTTCCCCCCGACATTAGAACAACCACGGACCTCCGCTCCTTCCGTCAAAAATTAAAAATACATTTCTTTTGCTTGGCCGGCTTGGGATAACTTAACTGTTTTCAGGGATTTTAGGGGTTATTTTTAGCTTTGGGGGTTTTAGCACAGGGTTTCGTTTAATTCTTTTTTAATATTGTATTGTCTGTGATTTTATATGTATTTTTAATTTCCCTGTGCCCCGCCTCGAGTCCCTTCGGGGAGAGAGAGCGGATTATTTATTTATTTATTTATTTATTTATTTATTTATTTATTTATTTATTTATTTATTTATTTATTTATTTATTTATTTATTTATTTATTTATTTTCTATTTATTTATTTAATTTTTAAAGCCATCCATCTCCCTCAAAAGGGGCTTTCGGTGATGTACAAAATAATGTAATTACAATACAATACAATATAATAGCAGAGTTGGAAGGGACCTTGGAGGTCATCTAGTCCAGCCCCCTGCCTAGGCAGGAGTCCTATGCCATTTCAGGCAAATGGCTATCCAACATCTTCTTAAAGACTTCCAGTGTTGGGGAATTCACAACTTCTGGAGGCAAGCTGTTCCAGAGGTTAATTGTTCTAACTGTCAGGAAATTCCTCCTCAGTTCTAAGTTGCTTCTCTCCTTGATTAGTTTCCACCCATTGCTTCTTGTCCTGCCCCCAGGTGCCTTGGAGAAAAGTTTGACTCCCTCTTCTTTGTGGCACCCTCTGAGATATCGGAACACTGCTATCATGTCTCCCCTGGTCCTTCTCTTCATCAAACTAGACATACCCAGCTCCTGCAGCCGTTCTTCATATGTCTTAGTCTCCAGTCCTCTAATCATCTTGGTTGCTCTTCTCTGCACTCTTTCCAGAGTCTCCACGTCTTTTCTACATCGTGGCGACCAAAACTGTATGCAGTATTCCAAGTGTGGCCTTACCAAGGCACTATACAGTGGCATTAACACTTCACGTGATCTAGATTCTATCCCTCTGTTGATGCAGCCTAGAACTGTGTTGGCTTTTTTGGCAGCTGCTGCACACTGCTGGCTCATATTTAAATGGTTGTCCACTAGGATTCCAAGATCCCTCTCACAGTTGCTACTATTAAAACAGGCAGTTATTCTATTTTCCTTGTTTTCATTGCTTGTGTCACCCAGAGTCATTTATTAACCTAGCTATCTGCGGGATCGCATCCTGCCTCATACATCCCTGCGGCCGATTCGCTCCCACAGAGAGGGACTTCTCCGGGTGCCGTCCACTAGGCTATGCAAGTGGGCGACGCCCAGGGGAAGGGCCTTCTCTGTGGCGGGCCCGACCCTCTAGAACGACCTTCCCCCCAAAATTAGAACAACCATGGACCTCCGCTCCTTCCGTCAAAAATTAAAAACACATTTCTTCTGCTTGGCCGGCTTGGGATAACTTAACTGTTTTTAGGGGTTTTTAGGGGTTTGTTTTAGCTTTGGTGGTTTTAGCACAGGGTTTCGTTTAATTCTTTTTTAATATTGTATTGTCTGTGATTTTATATGCATTTTTAATTTCCCTGTGCCCCGCCTCGAGTCCCTTCGGGGAGAGAGAGCGGGCTATAAATTAAATTAATTATTTATTTATTTATTTATTTATTTGTTTGTTTATTTGTTTATTTGTTTATTTGTTTATTTGTTTATTTGTTTAATTTTTTAAGCCATCCATCTCCCTCAAAAGGGGCTTTCGGTGATGTACGAAATAATGTAATTACAATACAATACAATATAATAGCAGAGTTGGAAGGGACCTTGGAGGTCATCTAGTCCAGCCCCCTGCCTAGGCAGGAGTCCTATGCCATTTCAGGCAAATGGCTATCCAACATCTTCTTAAAGACTTCCAGTGTTGGGGAATTCACAACTTCTGGAGGCAACTTCTGTTCCACTGATTAATTGTTCTAACTGTCAGGAAATTTCTCCTCAGTTCTAAGTTGCTTCTCTCCTTGATTAGTTTCCACCCATTGCTTCTTGTCCTGCCCCCAGGTGCCTTGGAGAATAGCTTGACTCCTTCTTCTTTGTGGCAAAGAATATCGGAACACTGCTATCATGTCTCCCCTGGTCCTTCTTTTCATTAAACTAGACATACCCAGTTCCTGCAACCGTTCCTCATATGTTTTAGCCTCCAGTTCCCTAATCCTCTTGGTTGCTCTTCTCTGCACTCTTTCCAGAGTCTCCACGTCTTTTCTATATCGTGGTGACCAAAACTGAATGCAGTATTCCAAGTGTGGCCTTACCAAGGCCTTATAAAGCACATTTCTTAGTCCTGTTTTTGTATAATAATAATTTATTAGATTATTATTATACAAAAACCCTAATAACAAAAACCCTAAGTATAATACCCTAAATACTGTTAGTATGCGAATGTAAATATGTTTTAGTTTAGTTTAGTTTATTTCGAATTTATATACCACCCTATTCTCCCAGATGGGACTCAGGGCGGTGCACAGGAAAGATAAAACCCACAACAAGTACAAAAGTATAAAATAGAATTAAATAATGACTCTGTGCTAAAATAATTTAAGATTATTAAAATCCAATTAAAATTACTCATTTATCTGTCTATGTCAGGCCAGCCAGGTGGAAGAAATAAGTTTTAAGTGTCCGGCGGAAGAGGCGCAGGTCCGTGGTGTGTGTATATGTGTATCCATATGCATGTGTGTTTCAATCATGTCTGTTTCTGGAAAACTGACTTCTGGACACGTGTGTTGAAGTTTCTTAGTGAGGCTTTTCAGAAGTGGTTTCCCATTCCACTCCTTATATATCTACCTCTGGCTGGTGAACAGAAGTTTAAAAAAAACACCACAATATAAATATTAAAACAGTGTATTTAGATGAAAGTAAAAGTAGCAAAACATATTACAAATACATTTTAAAGTTTAAAAATATTCAGCAAAAGAAAATAAATTCACTTTGAAGTTCAGTATGTGTGTGTGTGTGCATGCGCCTGCCCGCCCGCCCCCACACTTTGCTACTCTCAAAGGGAAAGTCAGTTTTGATCTTTATTCTAGCATTGAAATCACTGGGATCGTTGATTCCTTAGAGTTTCTTTATATCCCTAAGGGAAG
Source organism: Rhabdophis nuchalis (assembly GCA_039707465.1). NCBI lineage: Eukaryota > Metazoa > Chordata > Lepidosauria > Squamata > Natricidae > Rhabdophis > Rhabdophis nuchalis. The sequence goes on from CM077661.1 coordinate 10,776,170, forward strand.
CCTATGAATTGTCAACAGATGGTAAGGAATTAAAATGCAAATACTTTCAGTGAGTAATTAGATCCAGTAAACTTCATTATACAATCACACACAGCTGTTGTTAAGTTTTTATTGTTCTAAGGACTACTGAGACCACGCGTCTCACAGTATCTTGTTGCATGTAAAGAAGATGGCAGCCAAAATAATATTTTGCCCTAAATAGTTTATACAAATTTTAGCCCTTCTTTCAACATCATTGCAGGTTCTGGTTGAATACAATGTTATAAGACTCTTACATCTATATAAATAAAAATGTCACAAGAGTTTGTTCAAAACGGCTAATCTACGAAAGTACTGCACCTTTGAAATACAGCACCAATTTTATATATATAAATATATAGATAATTGTTTTCACAACATCCTGTTAGGGCCCATTAAAGGAGGAGACATACTGTTTCCTTCTCTGCCTTTAATTTATTATTTAATTAATTTATTGATCAGCTCATAAAACTAACACACATATCTAAAAAATTTACACAACGGAACTCTTGGCTCTCTGTCTAGATGGTCTCTGGTGATGAGCCGAAAGGCAGAGAAGGAAACAGTATGTCTCCTCCCTTAATGGGGCCCTAACAGGATGTTGTGAAAACAATTATCTATACTAAATACCCCTGTCTTAGCTGATGCAATAAGAGAACCTGTCTTAGCTGATGCAATAAGGGAGAGCCGGTTTGGTTGAATTGCTAGGCTTCTGCCTCATATGTATTACAACCCCGGTTCGAATCCCAGTAAAAAGGGTATGGCCAGCTCATGAGAGCTAATAAGCTCGAAATAGATCTATCCTGGTCTCTCTAATTTAATTTATTGATCAGCTCATAAAACTAGCACACATATCTAAAAAATTTACACAACGGAACTCTTGGCTCTCTGTCTAGATGGTTTCTGGTGATGAGCCAAAATAAGAAACAGCAGTTGCCTTCAATATAAAACAATCCAAAACACTGGACCTTCTAACATCTTTCCTACTCACAGGATTCAAAAAGTATATTGGTTACTTTTTCTGAAGCCCGGCGAGCAATCTAAACCTGTAAAAGCTTCACCTTGGGAACCAATATCTACATGCTACTGATCTATATTTTTTTTAACTTTTCTTGAAAAAGTAAGCTGTCAAAGCTTCTGAAACAGCAGATTCCAAAATAATTTAAAGATCTCACGGAGTGTGAACTGCAATATATCACAGGATAATACCAAAAGGATGTCTTTTACCACCGAATGCTCAAAATCTGTAATTTAATTTGTAACAAGATCCTCTGGATTCATTTCCAGCCAACACAACAAACATTCGAAGCAGGAAAGAGAAGAAATATTACCCATAAATCTTCTTAAAGAAAAAGTCACATCCGTTATCCAGGAGCTGAGCTGCCTGAATATAAAACAATAATTTTAGCATGCTTACCTACACACTGTACCCTGTTTCCCTGAAAATAAGACCTCCCCGGATAATAAGCCCAATTGTGTTTTTGAGTGCATGCGTTAAAATAAGCCCTGCGCCGAAAATAAGCCCTCCCTGAAAATATTGCAACAAAGCAGCAGTCATGAGGTGACCACACTCGCCGACTCCTGAAAAATAATAAGACCTCCCCAAAAATAAGGTCAAGCGCTTACTTTGGGTGAGTCAAAAGAAAATAAGAACCTGTCTTATTTATGGGGAAACACAGTAAGACTTTCAGAAAAACTCTTTTGTGTCTATTGGCCATATTAGTAATTTCAACTACAGGTACATATAATAAAAGTAGTGATGGTCACTTTATTTTCTAATAACATTTTAGCCAAACTAAAACAATCTTTTCTACTCTTTCAGAGCTGCCATCCTAAATATAGAAGAGTAGAATGATGATAAATTTAGCAATTAACTAATTTTAATAGTATTTAATTGTCTTTGTCTCCTAAATTTTTACTTTTATGTATATTATTTTTATACTTTAATGTTTTTTTAATGTTTTTATTTTTAAACAAACACAAATAAACAAGGCAGAGAAGAGCAAAGCATCTTCCATTACTAACCATGTGTCGATTGGTTACAAGGCTTCCGTGCCTCCCTTCCATACTCATCACTTAGCATTCCTATAAGGTCACATATTATCAAATCAGATATCATTTGACAGATAACTACTTTAACATTTTATTGTCTGCCTCCCAGAGTCCCTTTCTGAAGGAAATGGGCAATTCGAAAATGTGCAAACTAAATAAATACAATAAATATTCTTCTTTGAAGAGTACTGGTACTCTTCAAGAGAGACCAATTATTGTGACACAGAAATAAAACTATTCATTGTGTTGAAGGCATTTTCAGAAGTGCCTAATGATGCTTGTCTTAATTGATCGTCCTCAGGTTCAACACCACAATAAAATCACAGAAAGCAAGGAAAATACTTCCCTGCTGATAAGAAATCCCCAGGAATCAGCCATCATGTTGCCATGATATATGATTTGGCTATGACATGTCTTCATTTATGAAGTGTTCTCTCATTGGTTAGGAGTGTTCATATAAATAATCCAAATCTTTTTTTCCCCAGAGATAAATTGTATTATACTTTTTATTTCTCATAAACCTTCTAAATACAGTAGTGTCTAAAAATAGTGACCTTGTCTCAGCCTAAAGAAATGCACATAGCCCTTTACAAATATTACTCTTGCATAAATCATGTAATATAAGTTCCAAAGTTTTGGATTTCCACACCCATCAAATTGTGCAAGAATGAGTCAATCATTATCAGTAACTGTGAAAGGGATCTTGGAGTCCTAGTGGACAATTAGTCCCTGTGCTAATTGGTTTTAGCACAGGTTTGGGATTTAATATATATTTTAAATTATTTATGTTCTATTTTTGTATGTTTTTTAAATTTCCTGTGCGCCGCCCTGGGTCCTTTGCGGAGAAGGGCGGGATATAAATGTAATAAAATAAATAAATAAATAAATAAATAAACAACCATTTAAATAGGAGCCATCCGTGGGCAGCAGCTGCCAAAAAAGCCAACCCAGTTCTAGGCTGCATCAACAGAGGGAGAGAATCAAGATCACGTGAAGGGTTGATACCACTTTACAAGGCCTTGGGAAGGCCACACTTGGAATATTTGCATCCCGTTTTGGTTGCCACGATGTAGAAAAGATGTGGAGACTCTAGAAAGAGTGCAGAGAAGAGCAACCAGGATGAATAGGGGACTGGAGGCTAAAACATATGAAGAACGGTTGCAGGAACTGAATAGGTCTAGTTTAATGAAAAGAAGGACATGGGGAGACATGATAGCAGTCTTCCAATATCTCAGGGGTTGCCACAAAGAAGAGAGAATCAAGCTATTCTCCAAGGCACCTGAGGGCAGAACAAGAAGCAATGGGTGGAAACTAATCAAGGAGAGAAGCAACTTAGAACTGAGGAGAAATTTCCTGACAGTGAGAACAATTCATCAGTGGAACAGAAGTTGCCTCCGGAAGTTGTGAATGCCCCAACACTGGAAGCTTTTAAGAAGAGGTTGGATAGCCATTTGTCTGAAATGGTATAGGGCTTCCTGCCTAGGCAGGGGGTTGGACTAGATGATCTCCAAGGTTCCTTCCAACTCTGCTATTGTATTGTATTATTGTATTAGGAATGGCCCAGCTCTCAATCCCAAGCAAGTGGGATTGTACAGTGATACATATGCAGAGAGAACTGAAAACAAGTTACAAAAATGGTCATAAGATTGAAAAAAGGCAGCTTTTATTGATTTGAAGACAAATACTTCGTACAGTATGTATTCCCTCACATTGCAAAGTCCCTCTTTGGAAAGATTCAGCATGGCTCTGATTACTGTTCTTTTACATTTATCATTAGTTTTACATTCAGAACTAAAATATTATTCGTTCATTTTTTTTTCTATTCCGTTATATCTGGATTGTTACTGATTTTGCTGTTACGTTCCAAAGATTATGAATTGTGAAGATGCAGATTGCTATAATCATATAAAGCAGGGGTCTCCAACCTTTGCAACTTTAAGTGTGAAGGACTTCAGTTCCCAGACTTCTCCAGCCAGCTTTGCTAGTCTGGGAGCTGAAGTCCTTCAGACTTAAAGTTGCAAAGGTTGGAGACCCCTGATGTAAAGCATACATTTGTTAATAAATTTGTTGTCTTTCAATATCCGTAAATTAAAATATTCCTGCTTATAAAATGATGTGAGTATCGATGTAGGGAAAAAATGTGCTTTCAACGTTTCATGTTTTTTTCTTTAAGAGTAAACAAATACGCTTTGGATAATACTCTCTCTTCCAGAAAAAGAGCTGCTCTTTAGAAGGAGCAGAGCCAATTCTTAAACAAGCTTTTACAGCTTATCGCCCTCAAGCCAAACAGAGCAACTGTCTTTATTTATTGGCCCATCAATAGATAAATAAATCTGCAGTTCTTCTTTTTCCACTCGGAAATGTAGCGGACATTATCAGCCACTAAGGCAAGGCATAACACATACCTATGAAATCAATTCAGTTTGTTATTTGGTATCAAATAATACCCTCTCGCCCCTTACCTAATCCCAATTTTAAACACTATAATTTATATTTTCTTGCATGGATCTACAAATAACTTTCAAATGCAGTTGGCTTACAGTTAACCTGTGTTTAAAGGCCAAAGGCTATGGGATATTTTCCTGTCAATAAAAGCCACTAGCCGTTCCTGGCCACGCGTTGCTGTGGCCCAGTCTGGTTAAATGGCCAACCAATCTGTGTGTAGATCTACACCTGCACACACAAACACATACACACAACCACCGTATAACCCCCAACCTTCCTACCTACTGTATTTCTCCCTCTCTCCCTCTACCTACCTACCTACTGTATTTCTCCCTCTCCCTCTCTATCCCCCTACCTACCTACCTACCTACCTACTGTATTTCTTCCTCTCTCTATCCCCCTATCTACCTACCTACCTATTGTATTTCTCCCTCTCCCTCTCTATCCCCCTACCTACCTACCTACATATTGTATTTCTCCCTCTCCCTCTCTATCCACCTACCTACCTACCTACTGTATTTCTCCCTCTCCCTCTCTATCCACCTACCTACCTACTGTATTTCTCCCTCTCTATCCCCCTACCTACCTACCTACCGTATTCTCCCTCTCCCTCTCTATCCATCTACCTACCTACCTACTGTATTTCTCCCTCTCCCTCTCTATCCACCTACCTACCTACTGTATTTCTCCCTCTCTATCCACCTACCTAACTACCGTATTTCTCCCTCTCTATCCCCCTACCTACCTACCTACTGTATTTCTCCTTCTCCCTCTATATCCACCTACCTACCTACCTACTGTATTTCTCCCTCTCCCTCTCTATCCACCTCCCTACCTACTGTATTTCTCCCTCTCCCTCTCTATCCACCTACCTACCTACTGTATTTCTCCCTCTTCCTCTCTATCCCCCTACCTACCTAACTACTGTATTTCTCCTTCTCCCTCTCTATCCCTCTACCTACCTACCTACCTACTGTATTTCTTCCTCTCTCTATCCCCCTACCTACCTACCTACATATTGTATTTCTCCCTCTCCCTCTCTATCCACCTACCTACCTACCTACTGTATTTCTCCCTCTCCCTCTCTATCCACCTACCTACCTACCTACTGTATTTCTCCCTCTCCCTCTCTATCCACCTACCTACCTACTGTATTTCTCCCTCTCTATCCCCCTACCTACCTACCTACCTACCTACCTACCTACCTACCTACCTACCGTATTCTCCCTCTCCCTCTCTATCCCCCTACCTACCTACCTACTGTATTTCTCCCTCTCGCTCTCTATCCACCTACCTACCTACCTACCTACCTACTGTATTTCTCCCTCTCCCTCTCTATCCACCTCCCTACCTACTGTATTTCTCCCTCTCCCTCTCTATCCACCTACCTACCTACTGTATTTCTCCCTCTTCCTCTCTATCCCCCTACCTACCTGTATTTCTTCTGTATTTCTCCTTCTCCCTCTCTATCCCTCTACCTACCTACCTACCTACCTACCTACCTACCTACCTACCTACCTACCTACCTACTGCATTTCTGCCTCTCTCCCCCTACCTACCTTCTGTATTTCTCCCTCTCCCTCTCTATCCCCCTACCTACCTACCTACCTAATTGGGCTTATTATCCGGGGAGGTCTTATGTTCAGGGAAACAAGGTATCAATACCAATGGTGTTGAAAAGTGCTCCAGCAGTTGTGGTTTTTCACCCATGTCTTTATAACGATTAGTCTTTGCTTTCTTTTGCCACAGTCATGTTACTTCTATTATTACACATGGAAATGTACCAAATCTACACCAGTGTACTAAATCTACATCATCTACATCGTAGGCAGTAGACACATTTTGGGAAACATACAGAAAGCAATTATTCCTGTCTGGAGTAATATGTGGAAAGCTGGCTCCTGGACTTGATTGATCCAGGTGCTAATCCCAAATACAGCTTCAAAAAAACCACTGATGGCACAGAATTTATGGATACCCAACTAGAATGTCCTTTATAGGACATTATCCAGAGTGGGCTTTTTCTTTTTAAACTTATCTAAATCTATTTATCGATATTGTTTTTTTTTCTTTCTCTTTTTTTTTCTTTTCTCTCTTTTTTTTTTAAATTCAAATTTATACCCCGCACCTTCTCCAAAAAGGACCCAGGGCGGCGCACAGGAAATTTAAAACAATACAAATATAACAAAAATACAAAATTTTAAAAAGCTATTAAACCCATACCCTGTGCTAAAATAGTATAAAATCCCCCAAATTAAAATCTATCTAAAAACAGTCAAAACGGGAGGTTATGCTAGGCCGGCTTGTTGGAAAAGGTGCGTCTTAAGATGCTGGTGGAAGAGGCGGAGGTCTGAAATGGTACGCAGTTCGGGGGGTAAGTCATTCCAGAGGGTAGGGCCCGCCACAGAGAAGGCCCTTTCCCTGGGTGTCGCCAACCGGCATTGCCTGGGTTACGGCACCCTGACAAGGCCCTCTCTGTGGGAGCGGATCGGTCGAAGGGATTTTGATTGGTTTTATAAATAGAATGCCATTATACAATTATGCCTTATGTAAAAAGATGTTAAAACAACTAGCAAGATTGGGATTGAGATATAAGAATTGTAATAATTGATATGAAAAATAAGTGGTAAACTTGGAAGAACATTATAGAAACCTGTGATAAAATGATACATTCTTAAAAATTGATAGTTTGTAAGGAAAAATGACTTAGTGATATTGGCTTTTTTTGTTGTGAAGTTTGTATTATTTGTGTTTATGTCCAAAAAAAAAAAAAGAATCAAGACAGGCGTGCCACTTTTAATGTCAATACTTTTTAATTATATTTTAATATCAGTACTTTTTAATATATTGTAAAAAGTAACCTGCATTGTTGGTCTTTGACCATAATAAAGATTTATACTGTACTATAATTTAAAAAAAACCACTGATAGTTTGGACCAGCTGTTACTTTGCATCTTAATCTACTTTTCAAGAAAGTTGTAATAATAAAGAGACAGCAAGAGCAATGAGCTCCGTCTGAGTTTCCTTCAAGAATATTGGAACATAAAATAAATAAACAGAATGAGATAACCACAAATAATCTTTACTTTAGCAATAGCACTTAGATTTATATACTGTCTCACAGTGATTTACAGCACTCTCTAAACAATTTACAGAGTGAGCATACTGCCCCCAAAATCTGGATTCTCATTTTACTGACTTCAGAAGAATAGAAAGCTGAGTCAAACTTCTGGCTCTATAGGCAGAGTCAGCTTGCAGTACTGCATTTTAACCATTGCACTACCATAGCTCGCCGATCTTACATCGTTTCCGCAAACATTGCAAGCAAATAAGCATAGGCAGAATAAAACAGTTAGAGAAAGCCATTGAAAAAAATTGCTCTTTGGAAAATTTGGCTTTAGATATTTATATAAATATATATTATATATTATTTATTAATCAGCCCTTAAAAACCTAACACATATCTAAAAAAATTCACACAACAGTAATCTCATGGCTCTCTGCCCAGATGGTCTCTGGGTTGAGCCGAAAGGCAGAGAAGGAAGACAGTTTGTCTCCTCCCTTAACGGGGCCCCAACAGGAGTTGTGAAAATATTCTCTCATTAAACAGAGTCCTGTAAGGCTGATGTAATCATGGGAAGCCAGGTAGCTCAAGGCATAAAAAGGCTTGCCTGATATGCTGGAGAGTGCCGGTTCAAATCCCAGTAGAAGGAGTATGGCCAGCTGAAGAGGGCTAATAAGCCCGAAATGGATCCATCCTGGTCTCTTACAATGTATTTATTAATCAGCCCTTAAAAACCTAACATATATTATATATTTATATATATTTATATATTTTATATATTCATACATCTGTCTTATCAAAAAGCAGGTATTTTGTTTTTAAGGACTCTTTCACTTTTTCGCCAATGCTATTCACCAACTGTCCTCACAAAGCAGTAAAATTATAACACTATAAAATCTGTGGTTCAGTTCACAATAATGCATTGACTAAGAGTCACTCTTTTTTGCATATATAATAAGCCACAAAATATATATATTTCACAGACTTTTATTTCTAGCAGCTGCGATCCACAATTAATTTAGATAGGCAGTTGCAATCAGATTATGAGACATATTAAATTTGAATTATCATATTTCTACAACATTATATCAGATGGAAACAGCTGTGCTATGCTATTAAAAATCACAGGTGTTTTTTTTTTAAAGGCTAAGAGTAGGCAAAAATTGTAACTATTAGTTTAAATTGGTAAGTGTATTGAGAATTTATGAACCATCCAATCAAGGAGGAGGAAGAGGATGAGAAAGAGAAGAAAAGATGATGAAGGAGGAGGAGGAGGAGGAGGAGGAGGAGGAGGAGGAGGAGGAGGAGGAGGAGAAGAAGAAGAAGAAGAAGAAGAAGAAGAAGAAGAAGAAGAAGAAGAAGAAGAAGAAGAAGAAGAAGAAGAAGAAGAAGAAGAAGAAGAAGAAGAAGAAAAAGAAGAAGAAGAAGAAAAAGAAGAAGAAGAAGAAGAAGAAGAAGAAGAAGAAGAAGAAGAAGAAGAAGAAGAAGAAGAAGAAGAAGAAGAAGAAGAAGAAGAAGAAGAAGAAGAAGATAGAGTTGGCCAAGTGTGATCGGACACCCAAGGAAGAAGAAGAAGAAGAAGAAGAAGAAGAAGAAGAAGAAGAAGAAGAAGAAGAAGAAGAAGAAGAAGAAGAAGAAGAAGAAGAAGAAGAAGAAGAAGAAGAAGAAGAAGAACTAGAATTGTTTGTAAAACCTACATTGATCTTAAACTTAGCATGTCAAGTTCTCAGAGACTCTTTCAACAAGTCTCTGCAAGGGTTTTTTGGAAGTGGTTTGTCATTGCCTCATTCGTAGAGTTGGGAGAATTGATTGACCCAGAATGTATGTAATAATGTACATACTTTCTTATGACAGCGTATATACAATTCTTCTGAGTAGACATGATCTTAGTCTTTTTATACAACATATAGTTCTTCTATGCTATTTCCTAAAAATACATATCTATACGATAATGTTATAGGAGAACAATATACTGTAGTTGTATCGTGTGTTTGCATTATTTAATTCACCTCAGCGTTCAGCATATATAGCTTACATTATTTGTTTCCATAGCAACTGAAATCTATGCTGTCACTTGAATCTGACATAAAAACCAGACTTCTTTTCTATTTTAAAAAAAATCATATTTAGTTATCGCTTAGGTTTGTGGGATTCTTCTGAGGTAATGTATCACTGAACCTTTTAGGAAAGGTTAAGAGTACCATGTAAAGCAGGGGTCTCCAACCTTTGCAACTTTAAGTCTGAAGGACTTCAGCTCCCAGACTTCTCCAGCCAGCTCCATAGAAGTCCAATAAACCTAAACCTACGTGTGGGAGCGCCAGAAACCAGAAGAGCGGTTTCCGGTGTGCGCATGCACACATGCCACCTAGTCTTCTGGTTTCTGGCACACATGCGCACACGAAGACCAGCTGGACAGCACACATTTGCACGCTGAAAACTGGAAGCGTAATGGGTGATGGCTGGCATGCCCGGAGAGATGGCTCTACATGCCACTTCCAGCATGCGTGCCATAGGTTTGCCGTCAAAGGGCCTAGCCCCATGATGGTGAACCTATGACACGGGTGCCACAGGTGGCACGCGAAGCCATTTCTGAGGGCACGCGAGGCGTTGCCCTGTCAGCTCCAGCACACATGAGCGTGCTGGCCAGCTGATTTTTGGCCACGATTTTCAGCCGTTTTTTGCCCTCCTGAAGCCTCCAGAGGGAGAAAAATGGCCCAACGGGCAACCTGGAAGTCCATTCCTGAACTTCTGGTTTGTGTGTTGGGCCTTTTTTCACCCTCCCCAGGCTCCTAGAAAGCTTCTGGAGCCTTGGGAGGGCGAAAAATGGACCTACTGGGACCACCGGAAGTCAGAAAACGGGCTGTTTCCGGCCTCTGGGGGAGGCCATTTTTGCCCTCCCCAGGGTCCAAAAAAGCCGTGTGTACAGGCCCTGGACAGCAGGGGATGTCACACATGTATTTTCGGAGGGCACAGCACAGGAGGCATTAAATTATGGGGGTGGGCACACGAGCGTGCGTTAGGCACCCGAGGTGGAAAAGGTTCGCCATCCCTGCCCTAGCTACTTAACCAGGAATTTAATATTCGTTACATTTGTTTTCTTCTTCTCTTTTCGTTATGTAATTGTTTATTTCATCATTGTACAAATGTTCCAGTGAAGAATGCCATCTGCTTGTGCCTATTTCTGAGGCAGGTGCTTTAAATCACTGCCAATCTCTTGAACAAATGTACCATCACCAACGGCAAAAGAGGATTTTGTGCAAGTTCTGTTTGATCAACAGCCCACATTTGCCCTTCTCCATCGTGTTACTGTATACCGAATCCTGTGGAAATAAAAGATTACCGAACAACCCTAGGAAAAGTAATTGACGGATCAAACATGGAGTAATCATTTTGCTTACACTATGATCCATCAAGTTGATTTGGTCCAAGTACAGTCTAGTAAGGTTAAAAACAGTTTGTACCTGTTGGCTGGGAGACAATGGAAAGGAGGATTGGAGTCTCTAGTAGACTACCTGCATATTTCATCCTTATCTTTCTTCCTGCTTAAGGTGTCTTGGTATTTGATAACATTTTAGAAACATTTTTAATGAAGTTATGATGTATTTGTATTGGAATTTACGTAGGGTTTATTAGGCTCTTGTGTGTTTCCATGAAAAGGAGGGCAGGGGAAGGAGCTCAGAGAATAAGGATTATCCATCCTTTTTTTTTTTTTATGGTGGCCTTTTGTTTTAGCTTTTGATGAGAATTGTTTAAAAACTGGGAATCTGCTCTATATTGCAGCTAGATGTCGATTTAGCAGTATTTATTTCCTGTGGAGCCAAATTAGAGAAACTTCGCTTTCAATCTTAATTGTTTTATCTTCAGAAGCAGTCAAAATGTTTGCAAGACACTATGCAGTTTGATACGCAGGGTTAACACAACGTTAATTTTGAAGAACAAAATAAAAAATGTTGGCACTGGAGCTTTATTTCATTGGGGGTGTTTCTTGGAACCCTGACAATATCTTATTGTCTGTTCCTGTAGAATGAAAAGCAGAAATTTCACACCAACAGCTCATTCATAATTCAGCATACATATGAATTACTTAGAAATAACCTAACTGTGATGAGTTATATAATATATTTAGAAAAGTTTTAAATTGGGTTTTAAATAATTGGTTTTAGCATAGGATTGGGATTATTTAATATATATTTTAAATTATTTATTCATTTTCTATTTTGTATATCTTTTTAAATTTCCTGTGCGCCGCCCTGGGTCCTCTGTGGAGAAGGGCGGGATATAAATGTAATAAAATAAATAAATAAATAAATAATTAAATATATATTTACAGAGAGAGAGAGAGAGAGAGAGAGAGAGAGAGAGAGAGAGAGAGAGGGAGGGAGAGAGAGAGAGAGAGAGAGAGAGAGAGAGAAATAATAAATTATTAATATTAGTAATAATATGTTAGAATTTGTTTTTTGTTTTTTGTTAAATTAATTAGCTGCCCGTTTCTCCATGTGGCTACTATAAAGGAGGAGAAAAAAGAGAGAGAGAGAAAGAAAATAAGAAAATATAATGATACTAAATGAATAAAAACAATAAAAATGAACAATAATATGAAATTAAAAAGGCAGGCAGATGTAGTACAGGGGAGATGACGTTGGAATGTTTTTATACATAGACTTTTCTACTTTGAAAGAATACTATATAAATAGAAAGGCATTATTTTGGCATTGAAATAGGACAGATTATCTGAATTAGATGTGTGTATGTATCTGAAACTTCAGTATTGTCTCTCATTTAAAAGGCAATAAAATACACAAAGCAATAAAACGATATTTTAAAACTTAATCCTTCAATGATAACTGGAAATCCGTTATGGACTTTTTGTGTACAGAAGAAAATTATTTTGTGATGTATGTTTTTGATTATTAAAAAGAGCAGCTTACACAAGGAAGGAATTACAATGTGATCTTAAGGAGAAAAGTTTGATTAGAACTGTATGAATACCTGCAGAGAGGAAAATTGATAAACAATTCTTCTGGTTTTTTCCCCTTTATTCCTCTTTTCTTTGTCTCTTATTTTATTTTCCACATCTACTTTATCATTTATTTCTTGAGAATCTATTTTTTAATATGCACACACAATCCTGGGGCTGTAAGTACTATCATAAGGCAACAACACGTCTCTGGTGATTGGAAAAGCTCAACAGAGACTTCATTTCCTTAGAGTCCTGCGGAAAAATCAGGTGGAACAACGGCTGATGACCTCTTTCTATCGGTCCATCATAGAAAGTGTCCTCACATATTGTATCACAGTGTGGTATGCTGGTTTAACAGTTGCGGAGAGGAAGGCCCTACAGAGAGGCATCAATTCGGCACAAGAAACCATCGGTTGCCCTCTGACATCACTGGATAACATCGCCAGATCTCGCTGTTTTAGCAGAGCAAGGAAGATTCTCAAAGATGATTCACACCCTGGTTGGTATCTCTTTGCCCTTCTACCATCAGGCAGAAGATATAAAAGTATAGCCAGCCGAACGAACAGGTTTAAAGATAGCTTCTATCCTTGGGCTGTGAGACTTTTAAATTCAACCGCAATCACTCCATGCACATGCTAGTTTTTTCTTTTTTCTTTTCTCTCTTTTTTTTTGTTTCTGTTATAATTTTGCACCAGTGAAGTTAAAACCAATGTCATTGTAATTTTTACAATGACAATAAAGATTATTATTATTATTATTATTATTATTATTATTATTATTATTATTATTATTATTATTATTATTATTATTATTATTATTATTATTATTATTATTATTATTATTATTATTATTATTATATTTTTAGCATGAATCTAAAGTGAAATAGGGATTTTATCTTTATGGGGCAGTTCAAATTACCCTTGAGTAACTTAATGAACAGTACTTCTGATTTCCTGACTATCACAATGGCCTTTGCAATAAATGATTAATTATACTTGGCATAGCTGATTATTTAATGGATAGAGAATAAGCGATTTCCAAATGGAAAATGCTGAAACACAAAGGTTCCATTATATTTCCACAGTTGGTTTCTATAATATCTGTTCTGTCCCTTATAACTAATCCTTCAGTATGTAATTAATACTCAATTAACTTGGTTCATGGCTTCAAAATAGATATTGGGCTTGATTGTGCCTGTTTTAATTTGCCTTCTTATGTTATCATAATTGAATTTGCCATCCAAACCTGACAGCTGATTAGACTTTGCAGTTTTATCCACCTCTCCTTTTTTTTATATATACACAAATCTTGTACAGGTAATCCTTGATTTATGACCACAATGGAGCTCAAAATCTCTGTTGCAAAGTGAAACAGTCGTTGAGTGAGTTTTGCCCCTTTTTATAAACAGTTGTTAAGTGGATCGATGCACTTGTTAAATTAATGACATGGCTGTTAAGAGAATCTGGCTTCCCCATTGACTTTGCTTGTCAAAAGTTCACAAAAGGTGCCAGCTCTGGCTATTGGGGGGTGAGTCATTGGTCCCTGCAGAGAGGGCTCGCAACTTGGGCGTCCTCCTGGACTCTCGGCTGTCTTTAGAAGATCATATGACAGCCGTGGCCAGGGGGGATTTTTATCAGGTTCGCCTGATACGCCAGTTGTGCCCCTTTCTGGATCATGATGCTCTACGCGCGGTCACTCAAGCCCTCGTCACTTCCCGTCTGGACTATTGCAATGCTCTCTACATGGGGCTTCCCTTGAGATGCACCCGGAGGCTCCAGTTAGTTCAGAATGTGGCCGCACGGGGGATTTTGGGAGCATCTAGAGTAGACGCTCCCACGTGACACCTCTCCTGCGTGAGCTGCACTGGCTTTCCGGGTGCGCTTCAAGATACTAGTGACCACCTTTAAAGTGCTCCATGGCAAGGGACCTGGTTATCTTCAAGACCGCCTCCTGCTACCAAACACCTCCCACCGACCAGTTCGCTCCCACAGAGAGGGCCTCCTCAGGGTGCTGTCAGCTAAACAATGTCGGCTGGCGACCCCCAGGGGGAGACCCGTCTCTGTGGCGGCTCCTGCCCTCTGGAATGACCTACCCCCTGACCTACGGACGATCACCGACCTACGCCTTTTCCGTTGGGCCTTGAAGACCTATTTATTTCGTGCGGCCGGCCTGGCGTAGTTTTTAATTTGTTTTAGCAGGGGTTTTAATAGGGGTTTTAGGACAGGGCAACTATTTAATGTATTTTTAATTGTATTTTATGTTTTATATTATTGATTTCACCTGCCTGTACACCGCCCTGAGTCCCAGTAGGGAGAAGGTGCGGTATATAAATTTAATAAATTCTAATTCTAATTTGTGCTGTAGGAACAAACGGGATCTTGCTCCATTGGGGTATATTAAACCATTCAGTGAAAATTCAGAAAGACAATTGACTTACTGTATAACATTCACTGCCTTTGTAGTCAATACACTAATTCTCTGAGTATAGAAAATAAGATGAACTTTAACTAATAGAGAAAATATTATTTAATGCACAACTAGATGATACAGTTTGTCAAAAAAGAAAAGAAGCAATCATTCCTTTTTCATAATTGAAATCAAAGAAATTTAGGTTAAAATAAACAGAGGTATGATTCAACTAAAAGCAATTTTCTAATTGTTGCCCAATTAAGGAAAATATAAAGATTACCTTCCAAAGGCAAAATGAATTCTTCCAAAGTTACTTTCATTAAGCGGCCTTATTATGTTAGGGAACCAACTCAGTGAGTCAAGTACCTGATAGGAATTTCGTACCATTTTTTTAAAAACTTTTATATTTTAAGATGGAAGAAAGCCCCAAAAGATCAGTTATTGATATAGATATTTAACATGTGTTATGTAAGGCAGGGGTCTCCAACCTTTGCAACTTTGCAACCTTCTAATGCCTAACAATTTCTGCAATTTCTGCAAATCCCTTTAAAACAGGGGTCTCCAACCTTTGCAACTTTAAGTCTGAAGGACTTCAGCTCCCAGAAGTCTGGGAGCTGAAGTCCTTCAGACTTAAAGTTGCAAAGGTTGGAGACCCCTGCTTTATGACATGAAATACTCTATCCATAAGATTCAAGGAGAAATACAGTAGGTAGGTAGGCAGCTATAGGGATAGAGAGAGGGAGGGAGAAATACAGTAGGTAGGTAGGTAAGTAGGTAAGTAGAGGGATAGAGAGGGAGAAGGAGAAATACAGTAGGTAGGTAGGTAGGTAGCTTGCAAAGGTAAGTTGCAAAGGTTGGAGACCCCTGATGTAAGGAACAGGGGATGTGGTGGCTCAGTAGCTAAGACGCTGAACTGGTCGATCAGAAAGATCGGCAGTTCGGCGGTTCGAATCCCTAGCAGAACAGAGCGAGCTCCCGTGACTTGTCTCAGCTTCTGCCAACCTAGCTGTTCGAAAGCACGTAAAAATGCAAGTAGAAAAATAGGAACCACCTTTGGTGGGAAGGGAACAGCGTTCCGTGCACCTTCGGTGTTTAGTCGTGCCGGTCACATGACCATGGAGACGTCTTCGGACAGTGCTGGCTTTTTGACTTTGAAACGGAGAGGTGCACTGCCCACTAGAGTCGGGAATGACTAGCAAATATGTGCGAGGGGAATCTTTACATACATACATACATTTATTTATTTTTATTTTATTTTATTCGTATTTATATCCCGCACCCATCTCCCACAGAGGGACCCAGGGCGGCGCACAGGAAAATTAAAAACAAATACAAATATACTCCACCCTGCGCTAAAACATAATTAAAACCCCAGATTAAAACTTTGATCAACTAATACTCAGTTCGGTATCGGGTAGTTCATGCCAGGCCGGCTAGATGGAAAAAATGCGTTTTTAAGTGCTGGAGGAACAGGCGGAGGTCCGAAATGACACGGAGTTTGGGAGGTAGGCCGTTCCAGAGGGTTGGGCCCACGACAGAGAAGGCCCTTCCCCTGGGCGTCGCCAAACGACATTGCCCGGCCGACGGCACCCGGAGAAGCCCCTCTATATGGGAGCGAATCGGTCGAAGGGACGTATGGGACAGCAGACGGTCTCGCAGGTAACTAGGTCCCATGCCATACATACATACATACATATAAAAAATAATAAAGTAGACGTGGATGATTTAAATGTTCCTTCCCAGATTGAGCTAAATTGCAATTTCTAAGATTAATTGTCATTTGATTCTCTTTCTGTCTCTTGATGGTTTATTGTCTACTTTCCCTTCGGTTCCTTTTCCATCCTCACTATAATCTCTCACAGTATCTAAACAACAGGGTTATGCCTGATTTATATTGATGTTAATTAAAACTAATTAAAACTTTACAGTGCTGCATTATTGCTATATTCCTTTTTTAAAATGTGTTGCTATTATTTCCAGCCTTATTAACCAGTGGAGATAATTGCTTGTCAAAAGCTCCCTCTTGTAAAGTCAAATGAAGCTTTGTTGCTGGAACAGATGAATCTACAATCTCCTCATTGCACTTTTTAATACATCATTAGTATCAGAGCCCATTGCAGAAATGCAGAATCATAAATGGTTTATTTACCTCTTATTTGACATTTTTGATGTGATTTCTGATATTATGTACAGTGTATTTCTTCTTACGTACAATATATTGATCATACAGATCACAAATCATATGATGAATAACTAATTAGTCAAAGAAGAAGTAATTAGTAAATGGCAAACAATGAATATATCTGTTAGACATTTAAAGAAAGATTACAGTATTGTTTGTTTGTTTGTTTATTTGTTTGTCTAATATTTATCCATCTCTTCTACAAGGTGATGAAGATTAAAATATTATTAAGAACTATACTACAACCAAACTAAAAGAATTAAGAGTCAGACAAGACAGAGATGAAGTCTTCTTACCCTTTCTCCTTATCATTATGGTTGTAGTTTAGAAATAATAACCATTCTGCCTGTAGAATCTTGGGAAGTCACCAGCAAAAATGTGCTTTTCACATCATTCTTTATTTACAAATACAATGAAATGTCTTCTAGCTAACTTCAGTTTATCTAGAAAGCTAAGTATGGAGTCAGCCTAGGTTTATCCTTGATTTCGAAAGCTGTAACAATAGATGGGAAGTTTAAAAAAATCCTGAATAACTCCTGTATCTTGCTATAGATGCATAAATGTATGTGTCACTTCATTACTCAGCAGGAGTCAAATAAAATATCACATTTATAATTATTTTTTTTATTTTTCAAATTTATACCCCACCCTTCTCCTTGTAAGGACCCAGGGTGGCGCACAGGCAATATTAAAAACCATACAAAATTACAAAATACATTATTAAAAACTATTCAATTAAATCCCGTGCTAAAAAACCCTTTTAAAACCCTGAGAATTAAAATTTATACAGATAAAAGTCAGAAACGGGGGCTTGTTGGAATAAATATGTCTTGGGATGTATTTGTTTCTACTTATATATTAAATCAAAAGAGATTACTCTTTTTTTGGTAATAGATTTATATAATGGCATCACCTCTGTTTTCCTGAGAATTCTAAGCATGGCATCAACTACATCTTAGTATAACTATACACTGGATAGATATTAAACTGTCTGTCATAGACCAAGATTTCCTGGTTCCTTTTCGTCGCTATGAGCTCAAGTCCAATCAAAGCATAGTGAAGATACACTATATTGCCAAAAGTATTTGCTCACCCATCCAAATAATCAGCCAGGTGTTCCAATCACTTCCATGGCCACAGGTGTATAAAATCAAGGACCTAGGCATGCAGAATGTGGTTACAAACATTGGTGAAAGAATGGGTCGCTCTCAGGAGCTCAGCGTGGAACTGGGATAGGAGGCCACCTGGGCAACAAACCCAGCCGTGAAATTTCCTCGCTCCTAAATATTCCACCGTCAACTGTCAACAGTATTATAAGGACGTGGAAGTGTTTGGGAACGACAGCAACTCAGCCACGAAGTGGGAGGCCACGTCAACGGACGGAGCGGGGTCAGCGGATGCTGAGGCGCCTAGTGTGAAGAGGTCGCCATCGTTCTGCAGAGTCCATCGCTACACACCTCCAAACTTCATGTGGCCTTCAGATTAGCTCAAGAACAGTGCGCAGTGGATTGACGTCCTATTGAACCCCATGGATTAGGAATGGGATGTCACTTACTGTAAGTTCACATGCGAGTAAAGGCAGGGGAGCGAAGACTTTTGGCAAATATAGTGTATTTTGTGACAATACGCATCACTAAATAGTTCATTTAAGAGTTGCCACGAGTGGGCCAATGTTTACTATTTTGTTTGTGTTAACAAAACAACACAACACAATAGGCAAGGACATTCACTGAACAGCCATTTCCTAGAAGGCAAAATAATATAATACAATACAATACAATACAATAGCAGAGTTGGAAGGGACCTTGTAGGTCTTCTAGTCCAACCCCCTGCGTGGGCAGGAACCTTATACCATTTCAGACAAATGGCTATCTAACATCTTCTTAAAGACTTCCAGGGTTGGGGCATTCACAACTTCTGGAGGCAACTTCTGTTCCAGAGGTTAATTGTTCTAACTGTCAGGAAATTTCTCCTTAGTTCTAAGTTGCTTCTCTCCTTGATTAGTTTCCACCCATTGCTTCTTGTCCTGCCCCCAGGTGCCTTGGAGAATAGTTTGACTCCCTCTTCTTTGTGGCACCCTCTGAGATATCGGAACACTGCTATCATGTCTCCCCTGGTCCTTCTCTTCATCAAACTAGACATACCCAGCTCCTGCAGCCGTTCTTCAAACTGTCTTAAAAATAACTTTAAGACAAGACACACACTTGCTATTTTGCATAAGTTTTCTTTTCAAATTGAGGCAAATTTATAAGGCTAAGAAGATATACAGATACTGGAAGGATAGAAAACCTAGTGAAAGGCAAGAAAGGAATTTACAGGCAAAGTACATGATGCCAAAACTTTATTCAAATATAATTGGATTAGGATATTAAACCAGAGTATTTTTCCACACAAGTAATATGCTAGTGTCCCAATACTTCATAAATATATTAATTGTATATCAATACTGTCCCTTTAAAACTTATAATAAACAATTAATAGTGATTCATAGTTCACTGAAGAGACTTATCATTCAATAAGTTATTGATAATCTAATTTTATTTTCTGGGTCTAAAATGTAATTTTAGATGTAAGCATCTGAATGTTTATTTGGAAGTAAGTATTAGCTAAAGCATGACTTAGTTTTGGATAAACATGTACTAGATTATTTTACAAGGTGATAATTGTAGCCAGTCACCGCTCAAATGCTCTCATCTGCATCATTTATAATAATAATAATAATAATAATAATAATAATAATAATAATAATAATAATAATAATAATAATAATAATAATAATAATAATTAATTTTGTATACCGCATCCTCTCCCCAAGGGGACTCGGAGCGGTGCACAGGGAAATTAAAACATATAAAATATATACAAACAATAAATACAATAAATAAAAACAGATTAAATTAATCGTCCCTGCGCTAAAAAACCCCATTAAAACTAAATTCCCTAAACACCCCAGAGGTAGAGACTAACCAAGGCCGGCCAAGCAGAAAAAGTGTGTTTTCAGTTTTTGACGGAAGGAGCGGAGGTCCGTAGTTGTTCTAATGTCGGGGGGGAGGTCGTTCCAGAGGGCTGGGCCCGCCACAGAGAAGGCCCTTTCCCTGGGCGTCGCCCGCTGACACAGTCTAGTGGACGGCACCCGGAGAAGTCCCTCTCTGTGGGAGCGGAGCGGAGCGGATCGGCCGTGAGGATGTATGGGGCAGGATCCGATCCCGCAGATAGCTAGGTCCCGCAGATAGCTAGGTCCCGAGCCATTATATTGACAAACGGGAACAAAATCAATTATTTTTCATTTAAAATACAATTTACTTTTTTATATGAAAACAGGATTTCAAGATATAGCAACAATAAAAAAAAATCCCTAGGTGACCCTTCTTTCTTTCTGCTCATTCTATCCATTTAAATAATTCTATCTTGCTGTCATTTGCCATCTACGAAGTTACAATCTGATATTATATACCATAATGCTATTTACACACAACTCTAACAATGGCGTTTTATTAAACTGCCTCCTTTTTTCTCTGGGTTTTTAATGAGTTAAAGATCAATTAACATGATGAATAGTGATGGTGGAAGGAGGTGCGAACGTAAACAACATTAATGTGATTTATTCTACAGATCAATAGTAACTAGAATATTTACTATGTTGTGGCTGGTGGATATTGCCCTAAGCAATGGACAACATATTTTAAAAGAACAGAGAGATATAAGTAATTCTAATAGGTTGTTTTCTTTTCACAGCACCATCACAAAACATGTTCATCTGGGCACATGGAATGCCAGCACATTTTTTTTAACATTGAACCTGGTAATGGTGTTTTCCTCCAAAATAATGGCAAAATTTTAATTTATACTAGCCGTTCCAAGCCACGCATTGCTGTGGCCCAGTCTGGTTAAATGGCCAACCAATCTGTGTGTAGATCTACACCTGCACACAATAACATGTACACACAACCACTGTATAACCCCCAACCTACCTACCTACTCCTTTTCTCTCTCTCCCCCTCTACCTACCTACCTACTGTATTTCTCCCTCTCCCTCTCTATCCCTCTACCTACCTACCTACCTACCTACCTACAGTACCTACCTACTTACCTACCTACTGTATTTCTCCCTCTCCCTCTCTATCCCTCTACCTACCTACCTACCTACCTACCTACATACATACATACCTACTGTATTTCTCCCTCTTCCTCTCTATCCCCCTACCTGCCTACCTACTGTATTTCTCCCTCTCTCTATCCACCTATCTACCTAACTACCTACCTACCTACCTACTGTATTTCTCCCTCTCCCTCTCTATCCCTCTACCAACCTACCTACCTACCTACCGTATTTATCGGCGTATAACACGCACTTTTTCCCCCTGAAAATAGGGGGCAAATTATGTATGCGTGTTATACGCCGATATGCGTGTTATACGCCGATACATGGACCCGGGAACCGTGGACCCTGGCAGGTAGAGCAAGGTCGAGGGGCTTCCCCCCTTTCCCCACTTCCCGGCTCTTTCCAAACCCCGGGAGCTCGCCGAGGGGCGGCGGCGGCAGCAGCGGCGGCAATCCCCCCCAAAAGGGCAACACGAGGGAGGGCGCTGCTCTCCCGTTAGGGAAGGGACCGCAAGGAGGGCTAACCGTTCCCAGGGGAAGGAGGAGAAAAAAAACCCCAACCTCTCCATTAATCCCCATGGATTCGCTTGCAAGGCAACCCAGCCAACGGCATCGAAACTGCCCCGCGGAGGACGGAGCCTCCTTCTCCTCCTCCGCCCGATCACCTTTTTTCCCACGCCGCGGCAAAAGCTGGCACGAAGGTAATAACGGCGGAGAGGGGGGCTAACTCCAGCTCACCGAACCGCCGAAGCTGGCTTCTTTAATCGCCGGGGCTGGAAGCCAGCCAGCCAGCGGGGCGACACAGTCCCGTCCCTTCCCTCCCTCCCTCCCGTCCTTCTTCCCTTCCCGCAAGACTGCAGCTTCCCGTACTTGCCCTCCTCCGATCATGCCCTCCGGGGGTGCCTGCAGGGCGCGGGGAAAAGTTGTATCCCGGCGGGATCGCTCCGGCGGCTGCTTTCCCACCGCGCGGGATCACCGGGATTTTGGCCGCTCCTGGCTCCGCCGGGCTTCCGTTCTCTGCCGGCGGGGAGATGGTAAGAGGAGAGGCGGTGCGATCTCCTGAGCAGCCGCCCCGTGCCGCCAGGCGCTCCTTTGGTCGCTTCCACCCGCGCCCCTCTCTCGCGGGCTCCGAATTTTGATACGAGCGCAAGGGCAGTGGTTTGCCAAGGCTCCATTAGGGGTGGAGGGATGGACCCGGGAACCGTGGACCCTGGCAGGTAGAGCAAGGTCGAGGGGCTTCCCCCCTTTCCCCACTTCCCGGCTCTTTCCAAACCCCGGGAGCTCGCCAAGGGGCGGCGGCAACGGCAACGGCCGCCGCCGCCGCCGCTTCGCATCCCTCCACCCCTAATGGAGCCTTGGCAAACCACTGCCCTTGCGCTCGTATCAAAATTCGGAGCCCGCGAGAGAGGGGCGCGGGTGGAAGCGACCAAAGGAGCGCCTGGCGGCACGGGGCGGCTGCTCAGGAGATCGCACCGCCTCTCCTCTTACCATCTCCCTGCCGGCAGAGAACGGAAGCCCGGCGGAGCCAGGAGCGGCCAAAATCCCGGTGATCCCGCGCGGTGGGAAAGCAGCCGCCGGAGCGATCCCGTCCGGGCACCGGGCGCCCGCCTCCCTGTACGCGCGGCTCCACAGCCCCCTGGAGCGAGCGAACAGGCGGGCGGAATGCCCGGGGCTGTGGCTGCGCCGGAGCCACAGCCCCCTGGAGCGAGCGAACGGGCGGGGGGAAGGGCCAAAGAGGGGGCATCGGGCAGGGAAGCCCCGCGCATCTCCCCCGGCTCCCTTTGACAGCCACCACAGCACACGTTTCTCCTCCCTGTCGGAGGAAGCCGGCGGAGATACGCGAGGCTTCTCTACCTTTCGCGCGGCTTCTCTGCCCTTCCCAGAGCCTTGCGCCCGGCAGGGGCATCGGGCAGGGAAGCCCTGTGCATCTCCCCCGGCTCCCTTTGACAGCCACCACAGCACACGTTTCTCCTCCCTGTCGGAGGAAGCCGGCGGAGATACGCGCGGCTTCTCTACCTTTCGCGCGGCTTCTCTGCCCTTCCCAGAGCCTTGCGCCCGGCAGGGGCATCGCGCAGGGAAGCCCCGCGCATCTCCCCCGGCTCCCTTTGACAGCCACCACAGCACACGTTTCTCCTCCCTGTCGGAGGAAGCCGGCGGAGATACGCGCGGCTTCTCGCGGCTTCTCTGCCTGACGCCCCTGCCGGGCCACCTGGCCCGCTGTGGGAGGAGGCGTCCGTAACCTCTGGCATGCCGGCCCTTCTGCTGCTTCCCGGGTTGGGGCGGGGGGAGAGGGAAGAGAGGGAGTGACTGACATACACAGAGAGAGACAGAGGGGAAGGGAGGGAAAGACAGAGACAGAGAGAAAGAGAGGGAGGGAGAGAGACGGAGAGAGACACAGATAGAGAATGAATCGGAGACAGACAGGGGGAAAGAGGAAGAGACAGGCATACAGAGACAGAGAGAGGGAGGGAGAGAATCAGAGTGAGTGACACACACAGAGAGAGGGAGGGAGAGATAGATAGAGACTGATTAAGTGAGTGAGAGACAGACAGACAGACAAACACAGAGTGAGAGAGATGGGCAGAGGAAGGAGAGAGAGACAGATAGAAAGAGAGAGACGAAGGGAAAGAAAGAGAAAGAGAGAGAAAGAAAGAGAAAAAGAGAGAAAGAAAGAGAAATGGAGAGAGGGGGGAAGGAGGAAAGAGAGAGAGAGAAAGAAAGAACTTATGACCACAATTGAGCCTAAAAGTTTGGTTGCTAACCAAGGCCGTCGTTAAGTGAGTTTCACCACATTTTCCTTTTACATTATTTACCTTATAAATGGTAATAATATTAATAAAAAAAAGTTCTGAGCTACCCTTATTTTGCTTCAAAGTTCTTTATTTGAAATTTAATTTTTTTTCCTGAAATTTCCCTCTTAAAATGAAGGTGCGTGTTATACGCCGGTGCGTGTTATACGCCGATAAATACGGTACTTACCTACCTACTGTATTTCTCCTCTCTCTCTCTCTCTCTCTCTCTCTCTCTCTCTCTCTCTCTCTCTCTCTCTCTCTCTCTCTCTCTACCTACCTACCTACCTACCTACCTACCTACCTATGGACAGAGCATTTTATGTCATAAAGGATGACATAATACCTGTGCCCCACTGCTCTCTCTCTCTATCCATCTACCTATCTTTTTTACAATTTTTTACATTTCCGTTGCGTGTACCTGGCACAGGTGTGACATCTACACAATCTATCTATCTATATATATATATCATTGCTGCCCTATTTGAGAAGAACGTTATGTGAAAATATTTAAGCGATTGGTGCAGTACTTTCGGAATTAGTGGTTTTGAACAAACTCATAGTTACATTTTTATTTATCTAGATAGATTATTGAATATAAAAACAATAATTTTGATCAATTTTTCTTCAAGCCATTGATTCAGAGGGAAGCATTTAGCATTAATGACTTTATTCACAGCATCAGTTAAGTATAGGAATAGACTAGGCCAGAGATGGCGAACCTTTTTTGGCTCGCGTGCCAAAAGCGGGGGGAGGGCAGGGGGGGGGTGCATGGGCGTGCCACACCCATAATGCTATGTGCACAACGCCCTGCTTTTGGCATGCTTTTTTTGCCCTCCCCAGGCCCCAGAGGGTTTCTAGGAGCCTGGGGAGGGTGAAAACAGCCTCCCCTCCCCACCTCCAGAGGCTTCAGGAGCTTCCCTGAAGCCTCCAAAGGACGAAAAATGGCCTCAAAAGAAGGCCTAAATCTGCTGGCCAGCGCACACATGCATGCTGGAGCTGACAGGGCAATGCCTCGCGTGCCCTAAGAAATGGTTCTGCGTGCCACCTGTTGCACCCGTGCCATAGGTTCGCCATCACGAACCCAAAGAAAAAAAATACTACCAATTCATTGGCAGCCAAGAAAGCACAGATATGAGGAGTGACCTTCAGAATAATCTGGATCTGGGGATGTTTAGTAACCATCATTTAAAAAAAATTGGTCTACCTTGTTTACAGTGAGAAAATGCACTGCTTGTACTAACCAACTGTCAAGTGTTTTGTTCCAAAACTGTCAAGTGTGAAAGTTAAGGTCTGCTTTATCATTTGCCTCATCTAAAATTAATGATCGTGTTTTTGTGTAAACAACAAACAGAAGCAATCATTAATAATACAACTCTGCAGAATGTAATATATGGAGCACAAAAGATTCTCCTTTAAAATTATGCAGTAGGGACTGACGAACCCATTTTTGACCTGGCAGTTCCAGGTTGCATATTTAGGCAGAAGCATGACAACATGTGATGTTGTCTTTATTAGAAGGGGCTGCTTTGTGCTAAAAAAAAGAAAAAAGGAACTTCTTTATGTCTTCATTAGTTTTAACACCGCGAGAGGGAGAAAGAAGCTCCACAGGAGAAATCTTTTCATGCATTTTAATATTATTGGTTGCAAAAAGGGATCTTTCATTTGCAAATATCTTCTTTCTATTGCTGTTACAGAAGTAAGCGACATGCATTAATTATATCCAGTGGGAACATCACTTTTATTGCTGCTGATTATATTTGTTTTAATGAACTGTGTGCTTCTCATCTGCCTTTTATGCTCTCTTGGTATTAGCTTATTATATCATGTCAATGCCAGGTTAAAATGTAAACACCTACTCTCCTCTTTTCTCCCTTCTTGTTATCATCTACTGCTTAACAGATGACATCATCATCATCATTATTCTGTGGTTAATCTTGGGTGAGATTCACAGCCTTTGGGGCTGGTTGGGAGCTCAACAGCTGGAGTCCTAACCAAGGACCTAGGAACTGTCAAGGTAACATCGGAGGATATAAGCTGTTCCAAGTAGGATGGTTTTCTGTAGATTCAGAATTTTCAAGTCCGGTAAATTTAGAATTTCTAAATAGCGAGGTAGCCCTTTAGGTCTTGCTCCAAGGGCTCCAATCACAATCGGGACAACACACGACTGTCTCTTCCACAGTCGCTCAACTTCAATTTGCAAGTCCTGGTATTTTGTGATTTTTTCTTGCTGCTTATTTTTAATTCGTGCATCACAGGTATTGCAATGTCAACGAACCATACTTTTTTCTTTTCAATGATTGTTATATCAGGTGTGTTGTAGGTCAAGTGCTTGTCAGTCTGAATTCTGAAGTCCCACAAAATCTTGACTTTCTCATTCTCTAAAACGTTCTCAACCTGATGTTCCCAGTGGTTTTTGCTGTACTCAAATCCAAACTTCTGCACAATTTCCAGTGAATGATCCTAGCAGCACGGTCATGGCGTTGTAGGTAGTCAGTTTGTGAAATTTTGCTGCATTCACTGATCAGGTGGTCGACTGTCTCATCTTTCTCACTACAGAGGCAATATTTGCTCTTGGTGGTAACATGTTGAATTTTTGCCTTCATGCAGTTGGTGGCTAAGGCTTGTTCTTGAGCTGCCAAAATAAAGCCTTCTGTTTCTTTTTTCAGCACTCCCGATCTTAACTAGTTCCAAGTTAGTTTTTGGTCAGCTTTGCCTTCAATACTTTTCAAGTATTGGCTATGCATACCTTTGCTTTTC
Organism: Rhabdophis nuchalis; assembly: GCA_039707465.1. Lineage (NCBI taxonomy): Eukaryota > Metazoa > Chordata > Lepidosauria > Squamata > Natricidae > Rhabdophis > Rhabdophis nuchalis. Next base: position 10,802,950 of record CM077661.1, read on the forward strand.
CAATTTTCAGCTCGTTTCTCAATTACTTCTTTCTTATATTCAGCTTTTGACTTAGTTGTCTTTATAAGGCCTCCTTTATTTACTTCCTTAATCATTGGTTCTTCACTTTTCTGGATGTAATCATTCAAGCTGTGTCTTTCTTCTTCCACAGTCTGCTTTACTTGTAGGAGTCCTCGACCACCTTCTGCTCTTGGTAGATATAATCGCTCAACATCACTTTTAGGGTGCAAAGCATGATTCATTGTCATAAGCTTCCTCATTTTTCTGTCCAAATTGTCCAACTCCATCTGGGTCTAGTCAATTATTCCTGCAGAGTAGCGAATCACAGGTATAGCCCAGGTATTTATGGCTTTTATGATGTTTCCTCTACTCAATTTGGACTTTAATATCTTGTGAATTCATGAAAAGTACTTGGCTGAAGTTAATTCCTTGACCTTATTATGCATTATGCAGGTACACCCATGTAACACCGCTCTTGCGCGAGCTGCACTGGCTACCTGTAGTTTTTCGGGTGCGCTTCAAGGTGTTAGTCATCATCTTTAAAGCGCTCCATGGCTCGGGACCTAGCTATCTGCGGGATCGGATTCTGCCCCATACTTCCTCATGGCCGATTCGCTCCCACAGAGAGGGACTTCTCCGGGTGCCGTCCACTAGACTTTGTCAGCGGGCGACGCCCAGGAGAAGGGCTCTCTCTGTGGCGGGCCCTGCCCTCTGGAACGACCTCCCCCCCGATATTAGAACTACCACGGACCTCCGTTCCTTCCGTCTGAAATTGAAGACGCACTTTTTCTGCTTGGCCGGCCTAGGGTAGCCTCTTATTACAGTATTATAGGGTTTAGGGTTTTAGTGATTGGTTTTGGGGAATTTTAGCGCAGGGTCTTATGTTTAATCTGTTTTTAACTGTTTTGTATATATTTATTGTCTTAATTTCCCTGTGCACCGCTCCGAGTCCCCTTGGGGAGAGGGAGCGGTCTAGAAATTAAATATATTATTATTATTATTATTATTATTATTATTATTATTATTATTATTATTATTATTATTATTATTATTATTATTATTATTATTATTATTATTATTATTATTATTATTATTATTATTATTATTATTATTATGTCTGAGGCCTCTAAAATCCCCAAGTACTTGTAGCCTTCTTCTGGTTTTACTGCCTTTATCATTTCTTCATTCTCAAGTTCTATTCCATCATCTTCTATGACCTTGCCTGCTTTGGTTGCCATTGTTGCACATTTGACAATTCCAAACTGCAATTAATAAAATCAGTTCAGCTTTTGTTTTACCAAACAGCTTCAAATCATCCATGTACATCAAGTTTTTTATTTATTAAATTTATACCCCACCCTTCTCCTTGTTAGGACCCAGGGCGGCGCACAGGCATCTAAAAAACACAGAAATACAATAAATATCTATTAAAATATAATTAAATTCATTAACCCGTGCTAAAAACCCAATATTAAAAACCCTACCAAATTACAAATTTTAAAAACGTCAGAACCGGGGGGCTATCCTAGGCCGGCTTGTTGGAATAGGTACGTCTTAAGACGTTGGCGGAAGAGGCGGAGGTCCAAGATTGTACGAAGGTCGGGGGGTAGGTCGTTCCAGAGGGCCGGGCCCGCCACAGAGAAGGCCCTTCCTCTGGGTGTCGCCAACCGGCATTGTCCGGCTGACGGCACCCGAAGAAGACCCTCTCTGTGGGAGCGGATCGGACGAAGGGATGTATGGGGCAGGAGGCGGTCTCGTATATAGCTAGGCCCCGAGCCATGGAGCGATTTAAAGATGGTCGTCAACACTTTGAAGCGCACTCGAAAGGCCACAGGCAGCCAGTGCAGCTCGCGCAGGAGAGGTGTTACGTGGGTTTGCCTTGGGGCACCCATAATCACCCGCGCGGCCGCATTCTGTACTAACTGTAGCTTTCGAGTGCACCTCAAGGGGAGCCCCATGTAGAGAGCGTTACAGTAATCCAGCCGGGACATCACAAGTGCTTGAGTGACTGTGCGAAGGGCTCCCCGGTCCAGTAAGGGGCGCAACTGGCGTATCAGGCGTACCTGATAGAACGCCCCCCTGGCCACGGCCGCCACATGGTCCTCCATGGACAGCCGGGAATCCAGGAGGACTCCCAAGTTGCGCGCCCTCTCCACGGGGGCCAGTTGTTCGCCCCCAATGGCCAGAGTTGGGCTTATCTGGCTGAACCGGGGTGCCGGAAACCACAGCCACTCGGTCTTGGACGGGTTGAGTTTGAGTTTGTTACTACCCATCCAGATCCGTACGACCTCCAGACACCGGGACACACCTCGACGGCATCGTTGGGGTGATTTGGGGTGGATATGTACAACTGAGTGTCATCAGCGTACAGATGGTATCCCACCCCAAAACCACGGATGATCTCGCCCAGCGGCTTCATGTAGGTGTTGAACAGGAGTGGCAAGAGGACCGACCCCTGAGGAACCCCACATGTGAGGGGCCTCGGGGACGACCTTTGCTCTCCTGCCAACACCCATTGCGACCGACCAGAGAGGTAGGACGTGAACCACCGTAAAACGGTGCCTCTCAGCCCCAACCCCCCCAATCGGTGCAATAAGATACCATGGTCGATGGTATCGAAAGCCGCTGAGAGATCTAATAGGACAAGGATAGAGGAACAACCTCTATCCCGTGCCCTCCAGAGATCATCCACCAACGCGACCAATGCCGTCTCAGTGCTGTGTCCGGGCCGGAAGCCGGACTGGCGCGGGTCTAGATAATCAACTTCCTCCAGGTGACGGGGAAACTGTTGAGCCACCACACTCTCGACAACCTTCACTAAAAAGTGAAGGTTGGAGACGGGACGATAGTTCTCTAACAGAGCCGGGTCCAGGGATGGCTTCTTGAGGAGGGGCCTCACCACCACCTCTTTCAAGACGGTGGGCAGACACCCCTCACTCAGAGATGAATTCACAATGCCCTGGAGCCAGCCTCGTGTCACCTCCCAGGATGCCAGTACAAGCCAGGAGGGGCACAGGTCCAATAAACATGTGGTGGCTCTAAGGTTCCCCCGCAACCTGTCCATATCCTCGGTAGCAACAAAGTCGAACTCCTCCCAAGGTGTAATCTCAAGACCAGCACCGGACGCCACGACCGGACCACTAGTGGAGGGCAACTCGTTCCGAATCTGAGTGATTTTGTCCTGCAGGAAAACTCCAAATTCCTCTGCTCGACCCTGCAGAGGGGCTTCCCGCGGCCTCAGGTGAAGGAGGGAGCGGGTCACCCCAAACAGGGCGGCAGGGCGGTTTTCCGCGGACGCGATAAGGGTGGCACAATACTCACGTTTGGCCACTCTTAGCGCCACTAAATAAGTCCTAATATGGTCTCTCACTAGTGTTCGGTCAGATTCGGATCGAGAAGATCTCCACCTACTCTCTAGGCGTCTCTTGCGGCGTTTCATCTCCCGAAGCTCCTCGGTAAACCAAGGAGCCTGGGTGACTCGACGCCGCATGAGAGGCCGCAAGGGCGCGACTCGATCCAAGGCCCCCCTGGCCGCACTATACCATGCGGCCACTAGGTCCTCAGTCGAGCCGTGGGACAGGGACACAGGTACTGGCCCAAGCTCCCTCTGGAACCTTTCCGGATCCATCAGGCGCCTGGGGCGGAACCAACTCGGTGTCTCCGGTTCCGCCTCCCCGCGGTGGGGTGTGACGGTTGGAAAGTCTATCCGAAGGAGAAAGTGATCTGTCCATGACAAGGGTAAGATGACTAAATCCCCTGTTCCAAGATCACTAATCCAGTGTCCAGAGACAAAAATCAGATCCAGCGCGTGTCCTCCCTCGTGAGTGGGGCCCTGAACTACTTGGGTCAGGTCCATGGCCGTCATGGAAGCCATGAACTCCCGAGCCACCTCGGATGTTTCGCCCGCCGATGGCAGGTTAAAGTCCCCCATGACCATAAGTCTGGGGGTCTCCACCGCCATCGCGGCGATCACCTCAAGTAGCTCGGGCAGGGCTGCTGTTACATAGCGGGGAGCCAGGTATACAACTAGCAAGCCCAACTGCCTCCCTAGGCCCCACTTCACGAAGAGGGACTCACAGCCGGTCGTCTGAGGCACAGTGGTCTCCTTCGGCTCCAGACTTTCCTTAATAATAACCGCCACCCCACCACCCCTGCCTAGGGCCCTAGGCTGATGAAATGCACGGTAACCTGGTGGGCACATTTCCACGAGGGGTAGACCCCCCTCGGGGCCCAACCAGGTCTCCGTAATTCCCACCAGGTCCGGGTTCCCCTCTGACACAAGGTCATTTATGAGGGGAGCTTTTTTCACCACGGACCTGGCGTTGCAGAATATCAGCCTAGGACCCCGGCTCTGTAGTCCCTGCCCGCCTAGCCTACGAGCGGAGTACAGGGGGTTGGGGCCAGCGATCGCTCGTAGCCAGCGACCACGAGCCCCCAACCCACGATGGACATCCTGTCTCCCACCGCCCCTGCCCCTCCCTAAGACCAACCGAATGGGACGGCCCTCAACAGAGACGGCCCCTGGTCCCCCCTCCCTAATGGATTCCTCCTTCATCCCACTTCCGCCTGCCGGCCCTATAACTTGACCCCCCCCCGACTGAATAAACCCTCCCCCCACCCCGGGACCCCTTAAAAGCCTGATTAAAAATTTGGATAAAAACCCCCTTAGTTTGCGCCTCGCCCACCTCTCTGGATCTATCAATCCATCCTCGAGGTGGGCCCGAGTTAGTCCGGGGGGCCAGGCCTGCGAGAGTGGGAGCTCCCGCAGGCGGAGAAGGTCTAACCTAGAGTACAACATCCTGAGGCTTCACAGGCATTTAAAAGGAGGAACTAAGATGTCAAAAACTCAGATGTTAAAAGCAGCAAGTCAGAATACATCACAAAAAATGGCGATAAAACAAGCTGAAATTATGATGAAATTAAAATGCGGGGAGGTAGGAAGCTGTTCAAAAATACACATGGAAAAAGGGGAGAAACTATCCAACCAAGGGAGGGGAAAGATGAGGGGGGGGGAGATGGAAAAAATAATAGTCCAAGACCGCATAAAGGGAGAGTGGTCCAAAACCCTCTATTGAGCGGCTGGCTCAAGTTCTTTCCCCCCCCCCCCCCATAGTCTGGAATGGTCTTATTAGTCCAGTCTCCGCCTCCCTGGAACCATAAATCCACGGCTCGGCCTGTAGACTATAGTCTTCACGTGTCCTGTTGTAAAACGCCCGGCTTGACCTCCATGTCCGTGTCCAGCGTCCTACGCCCTGGCTACCCAGCCTACCTCCTCTCCAAACCAAGCCGGTATGCCAGGGCAGATCTCCAATGGCCCCGGCTGATCCTATTGCCGGGACCGATTTTGGGACGCTTCCCCCGGCGTCGATCTTCCACCAGGCTGGGCGGCCATACCACGCTGCCACCACCATTTTCCGCCGCCACTCGCCATTTGCCACTCGTCGCAGCCCCGCCGTTGTAACTCGGGCTGACAGGCCGCGCCGGGGCCGCGCCGGGCCGCACCAGGCCGTCTTTGCCATTTGCCACCGCTAGCCGCTCGCCGCCCGCCGCCGCTCACCACTCCCTGTAGCCCGCTGCTCTTTTTCGGGCTGTCCGGCCGCGCTGGAACCGCTCGCCGCTCGCCGCCGCCCGCTGTTCGTTCCGGGCTGCCCACGCTAAGTCTGCCCACGCTGGGGGCAGCCCACTGTTCTCAATCGGGCTGCCCGCACAGGGGGCCGCGCAGGGGCCGCGCTAAGGCCGCGCTGGGGCCGCGCCAGGCCCGACCAGGCCGCACCACCTCACGATCTCTAGCCGCAGTCGCCCAAATCTCCCGCCTCCGCCGTCACCCCCACTCACACCAAACTCGCCCGGGGGGACGGCAGGGCATCAGGCTTGCTGGGCCGGCCCTCGAAGTTAGTCGAGAGGGCCGGCAACGTCCTCCGGAGCCATCAGAAACCTCCGGGGATGAGCGTCCTCAAAGTTCCGACGCCATTCTCCTCGCGCATGCGCAAACAAAGTGCGAAATTTTCATTCCTTTCTTTGCAAGTTCATATCCACAATTCATCTTCTTCAAAATGATTGTTAGTGGTAGCATTGAGAGTATAAAGAGAAGGGGTAAAAAGGAATCCCCCTGGAAAATGGCTTGTTTAATTTCAACTTCACCCAGTTCTTCATTAGCCATAAGTTTTGTTTTCCAGAGATTCATTGAAGCTTCCATGAATTTTTGTATGTTGCTGCTGATGCCAAAGATTTTCAGGCATTTCTTGATCCAGCTGTGGGGAACTGAATCAAATGCTTTCTTATAGTCTATCCAAGCCATGAACAGATTGGTTCGTCTTTTCTTTGAATTCTTTAGGATTAGCTTGTCAATCAGCAGTTGGTCCTTTGTTCCTCTTGAATTTTTGCAGCATCCTTTCTGTTCTACAGGAAGCAAGTTATTTCTTTCCAAGTATCTATAAATTTGGTTTGCAATGATACCAGTAAGGAGCTTGTATGTTGTTGGCAAATAGGTGATTGGCCTATAGTTTCCGGGTCCTTTCCTTTTTCTTTATCTTTTTGGATCAAAATTGTCCTTCCAGTTGTCATCCATTCATCATTTTCAGGTGTTTTTAAGATCTGGTTTATTGGGATTGCCAATCTTTTGTGCATACTTGTAAGTGCCTTTAACCAGAAGCCATGTAACTCATCTGGTCCAGGTGCACTCCAGTTCTTCACTTTTCTTGACTGTCTTTGCACCATTTCTTTTGTTACTTTGATATCTTCCATTTTATGCACTTCAATAGAATCCTCAATCTGTTTGATCCACTTTGCATTTCTGTTGTGCGTCTTGTTGTTTTCCCACAAATTCTTCCAGAATTTCAGAGCTTTCTCTTTATCAGGCTTTTCATTTGTTGTTACTCCACCTCCACTTTCTAAGCTCTTATAAAAGTGGTGCTGATTTGCTCTGAACTGTGAGTTTTCTTTGAACTGAGTTACTTGGTTTTCATACCTTTTAATCTTTTCAGCAACGGCAACAACCCTCTGCTTCAGCTCTTCAATTACTACCGCAATCTTCTTATTCTCCAAATCGTATCTTGCTTCTAGGCTGCTTTTGACCTGCTTGTTCTTTAGCTGACCTTGCCTTAGGTTCTTCAAGTTGCTCAAATCTCCATGAAATTTTTTGATCTTCAATTCCAACCGAATTTTCCACTTAGGCTTCCTCTTCTTACCTCATTGGTTCTTTTGTATTTTCAAACCCAATTCTTTGGTGCTTATGAAGGCTGCTGCATACATGAGTTGGTTCGAATGGTTTGCACAGCCTCATTGGCCTTTTTTAGTACATTTCTCAATTCCTTCCGGTTCACTTGGTTCAGCTTTGGCAAATGTGTTCTTTCAGCATCTTCCATTTGATGCTTTATTTTCTCAGCTAATTGAGCACTATCTGTTGGTGTTTGTTCCTCAGTGCTTCCTTGTTCTTTATCTTTATCCATTTCAGTATCTTCGTCCTACCTATCATCCTCAGTTTGCTTTTGAGTCTGCAAATCTTTCTTGGTGTTACTTTTCTTTGTTGGTATACTCAGGCCATTAGTTGCTTTCCTATTAATTCTGCTGTAGTGAAAAATTTGTGGCTTAGAATTACGCATCATTGGTCCATTAGCCTTTGTTCACTGATATCACAGTCCGTGTTGTTCACCTTCCAAATCTGATACATTCATTTTTGAAATCCATGTTTTTGCTGGCTCAGACCGATACTAAGCTTTCATAATAGAGATGTTTTCTTTCCTAGTCCTGATTTTTCGCTTTTTTGTTTTTTCTTCCAGTAGCTTGTCAGCTCCATGCCCTGGTTGCCTAGCAGAGGGAGCTGAGCCCTGTAGCTCATTTTGCGCAGAATGCCCAGGACCCCATAGCATCCAATGGACCCCTTGTTAATAAGGGCGATGGTTCAGCCAGCATAAATTTCATTTTTTTCATATTCACCATGTTTGAATGGGTTGTGGAGCAAATTTTGTCTGGCCCTTCACCTAAGACCTGTCTGATACGGTTGCACCTGTTCAGCATAGCCCTTAGGATCATTAGAGCACGCAAGCCCCTCCACCACGACAAGGTAAAGCTCCTCGGAGGGGATTATTATCATTATTACTACTACTACTTCTACTACTACTACTACTACTACTACTACTACATTATTTTTTAAGGTGACATTCCCCTTTTAAGTCCTTTGTCTGTCAGGCCTGCAGCGGTTCCTTTAAGTATCTTTGGCCTGCCACACTCTCTCTCTCTCCATCTTTACTATGCTGTTTCATTGGTGGAGAATTGGGAGGGGGAATAGTAAGGAGTAGAACGTGTTTGTTTCCAAAACAAAGAATTCCTTTCTAGAAGCCCAAGGTCATCTTTTGTCTCCACACCTCTGCACCTGCCCGGAACCAGCTGGGTGGAGATGACAGTGTGGCCAAAGAAGATTGGTCCATGTGATGGATTCATGGGTGTAGGGACAAGGTCATGAACTTTCAACTGGGTGGGAATCCCAGGAAGCTCTCAGATTCGGGATTCCACAGTTTGTGCCAACATGTCTGTCTTATTAAGTTGGAACTTTAAGGATAGCTCTGCCTCGGACTCTGATTTGATTCTGCATGATGATTGGAACACTGATATTGACACTATCATTCAAGAAACACACAACAACTTTGGAACAATCTTTGAGTAAAAGGTTAAAATGTTGAAGAACCTGAAAGCAGAGCTATTACTTTCTACCTTTCTTACAGGTGTAGGATTCTACCGGTTTGGCACGGTTCGGCTGAACCAACAGCTCCAAAGTTCAGCTGAGAGTGAAGTGGTTCACTCTGACCTTCAGGTGGGTCCACCTGCCCTCCCCTGGGCTATACTTACCAATATTTCCTTGTTTTTAGCCCAGCTGATCGGTGCGGCAGTCTGGCATGTCTGGCACGTGTGCGAGTGACACATGTGCTCAGCAAACTGGTTGTTAAACTGGTAGGATTCCACCCCTGCTTTTCCATCTTAGTTGTTTGCGTTTGGAAATAGGTTGCCTGAATTATTTTTGAAGCAAATAAAGCAGGTGGCCACGATCCAAAGTATTCTTGGACACCTGCTTTATTTATTTTGCTTTCCCGAAGTTTGAAAACAAAGCACAGATAATCCTTGGGAAACTGGGGCTACTGTTGCCATTGCTAAGTGACGTGGTCACAAAGCATGGCATTTTGTGACTGCATCGTTTAGTGAATCAGGTTTTGGTGCTTTTGGCAATGTGGGAAGGTGCCAAATCCTGCTGGAAAATGAAGTCAGCATCCCCATAAAACTCATCTGTGGAAGGAAGCATGAAGTGCGCCAAAATCTCCTGGTAAATAGCTGCGTTGACCCTGGACTTAATGTAGGACCAACACCAGCAGATGACATGGCTCCCCAAATCAACACAGACTGTGGAAACCTCACACTGGACTTCAAGCATCTTGCAGAGTGTGCCTCTCCATTCTTCCTCCATACTCTGGGTCCTTGGTTTCCAAATGAGATGCAAAAGTTGCTCTCATCAGAAAAGAGGACTTTGGACCACTGTGCTTCATCAAATCCAGGGTCAATGCAGCTGTCTACCAGGAGATTTTGGAGCCCTTCATGCCTCCAGAAGAGCTTTATGGGGGCTGCTGACTTCATTTTCCAGTTGCCCACACTGCCCAAAGCACCAAAGCCTGGTTCAATGACCATGGGATTCCTGTGCTTGATTGGCCTGCAAACTCGCCTGACCTGAACCCCATAGAGAATCTATGGGGCATTGCCAAGAGGAAGATGAGAGACATGAGACCGAACAAGGCAGAAGAGCTGAAGGCCGCTATTGAAGCATCCTGGTCTTCCATAACATCTCAGCAGTGCCACAGGCTGATAGCTTCCATGCCACGCAGCATTGAGGCAGTCATTGCTGCAAAAGGGGCCCAAACCAAGTACTGAGTACCTATGCATGCTTATACTATTCAGAGGTCCGATACTCTTCTATGTGCAATCCTTGTTTTATTGATTGCATGTAACATTCTAATTTTCTGAAATTGTGGATTTCGGGTTTTTATGAGGTGTAAGACATAATCATCACAATTATGACAAATCATGGCTTGAACTATCTTGCTTTGCATGCAATGAGTCTTATCTCATATATTAGTTTCACCTTTTAAGTTGCATTCCTGAAATAAATGAACTTTTGCACGATATTCTAATTTTTCGAGTTTCACCTGTAGTTCTGCTTAAGTTCAGCTCCCTATTCCAGCTCTCTATCTAATGACTGGAGTTCAATGGTGTTAATTCTCTTGACAGTATTTCTGTCAGTGACTTTGGACTTTGATCTTCTTCACTCTTCATACTAATTCATACTAATCTTTTTGACTTCAGTGTGAAGCTTGAAGGATGCCCAGGCATTTGTAATGAGCTCTTGATGTTATTTTCAATGATATGAAGGATCCTTCCGTTTCAATTATTTATCTGTTGTTGGTGGCACATTTGTCCAATCCAAATTCCATTGCAATATCTTGCCCGCATCTTTTTTCTATATAGTTTCAGATTATCCATCTAAAGAAGGTGGATAGTCTAGCACAGGGGTCCCCAACCTTTGCAACTTTAAGTCTGAAGGACTTCAGCTTCCAGACTTCTCCAGCCAGCTTTGCTAGTCTGGGAGCTGAAGTCCTTCAGACTTAAAGTTGCAAACGTTGGGGACCCCTGGTCTAGCAGATATTTTTTGAAGTTTGATAACCATGGTATGACTTTTTCAATATTGTTGAGAAATGCAAAGACAACCAATAGGGCTGATAATGAGTCTCCTCTTTTCTTTATATTAACCTCTTTCAATCTCTCAACATTGACCAGAGACTGTGTCTTCCATTGTGTCATTGAATTTTCCACAAAGCTTCTGATGTTTCAATTCCTGTTATTTCTAGGAATTTAATTATCCGGCCATGTGGCAGAGAATCAAATGCCTTCCTAAAATCAATTCAAGTCACATTCAAGTCGGACTTCCTTCTCTTTCTTGTCTTTCCTTTTCCAAAATTATCTTGTTAATTAGAAGCTGGTCTTTTGTCCCTCTGGGTACAATAGGTAATTATTGCTATGATTTGTTCAACCAGCAGCTTCAACTGGATTTGGCATTTTTATTCATCTGTCAAGTCTTTCCTAAGGATCTGGCATTTTCCTGATGGCATTAAAGGTGCCATCACTGCAACTACTCAACAGATAGAAGGACAGATGTTATTTAATGTTTTTTTCCTTGTATTTACTCTTTTATTTCCTATATTTTTTTCTTTTTCTTAGGTTTCTTGATTTTTATACTTTTATTGCACTGTCAAATTCTACGCTGATTTAAGTCTTAATGATTAATACAATACAATAGCAGAGTTGGAAGGGATCTTGGAGGTCTTCTAGTCCAACCCCCTGCCTAGGCAGGAACCTTATACCATTTCAGACAAATGATTTTCCAACATCTTCTTAAAGACATGCAGTGTTGGGGCAGCTACAACTTCTGGAGGCAACTTCTGTTCCACTGACTAATTGTTCTAACTGTCAGGTAATTTCTCCTCAGTTCTAAGTTGCTTCTCTCCTTGATTAGTTCCCACCCATTGCTTCTTGTTCTGCCCTCAGGTGCCTTGCAGAATAGTTTGACTCCCTCTTCTTTGTGGCAACCCCTGAGATATTGGATTCTGGAATACTGTTGCTGCAATTAAAATAAAGTTAAAAACTAAAGAGAAAGATCTATTTGGCTAAAATGAAATGAAATGAGAATGCAGTGATTTCATTAAAATAGTTATTAATTTAAGAATAATAAGTATATAATATGACCATAAATGAAAGCATAACCACAATTGCCCCAAGAAAAACCTGTTTGGAGAAGAGTTCATACATATTGAAGAAATGAATGATACAGGTACATTGAGGTGCACCCGACGACTACAGCTAGTCCAGAATACGGCCGCGCAGGTAATTATGGGTACCTCCAGGTACTCCCACGTAACACCGCTCCTGCACTGGCTACCTGTGGCCTTTCAGGTGCGCTTCAAGGTGTTGATTACCATCTTTAAAGCGCTCCATGGCACGGGTCCTAGCTATCTGCGTGATTGTATCCTACCCCACACATCCCTTCGACCGATTCGCTCCCACAGAGAGGGACTTCTCCAGGTGCCGTCCTCTTGGCAATGCCAACAGGCGGCTCCCAGGGGAAGGTCTTTCTCTGTGGCGGGTCCAACCCTCTGGAATGACCTACCCCCCGAGCTTAGATCTACCACGGACCTCTGCTCCTTCCGTCAACAATTAAAGACCCATCTTTTCCAGCAGGCTGGCCTGGCCTAACCTAATCTACTGTACCAGCCTAGTTGTAGTAAATATTACCTAATCGGGCTTTTACGTTATAAATTTAAACGAGATATTTTAACACAGGGTAAAACATTTAATTTAGTTTTATTATTTATAATTGTTATATATGTATATGCTCTTAAATTCTTGTACACCGCCCCGAGTCTCTTCGGAGAGAGGGGGCGGTCAATAAATCCAAATAAATAAATAAACAAATAAATAAATTGTATATTTCTGTTTAGAAAAAGAAAACCAATTCTCTTAGACACAGATGGAAATTAGCTTGTGGTTATAAGCATACTGGCTTCCATACCAACAAATCTTGGATTACACTTAGAAAATCTGCAAACTAACAAAAGTTTGCAATCGGTCAATTGCAAAAGACCCCACTGCTTGGAAGGTTCACATATGTAAGGTGACCAGATTTTAACATTGGTAAAGAGGGACACTATTGCCCGGGGGGGAGAAGGTGTGGCCTATTTTGTGGGAGTGGCTCAGCGGTCATGTGACCAGGGGGCGTGGCCAACTTGGAAAATATGGTGAAACTCACTTAACAACGGTCTTGCTTAGCAACCAAAATGTTGGCCTCAATTGTGATCATAAGTTCTTTCTTTTTTTCTTTCTTTTTTTCTTTTTTTCTTTCCTTCTCTTTCTCTCTCTTTCTTTCTGTCTCTTTCTCTGTCTGTCTCTCGCTCTCTCGGTATCTGTCTCTCTCTCCTCCCTCCGCCCATCTGTCACTGTGTGTCTGTCTGCCATTTACTCACTTAATCACTCATTCTGTGTCTCTGTCTATCTTTCTCTCCCTCCCTCTCTCTGTCTCTGATTCAATCCCTCCCTCTGTCATTCTCTCTGTGCCTCTCTGTGCCACCGCGGCCGCCATTGCCTGCCTCACCCCCTGCTGCTTAGCTGGGCGGCTACGTCCTGACTTCCTGCTCCCGCCTCATGACCCGGATCTTCCGCCGAGGCAGGCAAGTCGGACCGAACTGTAACAGAACTGTTTTTCTAAGCAGGTAATTTATTAAAAATAGTCATAGCATGATTAAATGGAGTTTAATACCTGCTTCCCTTCCATCTGTACTTCCTTTGTACACTGCGCTAATAGCTTTAAGATTTTAACTTATGACTTGCAAATAAAACATTTTCCTTTTAAACCACTGCAATTAACTTTTCTGTGCAGATTCTTCTAGAAATTGGTTTGATAGTAACCCGGCTTTTTGAGTCACTGTTTTGTCTGATGGCAATGCCAGACACAATCTCAGTTGTTCAAACCCATCGTATAAGTCATGTCCTGTTGCTCTGCTCTAAGACAGGCGACCCTGTCGTAAATTACATCTTCGTACGCATATACTCACACAAACAGTATGGGCATGAGAATTTTTGAATTGATTAACAGCAATGTTTAGAAGTTACCAAAGGAAATAATGTCAACGTATTCAAAAGAGCGTTTCCTTTTCAATAAAGGGAGAGGGTGCATAGAGATTTTCATTGCTTTTAATGAAGCAGAATTCTAAATTGTGAGGGAAATTGATCCTTACAGAAAGTGTTTCTCCTTAGTATTTTATTTATTTATTTTATTAAAATTTATATCCCGCCCTTCTCCACAGAGGACCTAGGGCGGCATACAGGAAATTTAAAAACATACGAATACAAAGATAAATATATAATTTAAAATAAATATTAAACATTCCCATCCTGTACTAAAACCAAATTTAAAAAACCCAATTTAAAAACTTCCTAAAAGTCCCCATGGGAGGTTAGGCTAGGCCGGCTTGTTGGAACAAATATGTCTTTAGACATTGGCGGAAGAGGCGGAGGTCGGTGATGGTACGTAATTCAGGGGGTAGGTCATTCCAAAGGGCTGGGCCCGCCACAGAGAAGGCTCTTCCCCTGGGTGTTGCCAGTCGGCATTGTCCGGCCGACGGCACCCTGAGAAGGCCCTCTCTGTGGGAGCGTATCGGTCTGAGGGATGTATGGGGCAGGAGGCGGTCTCGCATATAACTAGGCCCCGAGCCATGGAGCGCTTTAAAGATGGTCGTCAAAACCTTGAAGCGCACCCGAAAGTATGAGGATACTATATATTACAAAGTTACATTCAAGAGAGAAAAAGTGATACAAGTCAGAGGTGGGTTGCTTCCGGTTCGGTCCGGTTCGACGGAACCCGTAGTGGCGGTGGCGGGAGGCTCTGCCCACCTACCCATTCACCCAGACGCTTCTGCACATGGGCAGAAGTATTGCACATGCAAGCGTGCGTATGTGCATGAACAAACTGGTAGTAGACCAGTTAGCAATCCACCACTGGCACAAGTCATGTCCTACAGATACCTTGCATTACATTTGCTATGTTGCTTAGGGCTTAAGAAGTTATCAACCTGCAGGGTGTGTTGCTTATCTATTTTTTTTAATTTTAATCATATTTATATCCCGCCCTTCTCCACAGAGGACCCAGGGCAGCGCACAGGAATTTAAAAACATACAAAAGAATACATACATAATTTAAAAACATATTAAATTATTCTAGTCCTATGCTAAAACCAATTTTAAAATCCCCAATTTAAAATCTAAAAATAGTCCCAACGGGAGGTTAGGCTAGGCCGGCTTGCTGAAAAAGATGTGTCTTTAGACACTGGCGGAAGAGGCGGAGGTCGGTGATGGTGCGCAATTCAGGGGTTAGGTCGTTCCAAAGGGCAGGGCCCGCCACAGAGAAGGCTCTTCCCCTGGGTGTCGCCAGACGGCATTGCCCGGCTGACGACACCCTGAGAAGTCCAACTCTGTGGGAGCGGATCGGCCGAAGGGATGTATGGGGCAGGAGGCGGTCTCATATATAACTAGGCCCCGAGCCATGGAGCGCTTTAAAGATGGTCGTCAAAACCTTGAAGTGCACCTGAAAGGCCATCTATATTCACCATTGTCATCCAGAAGTAGTTGATTGGAGTTTATATCACACGTTCTTTTGTGTTGAACTCTGGTTCAATTTAGATACAGAATTTCCTACAAGAAAAAATGGACTGAAACCAACCAGAATGCAACATATGATCCCTATGATAGCACCTTTATGGAGGCATAAAATCGGGATTTTTTTTCTTTTAACATTGGAAGTAGATTTCCAATCTCAAAACGTTTTTTTTCTCATCAAGTCTATTGTAACAGTCTCACTTTTGTATTCTTCCTTTTATCCAGATTCCATCAAGGGTCCATTCTAAAGACAGGAATAATGACTGAATTTCATTATGTAGTCTACAATTACAAAATGTTTAATCAATACCAGCAGTAATTGTCTTGGTGTTCTTCTGTAGCTATAGGAACAATTTGTACTATGTTAGCCTATTGGATCTTAATTTCTTTTTGTCTCTACATCCTTTCATGTCATGGCAATGAAATTTATTTCTCATGTTTCATTAGCTGTGAAATTAATTCTTTTCAATTAATTTGCTTTTTAGTTTGCTTTTGAATTAAAGGATTGAATCCAAAAAACTGCAGCTTGTCGAGAATGCAGCCGCGTGGGTAGTTATGGGAGCCTCTAGGTTCTCCCATGTAACACCGCTCCTGCGCGAGCTGCATTGGCTGCCTGTCGTCTTTCGGGTGCGCTTCAAGGTGTTGGTTATCATCTTCAAAGCGCTCCATGGCACGGGACCTAGCTATCTGCGGGATCACATCCTGCCCCATACATCCCCATGCAATCGGCATCTCTTAGTAAAAGTGTCTTTCCACTTCAACCCAATGGAGTCGAGAGTTTCACTTCCCTGAGTAATCAGAGTGGGGCAGGTCTGACACATAAAAGTATCAATACGAAAACTATACTCTGTAGAGCCCAGATAATATCTCTGAAGTGAGTGAGATGACAACAAAAAGTCAAATACGTTGGACTTATACACAGTGAGAAACAATGCCAGTTTCAAGCTATATTTAAACGAATAACTAATCAAGAAGGTAAACACAATTTTAACCTGGTGAAGGAAATGATTAGAGATCTTGAGGCATTCTCTATCACTTCATCCCCACCGATTTAAAATTCTTAATTGTTCTAATTGAACATCATCTTGAATCCTTCCAAATTCAATGCCCCCATTTTCATAAATGGCACCAGGTTCAAACAGATGTGGCTCATTATAAATAATTGCATAGGTACAGAATGTAAAAAGTAGCATTCTACTTCGCAGGAGAGCTTTAGAATAAAGTTCAAAACCTGAGAACCGGTTTATAGAATTAAATTGCCACTTAAGGCTGTATGAATGTTCTTGAAAATGGGAAGGAATGTAGGGGATGGTTTGTGTACTCAGAAAACAATTATTTATCTTGTACTGAGGCTACAAGCAGTGTCTCTAAGTTTTTGCTGTAAGGTCTGCCCACACATAGTACATACCAGGGGTGGGTTTCAATTTTTTTAGAACCTACTCTGTAGGTGTGGCCTATTTTGTGGGCGTGGCTTGGCAGTCGTGTGACAGGTGGGAGTGGCCACCTTTTAAAATGTGGTGAAACTCATTTAACAACGCTCTTGCTTAGCAACCAAAATTTTGGACTCAATTGTGATGATAAATTCTTTCTTTCTTTCTTTCTTTCTTTCTTTCTTTCTTCTTTCCTTCCTTCCTTCATTTTTTCCTTCCTTTCCTTTCCTTCCCGTTGGGTCACTGGCAGCGGTGGGCCAGATTTACTCCCAGGTACGCCGGTGGAACCCCCTCTCACCAGTTCTCTAAATTTCACCAACCGGTTCTCGCGAGTAGGTGCGAACCTGCAGAAACCCACCCCTGGTACATACTAAGAATATTATTCAGTAGCTTTTTCTTACTTACTGGCTGAACTCAGTGCTAAATACTATGTCTATAATTCGTAGGTTCTTCTGTGACAAATCAAATGGCCTAATTTGGTGAAAACAAGCAACACTAGCAACTGACTAGAGATTTTTCTTTATCTCTCTTATTGCACTTGATCCTTGAAATTGGATTTTTCATTGTTTTCAACCTGAGGAAAGTTATAAGTGATCTATAAAGCACGAGGGATTGTAACTTGTGCGGAAATGGTTATTGTAGCAAATATAACATGGTGTAGGTCAGAGGTCTCATTCTCGCGGCCCGCAGGACGGTATCTTGTGGCCCCCACCGTGATATGAAAGTATACTATTAGTATTAATATTAGTATTAATATTAATATAAGGAACCCCTTATGTGGCCCAGCCTCACCCAGACTCTGCCTCCAGCGGCCCCCAGGTAAATTGAGTTTGAGACCCCTGGTGTAGATGTAGTTCTGGAGCAGTGGTGGGTTTCCATTTATTTTACTACTGGTTCGCTCGTGCGAGTGTGCACTTTGCGCACTGCTTCTGCGCATGCGTGTGGGCAGAGCCTCCCGCTGCCGCCCCTACTGGTTCACCCAATTCGGGGTGAACCAGCAGAAACTCACCTCTGTTCTAGAGTCATTGCAGGATGTAAGCAATTTTGTATTAATTGGAAGGTACAAAATTCTCATATTCATAGTTCCTTACAAAGGGTCCTTTGAGCTGCGGTGGTACAGTGCAGTGGTGGGTTTCTGCAGGCTCGCACCTACTCGCGAGAGCCGGTTGGTGAAATTTAGAGAACCGGTGAGAGGGGGTTCCACCGGCGTACCTGGAAGTAAATCTGGCCTGCCGCTGCCAGTGACCCAACGGGAAGGAAAGGAAAGGAAAGAAGAAAGAAAGAAAGAAAGAAAGAAAGAAAGAAAGAAAGAAAGAAAGAAAGAAAGAAAGAAAGAAAGAAAGAAAGAAAGAAAGAAAGAAAGAAAGAAAGAAAGAAAGAAAGAAAGAAAGAAAGAAAGAAAGAAAGAAAGAAATAATTTATCATCACAATTGAGTTCAAAATTTTGGTTGCTAATCAAGAGCGTTGTTAAATGAGTTTCACATTTTAAAAGGTGGCCACTCCCACCCTGTCACATGACTGCCAAGCCACGCCCACAAAATAGGCCACACCTACAGAGTAGGTTCTAAAAAATTTGAAACCCACCACTGGTACAGTGGTTAGAATGCAGTGCTACTTCTGCTGACTGCCAGCTGCCTTCAATTTGGCAGTTCGAATCTCTCCAGGCTCAAGGTTGACTCAACCGTCCATCCTTCCAAGGTCAGAAAAATGAGGACCCAGATTGTTGGGGGCAACATGCTGATGCTATAAACTGCTTAGAGAAGCTGTAAAGCACTATGAAGCGGTATATCAGCCTCAGTGCTACTGCTATTCTTCAGGTGACTTTTGCAGGACTCACTGTCACATAATGAACCATGGTTATTTTTCTTTGCAACCACAAAACTTTACTGGCAGCAATGCTAGTTAGTTATTCACCATCTTAGTATGCTATTGACATAAGAGACAATAAGAATGATTCACTCTCTATATAAATAAATCATTGTTATGCTTTAGACCAAGCGCAAAAGAACAGCAATTTCTTAGTTCAAGATACTCACTGCTTTAAAAGTCAAAATACAGAATGTCTTCAGACACATAATGTCCTGTTCCTGTGGTCTCATTTCATCTTTATATAGGGAATATTTGTGGAAATAATTATAATCCAGATATTTGACAGAGAGAGGCAATCTTTCCCTAACAGAGAATTTTAGAGAGAGAGAAAGTAACATAAGAGAATAAGACTACCAAGCATGGTATGTGGCTGAGAAACTTGAGTGCAAACATTGCTTGCCATTGGAGAAGCAAAGAGCTGAAACTATCTTCAAGAACATCTTGAAGCTACCTCTTTGGGGAAAAATTAACAAAAACTACATATATAGATTGGAATAGAACAGAACACAACCTTGGAGGTCTTCTAGTCCAGCACCTGGCTCAAGCAGGAGAGCTTATACTATTTCAGATAAGTGGTTGTCTAGTTTCTACTTAAAAACCTCCAGTGATGGAGCACCCATGATTTCTGAAGGCAAGCTATTGGATGAGAATCTTATTAAGAACTAGCTGTTCCTGGCCACGCATTGCTATGGCCCAGTCTGGTTAAATGGCCAACTAATCTGTGTGTAGATCTACACCTCCACACACAAACACGTACACACAATCACCATATAAGCCCTACCTACCTACCTACTGTATTTCTCCCTCTCTCTCTTTCTGTCTATCCCTCTACCTACCTACCTACCTACCTACCATATTTCTCTCTCCCCCTCTCTATCCCTCTACCTACCTACCTACCATATTTCTCCCTCTCTCTATCCCTCTACCTACCTACCTACCAACCTACTGCATTTCTCCCTCCCTCTCTCTATCTCTATAGCTGCCTACCTACCTACCTATTGTATTTCTGCTTGAATCTTATGGACAGTGTATTTTATATGCGAGACCGCCTCCTGCCCCATACATCCCTTAGACCGATACGCTCCCACAGAGAGGGTCTCCTCAGGGTGCCGTCGGCTGGACAATGCCGACTGGCGACACCCAGGGGAAGAGCCTTCTCTGTGGCGGGCCCTGCCCTTTGGAATGACCTACCCCCTGAACTCCGCACCATCTCTGACCTCCGCCTCTTCCGCAAGTGTCTGAAGACACACCTATTCCATCTAGCCGGCCTAGCATAACCCCCATTACTGACTCTTAGATAGTTTTAAATTTGGGTTTTTAAATTCGGTTTTTAGCGCAGGGTCCATTAGAATAAGTTTTTTAAAATTTTATATTTTTTATATGTGTTTTAATATCCCTGTGCGCCGCCCTGGGTCCGTTTGGAGAAGGGCGGGGTATAAATTTAATAAAATAAAATAAAAAAATGTCATAAAGGATGACACAATACCTGTGGCCCACTGCTCTCTCTATATCCATCTACCTAACTTTTTTACAATTTTTTACATTTCCGTTGCGTGTACCTGGCATAGGTATAACATCTACACAATCTCTAGATATATCACTGGGGCCGTATTTGAAAGGAAAATTGTATGAAAATTTGGAAGCAATTGGTGCAGTACTTTTGGAGATTAGCGATTTTGAACAAACTCATAGTTACATTTTTATTTAGATAGAAGATAGATAGATGATAGATAGATAGATAGATAGATAGGTAGGTAGGTAGGTAGGTAGGTAGGTAGGTAGGTAGGTAGGTAGGTAGGTAGATAGATAGATAGATAGATAGATAGATAGATAGATAGATAGATAGATAGATAGATAGATAGATAGATAGATAGATAGATAGATAGATAGATAGATAGATAGATAGATAGATAGATTAGAGAGAGAGAGAGAGAGAGAGAGAGAGAGGGAGGGAGGGAGGGAGAGAGAGGGAGGGAGGGAGAGAGAGAGATTGAGTACATGGAGGGACTATTTGTAGTACAATGTCTCTGGGTCATCTGCGGAGAAGGGCGGGATATAAATATAAATAAAATAAAATAAAATAAAATCATTATAACCTCCTGCCTTCCCCTGTCTTTGTATATGACAACTCATAAACAGCTCATAAACTGACAACTATTATCATGTTCAGAACCTTAATCTATCACGTTATATATTATGATGCTGTTTTTACTGGGCCTTTTTGAAAAGTAGAAAAGAGCATTATTTCAAGAGGGGAAAATGAAGTAGCAATGGATGATACAGAGGCCTGAAATCTTTACTGCGTTGAAGTGCTTGTCTGTTTTTTGGCCTTTTTCCTACAACAAAATGACCATCAATTTTAAAATAAAATGAAAGACATTTCAAGCAGAAATTAATGGAAGGAGAGAGCTGTTGATTCAAAGCCTGAGATCAGTTCTCAGTAGAAATCTAGTTCCACGGATCATTTGTTAATTTGAAGGAACCATAGAAGCAAAACAAGTTAAATAGCTCACTTCTGCTGGCCTCAGGCAGGGAACGTCTTGAATCTGGAGCCCTAGAATGAGAAAATAGCTTCTTTTATCCTTGAGCGACTCATTAACACATAATACTTCAATAAGAATCTCTATTAATGTTGACTCATTCGGCTGTTTTTCTTTAACACTGCTATCAGACAAGAAAACTATACTATAGTGAAACGCTATGTAGCATAGTGTTAAGTTCTGGGAGAAGAATGGAGGTGAGGCCAAAGTGATTGCTAACAACTCTTTATTCAACACTACCCATGAGGCAACTGAAGTCCCTGGCTGACACAGCTCCTTTTATAGGAAACTGATCAGCCAAACAACCAATCAGGAGAGAGTATTTTCCTGTTCCAACAGGGGACCAGAATGAGGACTTCAACTGACAACTATACACTATATATTTATGATGGTGAACCTATGGGACCTTGTCGATCTTCTAACGCGCATGTGCACTCTGGGCAGCTGACTTCACCCTATTTTTATAATATCCAAATACAATACAATACAATACAATACAATACAATACAATACAATACAATACAATACAATACAATACAATACAATACAATACAATACAATACAATACAATACAATACAATACAATACAATAGCAGAGTTGGAAGGGACCTTGTAGGTCTTCTAGTCCAACCCCCTGCGTGGGCAGGAACCTTATACCATTTCAGACAAATGGCTATCTAACATCTTCTTAAAGACTTCCAGGGTTGGGGCATTCACAACTTCTGGAGGCAAGCTGTTCCAGAGGTTAATTGTTCTAACTGTCAGGAAATTCTCCTTAGTTCTAAGTTGCTTCTCTCCTTGATTAGTTTCCACCCATTGCTTCTTGTCCTGCCCCCAGGTGCCTTGGAGAATAGTTTGACTCCCTCTTCTTTGTGGTACCCTCTGAGATATCGGAACACTGCTATCATGTCTCCCCTGGTCCTTCTCTTCATCAAACTAGACATACCCAGCTCCTGCAACCGTTCTTCATATGTTTTAGTCTCCAGTCCCCTAATCATCTTGGTTGCTCTTCTCTGCACTCTTTCCAGAGTCTCCACATCTTTTCTACATGGTGGCGACCAAAACTGTATGCAGTATTCCAAGTGTGGCCTTACCAAGGCACTATACAGTGGCATTAACACTTCATGTGATCTAGAGTCTATCCTTCTGTTTATGCAGCCTAGAACTGTGTTGTAAATGTAAAGAACTGTAAATGTTTTATTTATTTTATTTTTAAACATAACATAAAAGACCTTCATCTCACATGTTACAGAAAGTGTATCTGCTGATTACAAAATATGTTCATACATCTCTTCGATATTCATCCAAATTTCACGTTGTTTCATATTATTTCAAGTACATCACATCAAATATATTTATAAACTTTATCTTTTTCATGCCTTCCTTAATTAATTATAATTGTATTATACGTCCTTCATTTTAGAACATGCCAATAAAAATTTAATTTAATTTTTATTTATTTCAATTTATATACCACACCTTCTCCATCGAAATGGACCCAGGGCGGTGCACAGGAATTTAAAACCAACAATAATAAAAATACAATAAATAAATAAAAAGAATTAAATCAGAGCCTGTGCTAAAAACTTAGACACATGTTGGCATCATACTTGTTAATTCTACTATCCTCCAAAATCATTATTCCCTGTAGCCTATTTTAACCAATAATATTTACTCATCTCCTTTGATAAATACTATTCAGTATTCATTTCCAATTACCACTTATAACTATGCATATAAATGCAATTATTATCACTATCAATTACTTATCTATGTCTATTATCACTAAGTTTCCCTAATCTCAACTGGTTTTAGGTTAATCTTTTATCTATCAGCCTGTATCCTTCCGGGAATAAAACAAGGTGGCGCGCATGTGCACTCTGGGCAGCTGACTTCAGCCTATTTTTGAGGCCATTTTTCGCCCTCCAGAGGCTTCAGGGAAGCTGCGGAGCACGAAAAACCACCCCTACGGGCAAACTAGAACGTCAGGAACAGACTTCCGGTTTGCTCGTAGGGCTGGCAAAAAACGAGCCTGGGGAGGGTGAAAAAATCACGCTGGGGGGTAGCGCTGGTCATGCGTGCATGCATGCTGTGGTCGTGCGCATAGCATTATGGATGTGGCATGCCTATGCACCCTCCCTTTAGGCATGTGAGCCAAAAAAGGTTCACCATCACTGCTATATATAATACGTAACATGTAGGATTTGTTAGCTTTTCTTATCCTTGTTTTTAGAAAATGGACTCACTGACTCGTCATTTCCTTGGAGCATGGAGGTATATAAAAATAAACTCTTCCCTAAGCCACAGTTACAATTCAGCAAATTCCAGCAAATCATGCTGATACACAACAATAGAATATTTGGCTTAGATATGTACTTCCCTTATTTACAATACAATACAACACAATAGCAGAGTTGGAAGGGACCTTGGAGGTCTTCTAGTCCAACCCCCTGCCTAGGCAGGAAGCCCTATACCATTTCAGACAAAGGGTTATCCAACATCTTCTTAAAGATTTCCAGTGTTGGGGCATTCACAACTTCTGGAGGCAACTTCTGTTACACTGGTTAATTGTTCTGTCAGGAAACTTCTCCTCAGGTCTAAATTGCTTCTCTCCTTGATTAGTTTCTACCCATTGCTTCTTGTTCTGCCCTCAGGTGCCTTGGAGAATAGCTTGACTGACTCTTCTTTGTGGCAACCCTTGAGATATTGGAATTCTGCTATCATGTCTCCCCTAGTCCTTCTTCTCATTAAACTAGGCATATCCATTTCCTGCAACTGTTCCTCATATGTTTTAGTCTCCAGTCCCCTAATCCTCTTACTTGCTCTTCTCTGCACTCTTTCCAGAGTCTCCACGTCTTTTCTACATCGTGGCGACCAAAACTGGATGCCGTATTCCAAGTGTGGCCTTCCCAAGGTATTATAAAGTGGTATTAACACTTCTCGTGATCTAGATTCTATTCCTCGGTTTATGCAGCCTAGAACTATGTTGGCTTTTTGGCAGCTGCTGCCCACGGCTGGCTCCTATTTAAATGGTTGTCCACTAGGACTCCAAGATCCCTTTCACAGTTATTGCTATTGAGCAAGGTACCACCTATACTGTACCTGTGCACTTGGTTTTTGTTGCCTAAATGTAGAACCTGACTCTTTTCACCATTGAATTTCATTTTGTTAGATAGTGCCCAATGTTCAAGTTTGTCTAGATCCTTCTGTATCTTAAGCCTATCTTCTGGAGTGTTGGCTATTCCTGCCAGCTTGGTGTCGTCTGCAAATTTGATGAGTTCCCCATTTATTCCTTCATCATATTTCAGCAGTGAAAAGGAATTTAGTGTGGAGATTAGGCTTTTGCTATAGTATGGTGGTAGTTGATAGAGCTGGAGAGATTTCATTCTTACTTGAAGTTGAAAGAGATTCTGTAGAGAATAAATATGAAGCTCAGGCAACGTAGGGCAAAACTGATCTACAACTGAAGAACTATAAGACTTACGGCAGTGAAAAGCTTCAAAGGGGGTGCTTCAGTTTGATTAAAATGCAGCTAGATCACTGCAGGGAAGCAGACTCACAAATCAAAGGAAAGGGTCACTTTGAAGCAGGAAATTGAATCAAGTCACTTCAAAGAGCTTTACAGTCTTTTGCACTATTTCATTGGCCTAATGCCTTTTCTGCTGCTTTTACGTTTGTAGCAGAGGCTGTGAAATATAAGATTGCAATTTGACTGGTACGGTCGGCTAAGGAGTCACTTGAAGAGTCAGAATCGCTAAACTCTTTCTGAACGGATGGTAAGACTAATGCTGCCTTGGGCTCTAGTAAGTTCTTTCCTCAATACTCACCTGCTTTATGGTGGTCAACGGCAGTGGTGGGTTTCTGCAGGCTCGCACCTACTCGCGAGAGCCGGTTGGTGAAATTTAGAGAACCGGTGAGAGGGGGTTCCACCGGCGTACCTGGAAGTAAATCTGGCCCACCGCTGCTAGTGACCCAACGGAAAGGAAAGGAAAGGAAGGAAGAAAGGAAAGAGAGAGAGAGAGAGAGAGAGAGAGAGAGAGAGAGAGAGAGAGAGAGAGAGAGAGAGAGAGAGAGAGAAAGAAAGAAAGAAAGAAAGAAAGAAAGAAAGAAAGAAAGAAAGAAAGAAAGAAAGAATTTATCATCACAATTGAGTCCAAAATTTTGGTTGCTAAGCAAGAGCGTTGTTAAATGAGTTTCACCACATTTTAAAAGGTGGCCACTCCCACCCTGTCACATGACTGCCAAGCCACGCCCACAAAATAGGCCACACCTACAGAGTAGGTTCTAAAAAATTTGAAACCCACCACTGGTCAACGGCAACTCTTAACTTTGCTTTCTCATTGTATTTATTTTATTTATTTATTTTATTCAATTTATATCCCGCCCTTCTCCAAAAGGACCCAGGGCGGCGCACAGGAATTTAAAAACAACATACAAAAATAGTACAAAACATATAAATTTAAAAAATCTATTAAATAGCAAAAACCTGCGCTAAAACCAATTTAAATCCCCCATTTAAAACTATCTAAAATTAGTCACAGCGGAGGCTATGAATGGAATGTTACCCTTCGATATTACTCCAAATTCTGAATCTGAGTTAAAGCCAGTTCATTCCATTAAACACATTTGAGATAAAACTCTCCCCACACACACAAATTTTGCAGGCTTGGCATGGATTTAGATATTTCAATAAGGAGTGACTCAGCCCCAGGATAAACAGTATCTAGCCCAATCTCTTAGTATTGTTTAAGAAAAGGGCACCATTTTCTCTTATCAAAGTCTCTTTCCTTATGATTTCTCCAGATCTGTAACATCGCCAGCCTGCCTTTACTATTTCTGGTAATTTACTAACCAAGATATTGCAAGCAAAACACGAATCTGAAGCAGAGGTACTTCCTAAAAGGGAGCAAGCTTGCTAAACAGCTAACCAACCTGTCTGGTTTGTCTAACAGAATAATAGATAACAGAGTAACAGCGTTGGAAGGGACCTTCCTGCACAAAGGGCTGTCCAATCTCTAAAACCTCTTAAAA
This sequence comes from Rhabdophis nuchalis, assembly GCA_039707465.1. Classification (NCBI taxonomy): domain Eukaryota; kingdom Metazoa; phylum Chordata; class Lepidosauria; order Squamata; family Natricidae; genus Rhabdophis; species Rhabdophis nuchalis. The sequence goes on from CM077661.1 coordinate 10,829,063, forward strand.
ACCTCTAGTGATAGATCACCCACAACTTTTGTAGGCAATCCATTCTAATGGATGGATTGTAACTGGCAGACCAACCACACTCAATAGTCATCTTCACTGATTACATTTACTTCTTCCAAAAGATTGACATCCTAGCATTTGACCAACCACACTCAATGTGTAGTCCTCAATGGAACTGCATCTACATGGAGGGAGGTATGCAGTGGAGTACCCCAATGCTCTGTTTTAGGCCCAGGACTCTTCAACATCTTCATCAATGATTTGGATGAGGGAATAAATGGGGAATGCATCAAATTTGCAGATGACACCAGCTGGCAGGAATAGCCAACACTCCAGAAGATAGGCTGAAGATACAGAAGGATCTTGACAAACTTGAACATTGGGCACTACCTAATAAAATGAAATTCAATGGTGAAGAGAGGAAGGTTCTACATTTAGGCAACAAAAATGAAATGCACAGGTACAGTATAGGTGGTACCTTACAGTTACAGTAGTAACTGTGAAAGGGATCTTGAGTCCTATGGGACAACTATTTAAATATGAGCCATCCGTGGGCAGCAGCTGCCAAAAAAGCCAACACAGTTCTAGGCTGCATAAACAAGAATCAAGATCGCGTGAAGTGTTAATATCACTTTATAATGCCCTGGTACGGCCACACTTGGAATACTGCATCCAGTTTTGGTTGCCACGATGTAGAAAAGACGTGGAGACTCTGGAAAGAGTGCAGAGAAGAGCAACAAAGAGGACTAGGGGACTGGAGGCTAAAACATATGAAGAACAGTTGCAGGAACTGGGTATGTCTAGTTTAATAAAAAGAAGGACACGGAGAGACATGATAGCAGTCTTCCGATATCTCAGAGGCTGCCACAAAGAAGAGGGAGTCAAGCTATTCTCCAAGGCACCTGAGGGCAGAACAAGAAGCAATGGGTGGAAACTAATCAAGGAGAGAAGCAACTTAGAACTGAGGAGAAAATTCCTGACAGTTAGAACAATGAATCAGGGGAACAGAAGTTGCCTCCAGAAGTTGTGAATGCCCCAACACCGGAAGTCTTTAAGAAGATGTTAGATAGCCATTTGTCTGAAACGGTATAGGGCTTCCTGCCTAGGCAGGGAGTTGGACTAGATGGCCTCCAAGGTCCCTTCCAACTTGAGACAAATAAGGCATTTGCTGGCAATGGCATAGTACAGGGGTGTCAAACTCAGAGCCTACGGCTAGGATGCACCACGTGCTAGCCACACCCATTCCCTTTTTAGCAAAGGGGGGGAAGGTCATAGTGCATCACATGACAACAATGTGATGTCATGAGTTTGACACTCTTGGCATAGTAAGAGAAAACAGGGAAGAAATCACATTGTCTGCATAATATTGCATCACTGAGTAACTCTTAGATCAAACCAGGCTTCGTCGGCGGGCGAAGCCTCTGGAGCAGCTCGGGAGTTCATGGCCTCCATGACGGCCATGGACCTGACCCAGGTAGTTTTAGGCCCCACTCACGAGGGGGGAAACACGCTGGATATGATCTTTGTCTCGGGACAGTGGAGTTGTGATCTGGGAATAGGGGACTTAGTCATCACTCCCTTGTCATGGACAGATCACGCTCTCCTCCGGCTGGACTTTCCAATCGCTTCACCCCACCGCAGGGAGGCGGAACCGGATACTCCTATATGGTTCCGCCCCAGGCTTCTAATGGACCCGGAAAGGTTCCAGAGGGAGCTTGGGCCAATTCCTGTGACCCTGCCCCGCGACTCGACTGAGGACCTAGTGGCCGCATGGTTAAGTGCGGCCGCGGGGGCCTTGGACCGAGTCGCGCCCTTGCGGCCTCTCTTGCGGCGACGAATCACCCAGGCTCCTTGGTTTACTGAGGAGCTTCGGGGGATGAAACGCCACAAGAGATGCCTAGAGAGCAGATGGAGATCCTCTCGCTCCGAAACCGACCGAACACTAGTGAGAACCCATATTAGGGCTTACTTAGTGGCGATAAAGGTGGCCAAACGTGAGTATTGTGCCACCCTAATTGCATCCGCAGATAACCGCCCTGCCGCCCTGTTTGGGGTGACCCGCTCCCTCCTTCACCAGAGGCCGCGGGAAGCCCCTCTACAAGGGCGAGCAGAGGAATTTGGGATTTATCTGCAGGAGAAAATCACTCGGATTCGGAATGAGCTACCCTCCATCGACGGTGGTCCTGTGGGACTGTCCGAGACTAGTCTTGAGGTTCCTTCTTGGGAGGAGTTTGACTTTGTTACCACCGAGGATATGGACAGGTTGTCAAGGAAACTTAGGGCGACCACATGTTTATTGGACCCGTGTCCCTCCTGGCTTGTACTGGCATCCTGGGAGACGACACGAGGCTGGCTCCAGGGCATTGTCAACGCATCTTTGAGTGAGGGGTCCTTACCTTCCGTCTTGAAAGAGGCGGTGGTGAGGCCCCTCCTCAAGAAGCCGTCCCTGGACCCAGCTTTATTAGAGAACTATCGTCCGGTCTCCAACCTTCACTTTCTGGTGAAGGTTGTTGAGAGTGTGGTAGCCCAACAGTTTCCGCGACACCTGGAGGAAGTTGATTATCTAGACCCGCGCCAGTCCGGCTTCCGACCCGGTCACAGTACCGAGACGGCATTGGTCGCGTTGGTTGATGATCTCTGGAGGGCGCGGGATAGAGGTTATTCCTCTATCCTAGTCCTGTTAGACCTCTCAGCGGCTTTCGATACCATCGACCATGGTATCCTATTGCACCGACTGGGGGGGTTGGGGCTGGGAGGCACCGTTCTGCGGTGGTTCTCATCTTACCTCTCTGGTCGGTCGCAATATGTGTTGACGGGAGGGCAGAGGTCGACCTCGAGGCCTCTCCTATGTGGGGTCCCTCAGGGGTCGGTCCTCTCGCCCCTCCTTTTCAACACATATATGAAGCCGCTGGGTGAGATCATCCGTGGTTTTGGGGTGGAGTACCATCTGTACGCTGATGACACTCAGTTGTACATATCCACCCCAGACCACCCCAACGATGCCGTCGAAGTGCTGTCCCGGTGTTTGGAGGCCGTACGGATCTGGATGGGTGGTAACAAACTCAAGCTCAACCCTGCCAAGACTGAGTGGCTGTGGTTTCCGGCACCCCGGTTCAGCCAGATTACTCCAACTCTGGCCATTGGGGGCGAAACATTGGCCCCCGTGGAGAGGGCGCGCAATTTGGGTGTCCTCCTGGATTCCCGGCTGTCCTTGGAGGACCATGTGGCAGCCGTGGCCAGGGGGGCGTTTCATCAGGTACGCCTGATGCGCCAATTGCGCCCCTTACTGGACCGGGCTGCCCTTCGCACAGTCACTCAAGCTCTTGTGACGTCCCGTCTCGACTACTGTAATGCTCTCTACATGGGGCTTCCCTTGAGGTGCACTCGAAAGCTACAGCTAGTCCAAAACGCAGCCGCGCGGGTAATTACGGGAGCTACCAGAAGCTCCCATATAACACCAATCCTGCGCGAGCTGCATTGGCTTCCTGTGGTCTTTCGGGTGCGCTTCAAGGTCTTGACGACCATCTTTAAAGCGCTCCATGGCTCGGGGCCTAGTTATATGCGAGACCGTCTCGTGCCCCATACATCCCTTAGACCGATACGCTCCCACAGAGAGGGCCTTCTCAGGGTGCCGTCGGCCGGACAATGCCGACTGGCGACACCCAGGGGAAGAGCCTTCTCTGTGGCGGGCCCTGCCCTTTGGAACGACCTACCCCCTGAACTCCGGACCATCACCGACCTCCGCCTCTTCCGCCAATGTCTAAAGACATATTTTTTTCATCAAGCCGGCCTAGCCTAACCTCCCATGGGGACTGTAGAAAGTTTTAAATTGGGTTTTAATTAATAATTGGTTTTAGCACAGGTTTGGGATTTAATATATATTTTAAATTATTTATGTTCTATTTTTGTATGTTTTTTAAATTTCCTGTGCGCCGCCCTGGGTCCTTTGCGGAGAAGGGCGGGATATAAATGTAATAAAATAAATAAATAAATAAGATACTGACCAAAACTCTACAGCAGGGATGTCCAAACTTGGGAACGCTATGCTGGCTGGGGAATTCTGGGAGTTGAAGTCTACAAGTCTTAAAGTTCCCAAGTTTGGACATCCCTGCTCTACAGTAATAGAGTTACTGTAGATACAATTTTGTTGTTTTCAAGAAAGCTAATGGCACAGAGGTTCATTATTATTGGTTTTTATAATTCATATTTATCCCTTGCTTATCTTCCACTTCTATCCTTTCCAATTCTTACTTGAAAGGACACATATTTACAGATAAAATCGTGTCATTGACATATGATAGATTGTATTTTAACAATGGCTCACAAGGCCTTTGCTATTCTTTAACTGATAATAATTTGCTATTGGGATTTTTAAAACGTATTTAACTGTGGATTTTATAAGACTCTTAAAAAAAAAAAAGCACCTCTTGTTTCATGATTTTGCCTTTAAAGCAACAAACTGAGCGAATTTTTAAATTGTTAACCATTCTACAAGATTTAGAATGATTATAAATTACATCACAAAATAAACTACTCCCTTTTATAATCACAACACTGATGAAATTAAGATATTATGATCTAATATATTCTAGGAACATGACATAGAAATCAAAGATGCACTATAAATATGCACTCAATCTGCTTTACATAGAATGAGCGTTGGTCCTTACCTGATACGCCTCTTTTCTTTTAGGGAAGTCAGCATCTATGCTGGGGCAAGACTCCTGTGCTCTCATTGGAGGCTGAGTCTGGGCAAAGTCTTTAGTCCCGCCTATGCTGGCCGCACATGCCCAGTTTCAACGAAGACAATCCCAGACTCGCGGCGTCTTGATCACGAAGGTAGGTGTTGTAGCTCATCCGGATCCGAAACAATGAGAGCCCTTAGTACAAGAAACACTGAGAAGCCCAGTAAGATAACAACCAACACATAACTATAACCATAGTACCGAAAAAACACAGGTACCTGAACTCCAAGACGGATAACTACCCCAGGGCGGGGCAAGATGCTGACTTCCCTAAAAGAAAAGAGGCGTATCAGGTAAGGACCAACGCTCATTTTCCTTGTTAGGGAAGTCAGCATCTATGCTGGGACATACCAAAGCGGCAGTGTCCCTGGGCGGGAATTGTTACTGGTCAGGCCTCTCAGCTCGAACTACTGACTGTAGGACTCTCCTGCCAAAGGCTGCATCCGTAGAAGCGAACGAGTCCAATTTATAATGAGTGATGAAGGGCGAAGGGGAGGCCCACGTGGCCGCCTTGCAGATCTCCAGAAGGGAAGCCTGGGCAGCCCAGGCCGCTGATGTGGCCGCGCTCCTCGTGGAATGAGCAGTTAAGCGTCCCGGAACAGACGAGGAGCGAGCCTGGTAGGCCATGGAGATGCAGGCCCTGAGCCAGCGGCCAATCGTCACGGACGAAACCTTCCTGCCCTGTGAGGCCGGCTGGAAGGAAACGAATAAGGCTTCGGAGGCTCGGAAGGGCCTGGTGCGTTTCAGATAAATCTTGAGAGCCCTACGTACGTCTAACTTGTGCCATTTGCGCTCCAGAGGGTGATCAGGGTCAGGACAAAAATTGGGGAGGACCAAATCTTGGGAACGGTGGAAGCAGGAACAGACCTTAGGGATAAAGGAGGGGTCTAACCTTAACACCACTCTGTCCTGATGAAAAACGCAGAGGTCCTCCCTGACCGATAGGGCCTGAAGTTCGGAAATCCTGCGAGCCGACGTAATGGCCACAAGGAAGGCCACCTTGAAAGTCAGGAAACGCAAAGACACTTCCCTCAAAGGTTCAAACGGGGGTCCCGTAAGGGAGTCCAGAACTAGGGGAAGATCCCAGGAGGGATACCGGTGCACCGCAGGGGGGGTCAAGTTCGAGGCGCCCTTGAAGAACTGTCGCACCGTGGGCACCCGGGACAATGACAGGGATCCACCACACGTGAGGACAGACGAGATAGCCGCCAGCTGTCGCCTGATGGTGTTTAGGGCCAGCCCCTTATGCAGGCCCTCCTGTAGGAAGTCCAGGACCTGTGGGATGGTAGAGTGAAGGGGTTGAATGGACTTACCCGAACACCATCGACAGAAGGCTCGCCAGGTGGAGTCATATATACGGTTCGTCGCCGGCCGGCGGGAGGCCTGGATCGTGTGGATGACCTCGGAGGAGTAGTTGTGACGCCTCAAGATGCCCCGCTCAATCGCCATGCGGTCAGCTGGAACCACCGCGGGTCCGGATGCTCCAGGGACCCCTGTCGCAGGGACACCCGGTCGTTGGGGATCCTCCACGGCCGCTCCACCGAGAGATTCCTCAGGTCCGCAAACCAAGGTCTGCGGGGCCAATGGGGGGCCAGAAGGATCACCTCCGCTCCCTCCGACACGACCTTCTGTAGGACTCGGGGAAGAAGGGGTAAGGGAGGAAAGGCATAAAGGAGGCCGAGGGGCCAACTGCACCGCAGAGCGTCCACCCCCTCCGACCCCCGCGCAGGGAAGCGAGAAAAGAACCTCGGGAGTTGGGAGTTGGAGGGGGAAGCAAAGAGGTCGATAATCGGCTCCCCGAAGAGAGCCACTATGTCCTGGAAGAGGCTGGGACATAGCTGCCACTCCGCGTTGTCCAGCACCTCCCGGCTGAGCCAGTCCGCCTGCACATTGGAAACCCCTGAAATATGCTCTGCAGTCAAGGTGGAGAGATGACGCTCGGCCCAGAGGCCCAACTGCCTGGCCTCGACCATGAGAGAATGCGACCTGGTGCCCCCCTGGCGATTGATATGGGCCTTGGCTGACATGTTGTCCGTAAGCACCAGGACGTGTCGCCCCCTCAGCAAGTGGAGGAAGTGACGGAGGGCCAGGTGGATCGCCCGGAGCTCCAGCCAATTTATGCTGTGAGCGAGGTCGGTGGGCTCCCATTGGCCTTGCGCCCACAGACCCTGGCAGTGGGCTCCCCAACCGAAGAGACTGGCATCTGAGGTGACTGTCACCAACTCCTGTTCCTGGAAGAGGCGGCCCTTGGTCACCGCTTGGGACAGCCACCAGCGAAAAGAACGGGACACCTCTCTGGGAAGGTTCACCCTGGCCAGGGAGCAACTGAGGAGGCGCCTCTGAAAAGGCAAAAGAAACCATTGGAGATCCCTGGTATGAAGCCTGGCCCAAGGCACTATCCCTATGCAAGAAACCATAGTCCCCAACAATTGGGAGAGGGACGCCAAGGAAGGTCTGACCTCCCCCCCGACCTGTCGGAGAAGGGCCCGGAGAGATTCCAAACGTTCCTGGGACAGGAACACCCTGCCTCCCACCGTGTCAATCAGGGCCCCTAGGTGAACCAGCCTAGTAGTAGGACGAAAATGGCTCTTGGGAACATTAATAGAAAAGCCATGGAGCTGCAGGGCGTGAATGGTGGAGGCCAGGTCCTCGCGAGCCCCCCCTGGAGAGGAGGATTGAAGGAGGATATCATCCAGGTATGCTGTTAAACGGATCGGGACCTCCCTTAGGCTAGCCAACAGGGCTGCCAGAACCTTGGTGAAGACCCTAGGAGCTGAAGATAACCCGAAAGGGAGTGCCCTATATTGATAGTGTTCGCCCAGGTAACAAAACCGCAGGAATTGCCGGTGCTGGGGGGCGATTGGTATGTGGAGGTAAGCCTCCGTAAGGTCGATAGAGGTGAGAAAGTCCCCCTGACGGATACCCCACAGAATAGACTGCAATGAGTGCATCTTAAAGCGCTTATAACGTATAAACCTGTTTAATTTTTTAAGATCTAAAATTGTCCTCCAACCTCCAGAAGACTTGGGGACCACAAAAATGAGAGAATAAAACCCCGTGCCCTGTTGGTCAATGGGGACCCTCTCGATGGCCCTAATTTCCAGCAAATGCTGAACCGCCTCCTGCATGAGACGGCGCCTCCCCTGGTTGGAGGAGACTGGACAAACCCGAAAATAGGACGGGGGAGGGGAGAAAAAATCCAACAATAAACCCCTACGAACCGTGGACCTAACCCAAACGTCGGAGGTGGTGGTATCCCACACATCCGCAAAATAGGCCAACCTACCCCCAATGGGGAAACGATCAACTGGGGAATTAACTACGGCGGTAGGAGCGTTGTCCCCCGCCACGGAAGGGGCGCTTGGACTGCCTGCCCCTCTGGAATCGGTCAGATTGGCCCCTGTTTCTGGGGAAGTACCCACCCTGGGAACGAAACCCCTGGGAGCTATAATCCGCCCCCCGAAAGGACGACCCATAGTCGAGGGCGCGAAAGGACGAAATGGCCTCCTGACCTCGAAATGGCCGCCTGGGGTAGGGCGCCGCCCGGTGAAACCCTTTCTTGGGAGCAGTGGGCAAAACTTTGCGTTTATCCTTGTTTTCCACAAGGAAGGGATCAAGGGCATCCCCGAACAGAGATCCGCCCTTGAAGGGAGCGGAAGCCAGACGCCACTTGTGACGCACATCCGCCTGCCACTGGCGCAGCCACAAAAGACGACGAGAGGCCACGGAGGAAGCCATGGCCCTGGATGCGAATCTGGCCGAGGCCAAGGTGGCATCGGAAGTAAACTGCACGGCCGCCACCAGCTTGGCAATGTCCAGGTGGGCCCTGAAGTCGGAGACAGGAGTGCGCAGCTGTAAATCCTGCAGCCACAGAAGGCAGGGGCGGGTGAAGAAGGAAGCCGAGGTGGCGGCACGGATCGCCCACGCCGCTGCCTGATGACCCCGTTGTAAAGTGAGGTCAGCCTTCTTCTCCTCTGGCTTGAGGACATCCTCCGGGGCTCCAGGCATGTTGGCCGCCGTGTGGAGGGAGACGACCGGGGCATCCACGGTGGGCGTCGCCAGAAACTGTGCCATCTCCTCGGCCACGTTGAAGTATCGCCGATCCGTGGACGACGGGCTGGGCCCAGAGGTAGGGGTGGCCCACTGACGCTGAACCAGATCCACAAAGATCTTGGGCATCGGGATCGTCTCCGAAGGCAAGATGTCGTCATCGAACATGTTCTCAGCTGAGAGCAAGGCCGGCCGTGGAGCGGACGTGGACGGGGCCGTAGCCGGGCCGAAATTTGAAGCTGATTTGGCCTTGTAGAGCAGGGAGGTGAACAGGGCCGAAGGGAACAAGCCGGAAGATGTTTTCTTCTCCGGAGGCCTGCTTTCATCCTCCGAAAGACCACCTTCCCGGATCTCACCTTCCTCCGCGCTGGAAACACTCTCCAGGTCCTCATCTTCCTCCAGGGCGTCTGCAGGAGCCGGGCCCGCCTCCGTGGTCGGATTCACCCCCGAAGGACCAGGCCCAGGTTGGAAGCCTGGTGCCTGATGTTGCAGGCCGGCCGCAAACCCCTGAGACATAGCCGCAGCGATGATGGCCTGAATATTGGCCGCATCCAGTGATGGCTGAGGCAGGGGAACAGGGAAGGCAGCAGAGGTTGAAGGGATTGCTTCCAAGCGTTGAATGCTCGGCGGAAGGAACGCAGACTGAGAAGGAGCCGGCTGATCTGGTCCCCAAATCCCAGAAACATCAATGGGGAAGATGGGATTGATGGCCGCTGCCCCCCCCTGTCCCTGGGCCGGGGAAGCCATGAGGGACAAGTGGGCCTGCGATATGCGGGAGAGGGGGGAGGCCTGGGCCTGAACCCTGACTGCCGCTCTGCTGTGCAGCCTCTCCAGGGTTTTCTCACTCCTCTTCTCAAAGGTAGAAGGACTAACTCTGGAAGCCTTTGATTTAACAGACTTCTTTGGAGCTTTACCCTTCTTGGCCGGGGCCTTGCCTTTCCCTTTGGCCTGGGAGGTAGATGGCTGGGGGGACTGCTCTGTTCCAGGCTCCACACAGGCCGAAGAAGGCCCAGCCACTGGCTCTGGAAGGGGAGCGGAGGCCGAGGCAGAAGGCCCTTCCATTGCTCCCAATGCAGAGAAGCAGAGATAAAACTGCAGGAAAAAAACAACCTCTCTCTAGGACCCTGCGGACGCCTGGGTCCTCCCACGCAGCAGCAGTCTGGCGCCAGCCGCCCACGCTTTCCGCGCGCGCCCTGCAGGCCGAAAAGCCTGCCGATTAGGCCCAATCGGCCCGGCGCGACTTCCAGACCCCCTGCGGTCTCTCCGGGTCGCTCCGCGGCCGGGGGGGATGAAGATGGACGATCCCCCGGTCCCCCGGTAAACCGCGGGTCGTCGCGCGACCGTCCGGGAGCGACGGAGCGTTCTCCCGGGCCCACGGGCTCTCCAGGGGCCTCCGGTAGCCCAGGGCCTCTTCCCAGGCCCTCACCAACACAAGCGGCAGCCTACGAGCCCAGAACAGGGCTTTGAGGCTTGCCGGTAGAGCGCGCTGCTCCAGGAGCAGTCAAAAGCGCTTTTCCAGTCCCCTGTACCTTTCCACGATCAGAAATCCTTTTCCAAAAGCAAACGGATCCAGGAGCAGTAGAAAGATGCGTGTGCCTCAGAGATAGGCTGAGTTGAAACTGGGCATGTGCGGCCAGCATAGGCGGGACTAAAGACTTTGCCCAGACTCAGCCTCCAATGAGAGCACAGGAGTCTTGCCCCAGCATAGATGCTGACTTCCCTAACAAGGAAAAGCTATAAACACTGAAAGTATCAGATATTATCGCTTGATTATTGTTGACAGTTTGACATGCTAATAATCTAAAAAGACTGTGCTAATGAAAAGTGGCTTGGTATAATAGCCCAGGTATTTTTTTGGCCTGCCAAATAAAGCTGTTGCCCTATTGGAAGGTGTGCTACATTAACAAAGATACAACTTACACTGAATAGTATAATTTAGAAACTCTGAAGCTCTTGTTTTGCACAATAATTGGTTTAATAATCTTGGGAGCCAGAATAATTTGGTCCATTTTTACTTACAGATGACAAAATTCTGATGTGTTAGCTCTGTACAGCAAAAGATTTGCCAGAAATAAGAAAACTAACCAACAAGATGATTTTGCATAAGAATTACCTATGTAAAGTACCGTATGTTGCCAGTGGTCATCCTGGAGCCAATAGAGACTGAGCTTCATACGTGCTGATTTTGTGTTACTGCAAAGTTCTTGTGCACAATTATAGGTTGCAGGGGTGGAGAAAAACAAGACAAATACTTACTAAGCAAGCTTCTGGTTCTGCCTTAGGCATGAAGCCAACTCAATGACCCTGGGCAACTTTCTTTCTCTTAACTTTAGGAAGCAGGCAATAGCAAATCACCTTTGAAAACCTTGGTAAGACAACCATAGGCACTTATCAGAAGTCAAAACTTACTCAAAAGCACCAGAAAACCACAAAGCCCTTTCTTCTGGGTTCATCTTGATCCCCAAAAATGCAAATATCATTATCTTTAACGATTGCCCCATAGTCATGACTGTAATGAACAAATGATATTAAATTAGTGCTATTTTAAAGAGTATGCCAGAATAACTTCTCAATTCTGAAACTTTTCCACGTGATTCAATTATTTCCAAATTATTAAAAGCATTGTTTGTCAAAGAATCATCTAAATTACTTACCATTCAGTGGATTAATTATTGGCATCTAAACAAAGCCTCTCCCTATGAAAAGGGATATTTTGGAAATGTATATTATTAAAGTACCCTAAAAATAAAAGGGCAGAAAATGATTCATTATTCTATTTTTAAGACCATGATTAGTTTAGGATTTTATGGTGTGTTCATACTGTCCTGAAATATAAACATTGCTCCTATCATTCTTAAAAAATAGTTTATATCCTACTCTTTTTGTATCATTAATTATAGGAGCTATGAAACATTATTTGGGGTGTTTTTTTTGCAAATGGTTATTACTGATTTTCATCCAGTAAATGAATGAAAATGTCAAATTGTTTCAAGTTTTGAAACTGTCCAACTTGCTCGCCTCAAACTCTGTTTTGAGGTGACCTGCCAATTATGATGCATCCAAAGAGTCCCAAAAAGGGAAGGAAAAATAATAAAATGGGGAGGCATCAAAGCCACTCAGTGAAAACTTGTACGCTTCATAGATGCCATAGATGACTGCTGAGAGGCAAAAAGCTGAAAGTCACACAGGAAGGGAATGTAGCATCCAGGATGTCACAGTTGATTGGAATTCTCTGCTTCATTACATTTTGCTTGAAGGTCATACTTGTCTTTGAATACAGCCCTCCGAACCCTGGCTTACCTGAATGAACTAGAATTCGGTTTCAAAACACCTTTATAGGATGGTTTATTTGCTAATATTTTGGGTGCTGCTATGCTTTCTATTTAGGAGAACAGGACCGTAAATATATTATTCAGTTGCTGCAGCTGTTGTTATGGTTTACCAGAGGTCAGTTCTATTTATTTATTTGAAGAATTTAAAATTGTTTTAGAAGCTACTGGCTGTTCAGAGTTCCTGGTGAATGTTAATAAGGTTGTTGACCCAAATTTAAAGGTATGTAAACAAAACTATTTATGAAAGACTGATTTCCTCTCCCTTGTTATTCATGGACAGCTGCTCTTAAAAATCAGGATATTCTTCAGAACAGGATGATCAGAGAGAGAGAGAGAGAGAGAGAGAGAGAGAGAGAGAGAGAGAGAGAGAGAGAGAGAGAGAGAGAGAGAGAGAGAGAGAGCGAGCAGTCACCTGTGAAGGTGCCCTTTGTTCAGTGCTGAATCCAAATTACCGCCTATAATTAATAATGAGAAAGCAAACAAAAGCTTATATTGTTAGTGGAACTAATTCAGAGATAATAATAATAATTAATTAATAATTTATTACATTTATAAACCGCCCCCTCTCCCCGAAGGGACCCGGGGCGGTGTACAGGAAAATTAAAAACCATCTAAAAACATACAAAACATACAAAGTTAAAAACGAATTAAATTACCCTGTACTAGAATTTAAGAACATTAAAATTGTAACCCATTAAAACCAAATAGACAATTTGCAAAAACAGACTGGGGCAAGAAGCGTCAATTAGGCCAAACCGGCCTGATGGAACAAATAGGTTTTTACTTTTTGGCGGAAGGAGCGGAGGTCCGTGGTCGTTCTAATTTCGGGGGGAAGGTCGTTCCAGAGGGTCGGGCCCGCCACAGAGAAGGCCCTTCCCCTGGGCGTCGCCTGCTGGCATTGCCTGGTGGACGGCACCCGGAGAAGTCCCTCTCTGTGGGAGCGAATCGGCCGAAGGGATGTATGGGGCAGGATACGATCCCGCAAATAACTAGGTCCTGTGCCATGGAGTGCTTTGAAGATGATAATCAACACCTTGAAATGCACCCGAAAGGCCACAGGCAGCCAGTGCAGCTCACGCAGGAGTGGTGTTACATGGGAGTATCTAGTAACTCCCATAACTGCCCGCGCGACCGCGTTCTGGACCAGCTGTAGCCTCCGAGTTCATCTCAAGGGGAGCCCCATGTAGAGAGCATTGCAGTAGTCCAGATCAAATCTAATGGCGGATACTATCTTTACTTTTGGATAAGTATCTTAACAACCCAACAGGGCAAAGAGAGTTCTTTGTGTAATGACCGTAATGTTGCATTTCAATACGTTGTAATGGTGAAGTAATGACAAGCTGCTATAGATCCACTCCCATATAATATGTCTGTCCAGTTTTTGCTGCCTCTTACTACCGCCATTTTATGGAATAGTTGAGGAACATAGGAGGTAATAAATGTGCTCTGAACATTGTGGAGTTATAGACTCCAATGCATCAATCATTTACAGGCAAGCTATTATTACTCTCTAAATAGATGCTTGTATCTCAGCGTACACAAAATTGGTCCACTTAACCGAGATCATACTTAGAAATAAATTCCTTTCGGGAGAGTATTAAGGAAAAATATAGGGGCACAAGAAAGTAACTGCAGAGATTACACGTGGGGAATCTTCCATACTTGCACTAATGAAGCAAATCGTCCTAAGGCGAAGAAAACTGCTTCAAAAAGCAAGTTGTTCTGTCTCAGATCAAAATGCTGAAGCCCGCCTGATCTGCCTCTTCAATACCAGCCTAGCTCTTTTAATCTGATGCAACTCTTGAATCAAGTCCTTTGCTTTGAAGGTGTGCTTTAACTGAAACCTCAGCAAGAGAAGTTCCCTTCAAAGCTTCATACAACTTTACTGCCTGGTTACTTATACCTCTTTGTTCCTGTAGGTTCTGAAAGGTTATTCTCTTGTTAAAAACACAGAATAATACTTGGGTATATAAAGATTCCAGATCATCCACAAGTTATGTTTTACAAATTGCACTTGTAGATACTCAGAACCTGCTGGTCAGTGGTGGGTTTCTGCAGGCTCGCACCTACTCGCGAGAGCCGGTTGGTGAAATTTAGAGAACCGGTGAGAGGGGGTTCCACCGGCGTACCTGGAAGTAAATCTGGCCCGCCGCTGCCAGTGACCCAATGGGAAGGAAAGGAAAGGAAAGGAAAAGAAAGGAAAGGAAGGAAGGAAGGAAGGAAGGAAGGAAGGAAGGAAGGAAGGAAGGAAGGAAGGAAGGAAAGGAAAGAAAGAATTTATCATCACAATTGAGTCCAAAATTTTGGTTGCTAAGCAAGAGCGTTGTTAAATGAGTTTCACCACATTTTAAAAGGTGGCCACTCCCGCCCTGTCACATGACTGCCAAGCCACGCCCACAAAATAGGCCACACCTACAGAGTAGGTTCTAAAAAATTTGAAACCCACCACTGCTGCTGGTGAACTATATGTGGTAACTTGCTCAATAGTAGTAGCAACTGTGAGAGGGATCTTGGAGTCCTAGTGGACAACCATTTAGATATGAGCCAGCCGTGGGCAGCAGCTGCCAAGAAAGCCAACACAGTTCTAGGCAGTTCATAAACAGAGGGATAGAATCAAGATCACATGAAGGGTTAATACCACTTTATAAGGCCTGGGTAAGATTTCTAGCAAGCTTGCCTTTTCCAGATGTTCATAACAATTTCCTTCTCAGAGGAGGCAATGATTGTTCATATTCAGAAATGTGATTCAGAAGAGGAAAATGTAAAAGAGAGAGAGCATGGTGTAATAAAATGAGCATGTTACATTTCTATGAAATTAACAGAAAGATGTAATAGACTTGAATGAAATCTGATACTTTTTGAGTTGGACAATATGCACACAAGGAAATAAAAGTGTTTTAACTATGAATGAAAGCTGATTATGAATTAGCATCATGTCAGGATGTGCATATGAGAGCAGAAATCTTACGTTGATTGATTGTTGCAAAGTAATAATGTCAATTCTGGAAAAATCAGAGATGGGCTTTAGGAAAAAAAAATCCATTCTTAATAAATACAACCAAGGGGCAGGGCGGGGTTATTTTGTAATGGACATGAATGATAGTGTGGGTGTGATAAGAGAGTACAGAAAGAGACTATTGGGTGGTTCAGAAACCAAAAAAGAATTCTGTCTCGAAAAATATTAACTTTTCAGTCCAGTCATGGATTGAAAAGTGAATAAATTAGAATTTGGGTGTGCCAAGCTTAGAAAGGAGTTCTGGAAGAGGGATGAGCTGCCATCAGGTCTCTGAACAGCTAGCAAAATTATTCCATTGTTCAAGAAGACAAAACAAGAAACCATGGGATTTAGGCCCAAGTTAGTTTCTTCATGTTAAGAGCTGTTTAGTCATAGATCATGCTACTCAGAAAGTAGTTGAATTCTTCTTCACTAGGTTGAACAAAGGCTTGAATGTTCCAATCTCAAGAATGTATTACAACAGGGGTCTCCAACCTTTGCAACTTTAAGTCTGAAGGACTTCAGTTCCCAGACTTCTCCAGCCAGCTTTGCTGGCTGGAGAATTCTGGGAGCTGAAGTCCTTCAGACTTAAAAGTTGCAAAGGTTGGAGACCCCTGTATTACAATACAGAACATGAGGTTGGATTAGATGAATTTCAATAATCCCAACAGTTATATTCTGTGATTCTAACAAATATGGATCTGGAAACTAAAATATCAAAAACCAAAGTAGTTGTGTTTGCTATGGAAAATAAAAAAAACTTTGTTCCATGGCATATAAAAATGGTAAAATAAAATCTACAATACTGAAATGGCATCTCTTGACTGAACATTAATAAAAAGATGAGGAAAAGATTAGAACTACAGTGGATAAGTAGTAAATCCTGTGGTGATTGTTGCAAGAAATGAATATTTGTTCAAAGAACAAAAATGGCTTATATATTTCTACCGTGAATATACATAGTAAAAACAAGGAGATGGTTAAGAATTGATGGATGCTGAAGAAATGTATATTCAATATAATGACCAGTCTAAAATAAGTACGTTGACATATGATCATATATAAAGAATGAATTAACAAATATACAAAGAAACAAATAATATGTTAATGGTTTGGGGGGGGAAACGGGAAGATGAAAAACTCATAGTTGTAATCCTAGAAGTTTTATTTTATTTATTTATTTATTTATATTTTTTATACCGCCCTACTCCCAGAGGACTCAGGGCGGTATACAGCCAAAATAAAACACAGATATACAAAAGTTAAAACAATTTAAAAACATATTAAATAATTGGGCCCATAATAAAAATTAAAAACCAACAAACCCAATTAAGATTAATAAAATTCATATTTACGCCAGCCCGGCTTGTTGAAAAAGAAGTTTTAAGAGCATGGCGGAAGGTGCGTAGGTCAGGGATAATTTGTAACTCCGGGGGCCATTCGTTCCAGAGGACAGGGGCTCCCACAGAGAAGGCCCTCCCCCTGGGTGTCGCCAGTCGACATTGTTTAGCCGACGGCACCATGAGGAGACCCTCTCTAGGGGAGCGTACTGGCCAGTGGGAGGCTATCAGTGGCAGAAGGCGATTTCGTAGGTACCCAGGTCCTCAGCCATGGAGCGCTTTAAAGATAGACCTTGAATCACACCCGGAAAACCACCAAAAGCCAGTGTAGCTCACGCAGGAGGGGTGTTACATGGGAGCGTCATGTCGCCCCCATAATTACCTGCACGTCTGCATTCTGGACCAGTTGGAGCCTCCGGGTGCTCTTCAAGGGGAGCCCCATGTAGAGAGCATTGCAGTAGTCCAGACAGGAAGAGACAAGGGCGTGAGTGACTGTGCGCAGGGCATCCCAATCCAGGAAGGGACGCAACTGGTAGATCAGGCGAACCTGATAAAAAGCCCCCCCTGGCGACAGCCGTCATATGATATTCCAGGGACAGCCATGCATCCAGGAGGACACCCAAGTTGCGAGACCTTCCTTTGGGGGCTAAGGTCTCACCCCCCATAGCCAGCGATGGAACCAGCTGACTGTAATGGGGCGCCGGGAACCATAGCCATTCGGTCTTGGAGGGATTGAGCCTGAGCCTGTTCTTCCCCATCCAGATCCGCACGGCCTCCAGGCACTGGGACATCATGTCAAGGGCAACATTGGGATGGTCTGGGGATGAAACGTACAGCTGCGTATCATCAGCGTACTGATGGAACTTTACCCCCAAACCCTGGATGATCGTGCCCAGCGGCTTCACATAGATGTTGAACAGAAGGAGCGAGAGGACCAACCCCTGGGATACTCCACAAATGAGGCACCTTGAGGACCTCTGCCCCCCCCAACACAAACTGCGAACGGTCAGAAAGGAGAACCACCAAAGTACAGTGCTCCCACCCCTAACCCCTCCAACCGCCGCAACATGATACCATGGTCAATGGTATCAAAAGCCGCTGATAGGTCTAATAGGACCAGGACAGAGGAACAACCCGTGTCCCAAGCTCTCCAGAGATCATCAACCAATGCGACCAATGCCGTTTCCGTGCTGTACTCAGGCCTGAAACCCGACTGGTACAGATCCAGGTACCTGGGAAGCTGTTGTGCCACCACACTCTCAACAACCTTTGCCACAAAGCGAAGGTTGGAGACTGGACGATAGTTTGCCAAAAGCGCTGGGTCCAGAGAAGGCTTCTTGAGGAGGGGCCTCACTACAGCCTCTTTCAAAGCGGTGGGGAAGTAACCGTCTCTCAAAGAAGCATTGATAATACCCTGGAGCCAGCCTCATGTAACCTCCTGGGTGACCAGCACCAACCAGGAGGGACATGGGTCCAATAAACATGGGGCAGTGCTAAGCCTACCCAAAATCCTGTCTACATCCTCGGGAGTCACAGGGTCAAACTCCTCCCAGATAACGTTCTCAAGACCCGCCTCCATCACCCCATCTAGCCCCACCCAGTCAGAGTGCAGCCCTTCACGAATCTGAGCGATTTTTGTCTTTCAGGTATTGTACAAAATCCTCAGCTTTACCCTGCAAGGGGTCCTCCCGTGCTTCCATATGCAAGAGGGAGCGGGTCACCCTAAACAGACGCAATAAGAGTGGAAAAATAATTAGACTTTGCCAATTTTATCGCCACTAGGCAGATCTTGATATAAGACCTCACCAGTGTCCGATCCGATTTGGAAAGGCTGGCCCTCCAACCGCTCTCTAGGCATCTTTTACAGCACTTCATCTCTCTCAGCTCCTCAGAGAACCAAGGAGCCAACCGGGTTCAGCACCGGATCAGAGGCCGCAAAGGCATGACGTGGTCCAAAGCCCCAGCAGCCGCCTTGTCCCATGCGGCCACCAGTTCTACAGCCGAGTCGTGAGCTAGAGCCTCAGGGAATGGCCCAAGCTCTGTCAGGAACCTACCAGGGTCCATCAGATGCCTGGGGCAGAACCACCTAGTCGGCTCCGCCTCCCTGCAGGGGAGAGGTAGCGGATCGAAAGTCCACCCGAGTGATCTGACCATGACAAGGGTTCAATAGCTATATCCCCTCTTCTCAGATCCTCGTCACTGACCAGACAAAAATCAGGTCCAGAGTGTGTCCCCTGATGTGCGTGAGGCCTTGAACTAATTGGGTCAGGTCCATGGCTGTCATGGAGACCATGAACTCCCAAGCCTCCTCTGACACTTCGCCAACAGATGGCAGGTTGAAATCCCCCATGACTATAAGCCTGGGGGTATTAACTGCCACCCCGGCAATCATGTCGAGCAGCTCAGGCAGGGCCGCCGCCATGCAGCCAGGAGCCAGGAACGTGGTCAGCAAGTCCATCTGTACCCCACGACCCCAATTCACAAGGAGGGGCTCACATCCTACTGTCTGAGGTACAATGGCCTCCCTCGGGCACAGACCCTCCTTTATAATGACCCCCCCCCCACCCTTACCCAAACTCTAGGCTGATGAAACGCACGGAAGCCTGGTGGGCACAATTCCACAAGGAAAACCCCTCATTCCTGGCCCAACCAGGTCTCTGTAATACCCGCACAAGATCACAAATGAGGGGGCTTTCTTTACCATGGACCTGGCATTGCACAACATCAGACGCAGGCCCTGGCCCTGAGGATCTGGACAGCCTGGGGGAGAGAGAAGCATTTGGCACCAGAGCACACAACCGTTCGAAGACATCGAACGCACGCTCCCAAAACATATGGCCCCCGCTACCACCATACCTGCCCCTCCCACCCACCGTACTGATGGGACCTTTACTAAACCCCTCCCTGACCTCTAGCCCCGCACCAATGCCGCAGCCCCCAGCCGGGCTCAGCTCCGACCCTGGTGGATTACCCCCGAAACCCACCCGGTTCATATAAATAACACCCTCCCTGCTACCCCGTAAAAATCACATAAAAGACCCTTTAAAAAACCCCAAATATTCCTCCGCGTTCGATGCCACCTCTCGGGATTCCAAAATCTGTCATCAAAGAAGTTTGTAGATCGTCTGGATGGCCAATTTTTGAGACGGGGGACCCCCTCAAGGCATATAGTTCAACAGCTGTATAGGATAACAGTCCAAAGAAACCCGAGAGGGAGCTCAACCGGCTGATATTATAAGTCCAGGAAGACAATACGTCGAAGCGATTAAAAGCATCCCCCCATCTGCCATTCCAGGTCGATGGCAAGAACCTTGGAGAAGCCACACCATGCTCAACCGTCCTCACCGCCGCAGCTAGGAGCCAGACCCTCCGAAGACCGTAGCCGCCTCAGCGTCTCCTTGACGTCTTCCTGGCTGCGCCGGCAACGCCCCGGCCTCCATTGTCGCCCGTTCATCAGCTGGTCCCCAGGGGCCGGCTGCAGCTCTCTCTGACGCTGGAACACGACACCAGGCGGCTACAACAAGTCCTCAGGAGCCATCTGGCAGCCAGGTCAGGGTCGCATAATCAACAGCAGACCTCCCGAAAACCCCCTCCAGGGAAGCCATGAGCCTCCCCTAGGGTAAGATCAACGGCAGTTTGCGGCCATCTTCTCCCCGGAAACCGGAAGAGTGACTCAGAAATAAGCCACATTAGCTATAATGGTGTCTCAGGTAAATTTACATTAGTTTAGCCTTATAGTAAAAATCAAATGTATTACAAAAGAGCATTAACCTTGAAAATAAACATGATGGATACATAGATATGTAGTTAAAACATGTTTTGTTCCCATGCTTTTTAAATTATTTTGTAGTATTTTGTTGAATGTTCTCTAAGCACAATTAAGAATGTGCCCACCAAATATTACAGACATGGATACTGCTTAGGCTTGGTTGGGTTATGCAGATTTTATTCTATTTTTTTAAAATTGCTTTCTATGGCAGTCTAGAGCAATTATAAAGTGGCAACAGAGAATACAGAATTTCACATTGCATTGAGAAACAAGAAATTTTGTTTTAGAGGAAATTATAAATTTATATACATCAGAGAACTGTATAAATCTATAAAAAATAGTTTTTAACAATGTGGACAGTAAAAAAGAAATATTCGATATCTTTTCCATTATATTTGTATAGGAACATAGACACTGAACATCATTCCACATTTTTATTTCATACAAAATGCTCATTAATTTATGTACATAAGTAAAAATAGTGTACCTCCGTCAAAGCAAATATGAAAATATTAATCTATCTACCATCAAGGGGAGGATGCTTAATTTTATAGGTTGTCTGAAAATATATTCTGTCCTAAGAACTTGTGTTAGGCGCCATAGATGGTGGGGGCAGTGGAGGTGGCGGTGGAGGAGGCAAAGATAACATGGACAATAAAGGCTCATAGGTGTTTGGAGGGCACGGAGGAGGCCACCCCCAATCTGCTGGTGGGGGTGGGGGTGGAAAATTTGCATTATGACTAACAGTTTCAAAAGATGGGGGTGGGAAAGAATACTGGTGTCCTCTCATACTTTCAAATCTCTGTTGCTGGCAAAAAGTAGGTGGTTCTGGCAAGTGGGCATAGTCAGAGGGATAATACTGTGGCGTTATATTGTGCTGTCTATAAAAACGTGGAAAAGGAGCTGCTCGAGGTGGCCTCCCCCATGAAAATCGGGTGGCAGGCTGTCCTCTACAATATCCACCAGAATATTCTGAAGGAGGTTGTGGTCTGGACTGATAATTTGGTCCATTATCATCTACAGAAGGAAACAAAAACACAGAGAGATAAGCATAATTTAATATTTTATGAATATTGTAAAAAACAAGGTATGCGTAAGGCTATGTTTTTCCCAAGACTACACTGTTAATTAAATAAACCGAAGTCCCGAATAAACTCTTGGCATGCTATATAACAGCCTTCAAATTGTTTATTTTATATATATATTTTATTTTAAAAACTCATGCTGTTTAATATTACGTAGTACCTATTAGGTTGCCTAATAGAAAACGCTGAGGTTACATTTTATTCTTTGAGTTATGAACTGTGCAGCAAAGGAATGAACTTATGTGTTTTTAAAAAAATGAACACGTTAGCCAGATAAACTCAGCATACATTTTGAAAGAGGCAACTATGAATAGTTCAAGATTAGTATTATTTTATTAAACAGACATTCTTCATGAATAAAAAAAAAAACCAACAGATTGACAATTACAAATGAATTTACATTTGCAATACGGGATATATTCTCCATGTCCCACTTTCCAACATTCAGCATTACGTTAGTAAAATTATTGATCTGCTATTTTGACAAAGGTAGCATTTTTCTTAGTAAATACCAAGAATTGTTAAACAATATTCTTTTGCATTCCACTATTTCTATATACTTGAGGCCCGAACAGCTGAAGAGATCTGTTCTTCCACTTTTTAATAAGGGGTCATTTTTATCAATATAAAAATATTAAATTTGAAAGGCTCTTACATATAAAGTCAAAATTGAGGAACGCATAATATCAACATTAAACAAATAATGTATAAAATTGGATTTCTGGGTTGTTTAAATATTTATTCACTATTTCAGAACAGCAGCCTACTTACTGCTTTCATTTTGCTGGGATCTGAGCTTCTTTCTTTTTATATTCTGAGATTTCTTGTGGGATTTTGCTGCTTTTTCTTTTTCGTCATCACTAAACTCTAAAGCCTAGAAAAAAAATGAAATTAAAAAACTGCAAGGTTAAAAAAAGGTGAAGGTTTGCATTTTATAGCACTTCCACAATATCAAGTCATGTATCTAAGAACACTGCAATGTTGTGGATTTAATTCCAAAAACATGCTTCAGTGCAAATAAACACACAAGGATAGCACTTCTTTGCAACTCTGTCTTTTCACACAGCATGTATGCTCTTAAAACGTTGCACCCCAATGCACCTTTTCCAGATTATTTCCAGATTACTTTATAGCCACATTTCAATTACGAAAGAATTCAGAGATTAAATGACATAAAGTCGCTTTATTGTTGGACCACCTAGAATACTAGACTTGTGTGGCTTGGGAGAATAGAACAGGGAGAATGCTAGAATATTCTGTTTCTGGATCTGCAGGTTTGCATATCCTTCTTGGATGGGATTCATCGTACTGGTAGAAGGGAACTTCTGGAACCTTTCAATCCTTTCTCGTCAAGAATCCCTCAAAAAACCCTACAGATGATAGATCTGGTTCCTTTTGAATATATGAACTTTGGCATAAAAAAAGGAAAGAGACAATCCTCAAAAATTTGTGGCTTGGATCCTAAATTTCTAATGAAAGCTAGCATGTGAGGATCTCTATTTTGGACTTTGGAAAGGATTTTTTTAATATAATAGTGAGATATGAGTGGGAAATGCATCACCAGCAACTCTCTGTCTTATTAAAAAACAAATGAATTTTGAAAGAAGTTAAACTGAAGTTATCACTTCAGGAAAAATTGTAAGATTCTCTAGGAGGAGGAATTCATTTTCTCAAGTTAATTTTACTTGTTAAGTGATATTCTCTGCATATATATATATATATATTTTTTTTTTTTAAAGAAAGGAAGTACATTTTGAATTGGGAAAATTGAAGAGCAAAATCAGTACGCAAAGGATATCCTTGCCTCAGGAGGCGGCTCGTCATCATTCTTCCAAGATGCATCTGATCCCTTGTCTCTAGAACGCAAAAGAGGGAGTTTTTTTTGGTAAAGAACAAAAGGTAGATTCCTATGCGTGCACACACACAATAATATTAGCACTGTTTGAAAGTTAATATTTTCTTCTTTAAAATAAAACTAAGCCATGGTGCTTTACAACGAAAATGGCAAAATCTTTCGGAAAGTTATCAGATGTGTATTTTCAGACACTCTATATGTGGATCGGCCTCCTCGAGTCCCTTCGGGGAGAGAGAGCGGGATATAAATAAAATTTATTATTATTATTATTCTCTCCACTGAACCGGGCCCTGGTGCTCAAGATGTTGGGAGGCCGCTGCTCTAGAACTGGAAGACCAATGTTTTTCTGACTATAGTGGTCACAACAATCATAATTAAAGTTACTATGACTAGATAAGATTATATTCAAAAACATGCAGTGGATCGCAATTAGAGGAAGTGGATAGTTTGAGGAGCCTTTGCAGAGAATCCAGCTCATAACCAACATTCTAAAAACAGAATCCAGTTCTGAAATAAATGAGGAAACATGTAGGATAAATCTTAACTCTTAATTGTCAAGATATAGTTAAACATGCAGAGATAGCTCATTAGGATTAGGTCATTAGAAACCACAGTTTCCTGATTTCTAACCTGGTTAGAAACCTTAACCTTAATCACTAGACCAAATTGGCTTTCAAAGTTTGAAATACTATGCATACTACTTGTATAGCTTGCAAATTTGAACAGGGAAAAAAAAATCGGTATTCTTGTTGGCGCTAATTTATTTAGTTTTATACCACCTTTATTATTTTTACAAATAACTCAAGGTGACGATCATATCCAAAACACCTTCCTCCTCCTATTTAGGTTCTAGTCTTGCCTAAAGCATGGAAAACTGAGTAAGTTTGGGCCAGTCACTCTCTTAGTTCACAACATCACACTTAAACTACAAGCCGGTTAGTCTCAACCAATGGATCAACACTTGGTTGATCTGAAAAAAGCAGATCTTGCACTTGCAAAAAAAACCCAAAACATTAGATAGAACATAAAAATGTATACATCAAACTTACTGTTTCAATTTTTCGGGAAATATGTACTGAGTAAAGCTTTCCACAGCTGGTGCAAAATATACTGCATCTTTTATTTTAATATCTTTAGACTGAATGTGGTCAGGACTATTAAACTGTACTACATAAAAGGGATGTGACACTGGGCCAAATATCTCAAAGATCTGCAAGACAACAAATGTTAATGCGTCATAAAAACAAGTTCTGCAATTACGTGATTACATTTAAACAGGGAAATGATTGGGGGACTGAATTACTATAAAAATTCAAATGTAACTGCTTATAACAGTTCCAAAAGCAATTTTAGTATTATTTATTAGTAGAGGGAATATGTACAGCTCATAGTCTTGACCTGTGGAGTCATTGGTGTTCTCTGAGCTTGTCTGTTTGCTTTAGATGTTTCCTGGCCCAGCTAGGTAACATCTGCTGTTCTAGTAAGGCAGGGATGTCCAAACTTGGGAACTTTAAGACTTGTGGACTTCAACTCCCAGAATTCCCCAGCCAGCATAGCTGGCTGGGGAATTCTGGGAGTTGAAGTCCACAAGTCTTAAAGTTCCCAAGTTTGGACATCCCTGTAGTAAGGCGTATGTTTAAAGGCCGCCTAAATTTCCAGATAATGAAATTGCAAAATATCAGAGATAGATACAGGTTTTAGAATCAAATAACATACAAATAATTTCAAGTTCAAATGCTAAACTAATTAAAAAATGCTTTAAAAGAACATTACACTTTCTTTTAAAAAAAAAAATCTTGACTTTTAATGTATCATGCTGAATTCAAATCTTTCAACAATTTTGTGAACTGCTAATTATCTGCTAATTATCTATATATTGCTCAAAATCTTGGTCTGTACCCATTAACTGGGCTTAACAATGCATCACAGGGTTTTTGAACCTCAAATGAGCTGACTTGAAGAATGCATCCAAAATCCAGGACCCATGATTTCTGTGGGATTGAAATTTGGCAAATTTGTGGTCACTTCACCGCTGCCCAGAGGTTGAGTAGACCGGTCCTGCGCTCTCTGGAGGCCAGGTAGAACCCTCCCTCCTTTGGCTTCTGGAGATCAGGTAAATCGATCCTACTCTAAACCTCTATGATAGGCTGCTTCTGCATTATTTGTCATAGGTGGCCATGGTCAAGCCAGCAGAAAGCTGGAAATTGCTCATGTTCCCAATGAATTTTTTGACCTTGGTCATGCTATATTTTTATTTAGTTAAGGAAGTATGAAATGAGGTGAAGGCTTGTCTAGTTAATAATAAAGGTTATGATAATTCCAACCTAGAACAGTCAATTGAATTCTAATCTTAGTTTTTGTTAATTGACATAACAAGCATTTATCTTATGAAATCAGTTTTATTTAACAACTGGATTAATTTAGGTGCATGGTAGCAGTTTTAGGATTATTTTAGGAAAATTCAGCAACTCAACTGTCTTTGTTTAATTTTTTACACCCACTATTCTATTTATTTGTGTTTTAAAAGCATATTAAAAAAGGCAAGTCTTGAACATATAAGTATGTAATGAAAAGCTAAATAAGCCCTATCAACAGATGTACTGTATCATAAAAATATACACCTGAGCTACATTTTCCTAGCAACATGTGCTTTACAAACCAGGTAACATACAGTATTTTCCTAAAAATTACTTATTATTGTAATATGTCTCAAAAATATATTTATGCTGGTAATATTTTTATGGTTGGTAAAACATTGTTTAATGGCATTAGAAATCAATGAGAAAGGATGCTGGAACAATAAAGACACACAACTATCATATTCATTGAAATAATTTAAAATTATTTACTTTTCCTAACGAATGCCGATTTTCCTTGAAAAGTACTGTATTTTCATTCACTGGAGGAAGTCCCTTCTCGGACTCAATTATTACTAAAAAAGAAAATAAATCTGAATATTGTGCTAAATTCTTCCAAAAACAAGCATTAGCTTAATTATTATTATGAATGAACCTCCTAGGCGCAACAAAGGCTATGAATTGTCAAACCTGCAATGATAGATACTTTATTAGTTACATTTCCAAAAAGAGCTAATTTGTTTAAATTCCAACTTTTCTACTACAATTTGCAAATGGAACTGATTTAAAACATTTTAGCTCTATATATAGACTTACTATAGACTTACAATTTATATTATAATATTCACTGGTTGTAATTCAGATATTACAGAAGAAAAAACAGGAGTCATCTACAACAGGGGCCCCCAACCTTTGCAACTTTAAGTCTGAAGGACTTCAGCTCCCAGAATTCTCCAGCCAGCAAAGCTGGGAGCTGAAGTCCTTCAGACTTAAAGTTGCAAAGGTTGGGGACCCCTGATCTACAACACAGCCATTATATAGGACATGCAGGCAGAAGACTAGCCGACTGCATCCATGAACACCTTAATTAAGCGCCTTAATTTCATAACACATGGGCAGACTCAACTGTAGTTTCAACTGAGAAACTGTGGGCATCCTATAGGTCCGTGATGGCGAACCAATGGCACGCGGAGACATGTTAGAGCACACGAGGCGTTGCCTTGTCAGCTCCAGCGCACGCTGACTTTGGCCTTCCTTTTCAGCCATTTTTCGCCCTCCAGAGGCTTCCCTGAAGGCTCCGAAGGACAAAAAAACCACCCAACACGCAAACCGGAAGTTCGGGAAAGAACTTCCAGTCTGTGCATTGGGCTGAGACTTCCAGGTTATCCTTAGGTCCATTTTTCGCCCTCCTGAAGCCTCCAGAGGGCCTCCGGGGTGGGGGAGACTGTTTTCTCCCTCCCCAGGCTCCTAGAAAGGCTCTGGAGCCTGGGGAGGGCAAAAAATGGGTCCATCACAAGCCAAAAGTGGGCGGATGGAGGGGGTCATGCGCATAGCATTATGGGTGTGGCTATGCCTGCGCACTACCCCCCTGCTTTTGGCACACACGATCCGAAAAAGGTTAGTCATCGCTGCTATAGGTGAAGCTAAATCTGCTGTTTATTAACAATTATTTTGTTACACCAACCATTGTCTATGCTAACAATTCAAGAAATAGAAACAAAATTGAATGATGTGAAACAAAGACACTTTGAGTTTGCAAATAAACCAGGAAGACGGTTGGCATATAGACTAAGAAAGGAAAGAGAATGATTGAAAAAATTTGTGAAGGCAATAATGATAGTGAGCAGATTAATACTTTTTTTTAATAATTCTTATTCTAACCTATATAAACTGCAGGAGCTAAATAGTCAAAAATCGATGAATATTTGTTAAGACAACACTTTCTGAAACTATCTCAAACTCAGAGAACAACTTATGAATGAAATCAGGTAAAGCCAATATTACAAATGCTATGAAGATGAACTTCTTCAGCCATTAAAAGATATAAAGAATGATATATTACAGGGAGGAAAAATGCTAACATTGTGTTACTTCCAAAAGAAGGTCAGGATGATAAAGAACTATAGACCAATCTCATTATTAAATAGGGACTATAAATATTTGCTGCAGGTTTGACAGAAAGACTAAAGAAAATTTTCAGGTATATATTCATGATGATAAATCTGGCTCTCTGCCAAAAAGATAGTTAGCGAACAACACTAGGATTGTTTTGAATCTTAATCAATACTTACAATATCGTAATGAACAATGGGCAGCTCTAATATTCTTAGATGCAGAGAAGGCCCTTTATAACTTAAATTGGGCCTTTATTTTTAAAGTCCTGGAAGAAATGGATTTTGATGGGAATTTTATTCAAGGGGTCAAAGCTATCTGTCTACATATCACAGCAAGCAAAAATTGATATTAATGGTGACTTCAATAACTCATGCAAAAGCCAAAAACGGTACAAGTCAAGGATATCCTTTGTCTCCTTTGCTGTTTATCCTGGTGTTGGAAGTTTTGAACAGGGATATTAGGCAAGACGGGAAAACAAGAGATATAAATATTAAGGAAGTTTATAAACCGAGGGCTTTCGCTGGTGATTTGGTGACATTTCTGCAAGACCCAAAACAATAATATAGAATATTTGATGAGGAAACTAAATGAGTTTGGATTTTTAGCAGTTTTTAAAATAAATAAAGCAGAAAACATCAATGATGATTAAGAATATGGCCTCACAGGTTGGTGATATATTGATTAACATCCAATTCTTAAAATGAATATAAAAATAAAACCTAACTTTTCTTTTGGGTTTAATGGAAAAAGACTTGGGAAAAAATTTGGAATTTTGATGTTATATACCGTGTTTCCCCAAAAATAAGACAGGGTCTTATCCCCCTCCCCCCAAAACAGCGCTTGGCCTTATTTTTGGGGAAGTCTTATTATTTTTGAGGTGCAGGAGATGGCAAGCGTGGTCACGTCATGGTTGCTGCTGTGTTGCAATGTGTTTGGGAAGGGCTTATTACCCGGGGAGGTCTTATTTTTGGGGAAACATGGTATTTTAACGGCAGCAAGGCTACGTTATCCACAGAAATGGAAGGTTACCTCTATCCCCTCAATGGATGAATGGCTGCAAAAACGGATAGACTTAGCAATTGATTCTGATTTAAAAAAAATACAAATACTTTTATTTCTACTTGGAAGCTGCTTCTGAACTTTGTGCTTGATGTGGAAAAAAAAATGAAACATTGATTTTGAAATTTACCGTTATAGAAGAAGCTAGTTTATACTATTATGTAAAAATAAAAAGAGGGAATGCTGATCTTCTGGGAGGGAGGCAGAGTAAAAATCAAAACACTAAGTGAGGCGGAGGCTTTTATTAAAAAACATTCTCCCCAGTTGGGAGGGGAAGACAGGGAAACGGAGGGAGCGACGGCCCCGCCCAGTGACAGGAAAGAGGAGTCAATTGCAAAAAGACTTAGATCGCAAAAATGATTTTATTTGAAATACTATTGTAATTGTTGATACAAGATAAAATGGCAAAGAAAAAGATGATTGAATATATAGGCTACACAATGTAATCTTTTTATATGTTTATCCTTTACTTTTAAAATTGTAAATCTATGAAGTTTTACCTTTACCCTATACCTTTTCCCTTGTAAAATTTTTGAAAACCAATAAAATACTTTTCAAAAATAAAAAGAGGTTTGAGATTAATGCTTTATTATATTGCAATATAATAAAGGAGTAAGAAGTCAAATCCTTTCCCCCCTTTTCTTTCCCTCATTATGTTTGTTTGTTTGTTTGTTGTTTATTTCTTGGACTTATATGCCGCCCGACTCCCAAAGGACTCAGAGCGGCGTAGAACATAGGAAACACATAATACAAAAGTTTAAAAAAAGATTAAATAAAGAATCCAATAAGCAATAAACAAATTTGCACATTAGATTTAAATTAAATCAATTATCCCCTCCCCAATTTCCCTAATATTTACTTTTCTATTCCCTTTTTATGTCATATTATAAATTAATAAAAGACTATATATATAAAAAAGGACAGAACCAAGCCTCTTGTCTTCTTCCCTTTTCCCTTTCCTAATTTCCCTATTTACTTTCGTATTTTCTTTGTATGTTACATTATAAACTAATAAAATTGTTTAAACCAGAAACAATTATTTGCAATGAAAAAGGTCACACTCAATAGTGAATAGCCTGTATAGTTTATTCTACAAACAAGTAATTTAAAGGCATGCCCCCAAATGCTAATGCTGTTGAGACTGTATAAATGCAGAACAAATACTATCTATCTAAATAAAAATGTAACTATGAGTTTGTTCAAAACCGCTAATCTCCGAAAGTCCTGCACCGATCGCTTCCAAATTTTCACACAACGTTCCTTTCAAATACGGCACCAATGATATATATATAGATTGTGTAGATGTCACACCTGTGCCAGGTACCCGCAACGGAAAGGTAAAAAATTGTAAGAAAGGTAGGTAGATGGATACAGGGAGAGCAGTGGGCCACAGGTATTATGTCATCCTTTATGACATAAAATACTCTGTCCATAAGATTCAAGGAGAAATACAGTAGGTAGGTAGGTAGGTAGGTAGGTAGGTAGGTAGGTAGGTAGGTAGAGGGATAGAGAGAGGGAGAAATATGGTAGGTAGGTAGGTAGAGGGATAGAGGGAGAAATACGGTAGGTAAGTAGGTAGGTAGGTGGATAGAGGGAGAAATACACTAGGTAGGGAGAGGGATAGAGAGAGGGGGAGAAATACAGTAGGTAGGTAGGTAGGTAGGTGGATGAAGAGGGATAAATACGGTAGGTAGGTAGAGGGATAGGGGGAGAAATACAGTAGGTAGGTAGGTGGAGGGAGGGAGGGAGAAATACGGTAGGTAGGTAGGTAGGTAGAGGGAGAGAGGGAGAAATATGGTAGGTAGATAGGTTGGGGGTTATACGGTGGTTGTGTGTATGTGTTTGAGCTGATCAATAAATAAATAAGTCAGGGAGACTAGTATAGATCTATTTCAAGCTTTTTAACTTGTGCAGGTATAGATCTACACACAGAATGGTTGGCCATTTAACCAGACTGGGCCACAGCAACGCGTGGCCGGGAACTGCTAGTTATTAATAAAGGATAATATTTATAGTTCAGAGTTGAATTGATGGATCTTTAGTGCTCTCTGAGATTGGTTTTTTTCTTGCAGACTAGTGTGGGTATTAAAACTTACGCAACAAAACAATCAAGCTCAGACAGCATCCAAGACCCCTCAAATACTATTATTGATTTTGAGCCAGTTTGGTTAGGTGACTGACATGCAACTTTTAGAATGCATTTAAAATAGATGAGATGCTATGTTAGTTGGTGGGAATTATTGCAAACCTTTGTGCTCTTTTGACCTAACAGGGAATTTCTAGATTTTCCTTCAACAGGAGGAGGGGGACTGACTATAAAATGTTATTGGAAATCAAATATTTTGCAAAATAATCACAAAAACCACTCACTTTTGTATTAAGCAATCAAATACTCCATAAATAACTACATAATAAGAAAACATTTTCAGGGAACACAAAATGCACACTCCTACATATCTTCTTACCTTGATGTTCAATTGTGCTGGAAACCTGTCCAAAAGGCATTAATTTAACAGATTCAGGAAGAATTATCATTAGGTCTTCAATAAGAGGTGGCTCCTGCTGAATAAATAATTTTGAAAATTCATTTGCATGTTAAAACCCGTATCCTATTTTTTTTCCCAATCTAAGTGGCTTGATTAATATTCACTACAGGCTATAATTATTTTATTACTGATGTTAATGATTTATGCTGACACGCTCTATGCTAAAGTTAACTACAAATACACAAAAGAGTACTTAGCGTGAGAGAAAAAGGATTACATCTTGGATTATCTGGGCAAATATGATGGTTTTAGGTAGACTTTGAAAATCCACTTTGGACCTAACATATGTTTTTTTTATGGAAAATCACAGTGAGCAGGTTATGGCGACCTGATTAGAAATACTTTGGAGATTCCCTTTGTAACTGGGAATAACAGGATATGTTTTGCAGGAAGCCGATAATGATCTTATTGTTTAGTTCTGGGAAAGTTCTGGGAGGGCCTTTGGGGCTTCTGAACACGTATGGTTTTTGGAACATTCGGTAAAATTTCATGTTCCTTTCACATTGTAAAACACATTATCTTTTGAGCACGCAATGTTGTTTTTGTGTATTCAAGTTATGACGCATGTGATACATCAGCTCGTGTATTTAAGGTGCAACTCTGTACCTGGATTCATTCTCTCTCATGTCTGGGAGAATTCATTAACTAATGTTATCTATATTAAAAAGCTCTTTCGTTTTGCCATAAGTCTCCGTGATCATTTTTTTATATGCAGAAAATATCTGGGATATTTTTCTCACAATGTGTCTCTTCAGTTCTCTAGAAAATCCTTGTACTTGTGCACTCTGAAAATTGGCCAAAACCACTTCAATCTTCTGAAAATTGGGCAAAATTGGACAACTGGCCAAAATGAGTAACTGAAGTAACAGCAATCTGGTACTTTTTTTTTTTTTTTTAGAATACATTTGTATAATATGGGTGCATCAGCCATAAGGTAACAAAAATAACAAGGAAAAGGATAAAAGGAAATAAGACCTTGAAAGTAAATTTGTAGCCCATCTTTCTTCCATGCCTTGTGTATATGACCATAAGAGGAACTATAAGCACTTTTATGTCAAAGATCATTTCACATCAGTTAGGAGGTACATGAAATATAGCACAACGTATGGTGAAACTGAATAAAATTCCCCATCTACAAATAATTCCACTTCAAAGCAACAATTCTCAAGGAAAAAAATAGATATTCATAAGGGGAGTGAGTAAACACAATCTAGCATTTTTCCTCTTTGTTCCTGCTCATATTTAATTCACCAATTCAACCTTGCAAATACCTACCCCAAATAATTTTTCGCAATTGTTTTCCCTGCCAAGCTAAGCTGAAGGATCAAGGATCAAAGAAATAAAATACCTCAATTTGCACAATATCCTT
This sequence comes from Rhabdophis nuchalis, assembly GCA_039707465.1. Classification (NCBI taxonomy): domain Eukaryota; kingdom Metazoa; phylum Chordata; class Lepidosauria; order Squamata; family Natricidae; genus Rhabdophis; species Rhabdophis nuchalis. The sequence goes on from CM077661.1 coordinate 10,861,680, forward strand.
CTATCTGTTGTCCCTACATAGTCATTATTTTGCTAAATGTAGCTTGGTGATAGTTTTTCCTCGGTAACACCCAAATGTGTTTTTCAACAGCAAAAACACTTACTTTTTTAGTCAATTCGCTTTTTTTTTTAGTAGCAGGAGCATTGTTTTCATTTTTATCTTGTTCATCATCATCAAACAATAATGGAGGAGAGGAAGAAGAGGAAAGAGAAGATGAACTGTCTCCATCAGTATCACTGCAAAGAGAGATACTGTTTTTCGACACATGTTCTGCCACATTAATTTAAAAAAAGCATTAGCAATGATAAGGCTTGACTTGGACTGGAATCTCCTTTTTAGTAATAAGTCATGATGGCCGTAAAGGACTTGTGTCAGGTGTACTGCATGTTGTGTAGTGGCTCTTAAGAAAAAACCTCTCCATTTCGCATAACAACCTACAGTACTGCAAAACTGGAACAGGGAAGTTTTTATAGTTCTTTGTTTACTGTTAAACTTAGAGGTATTAGGGTTACCTCTTTGGTCTTTTAAACAGCTTTAAAAAGGGTGTGTGCCAATGCATTATTTGCCTTATATTTACAGACCCCTCGCATCCTAGGCATAAATTATGCACCAAAGACAAATTCCTTGGGTGTCCAATCACACTTGACCAATAAAGAATTCTATTAAGTATAAGTATAATCTTTATTATCATTGTATTTAAATATAACGAAATTGGTTTTAACCTCACTGGTGCAAAATTATAGCAGAAATGAAAAAATAAAGGAAAAAAAACCTAGCATGTGCATGGAGTGATTGTGGTTGTATTAAGAAGTCTGACAGCCCAAGGATAGAAACTATCTTTAAACCTGTTTATTCGGCTGGCTATGCTTTGATGTCTTCTGCCTGATGGTAGAAGGGCAAAGAGACACTGACCAGGATGTGAATCATCTCTGAGTATCTTCCTTACTCTGCTAAAGCAGCGAGATCTTGTCATCCAGTGGTGTCAGAGGGCACTCTATTCTATTCTAAAACTGTTTCAACTTCTACTCTCAAAACAGAGCACTGTACATCAAGACAACTAGACACAAGAACAGTTTTTTCCCAAACGCCATCACTCTGCTAAACAAATAATTCCCTCACTACTGTCAAACTATTCACTAAAGCTGCATTACAATTACTATTAGGCTTCTCATTGTTCCTATCACCTATCTTCTCCCACTTATGACTGTATGACTGTAACTTTGTTGCTTGTATCCTTACAATTTATATTGACTGTTTCCTGATTGCTTATTTGTACCCTATGACTATCATTAAGTGTTGTATCTTGTGATCCTTCATGAATGTATTTTATTTTTCTTTATGTACACTGAGAGCTTATGCACCAAAGACAAATTCCTTATGTGTCCAATTACATTTGCCCAATAAAGAATTCTGTTCTATTATGTTCCCATTCCATCCACTCCACTCCTATCCTGTTTTATTGGTCACAGAAGTATAATTGTCATCTGGTACCAATTATTTAGACAGATCTCTTAACAATTTCTGGACCCTTGTATTTACTCCCATACGTAACGGCTTTGCACCCAGGTAAACCAGGGAGTGACCCAAACAATTTGAGAAAATGTATGTTGTTTTCCACTTTTAACGTCAATAATTTTTAATTATACTTTTAATGTCAGTACTTTTTAACATATTGTAAAAAGTAATGTGTATTGCTAGTTTTTGACCTTAAGAAAGATACTTATACTTTTTAACATATTGAAAAAAGTAATGTGTATTGCTAGTTTTTGACCTTAATAAAGATACTTATACTTTTAACAGGTTGTAAAAAGTAATGTGTATTGCTGGTTTTTGACCTTAATAAAGATACTTATACTTTAAAAGTAATGTGTATTGCTAGTTTTTGACCTTAATAAAAACACTTATACTTTTTAACATATTGTAAAACGTAATGTGTATTGCTAGTTTTTGACTGTAATAAAGATTTTTACTTATATCTATTCTATTCTTCATTCCCATATCTATTCTGTTCTATTCTTTTCTTCATTCCAATATCTATTGTATTGTATTCTATTGCATTCTATTCTATTCTTCATTCCAATATCTATTGTATTGTATTCTATTGCATTCTATTCTATTCTTCATTCCAATATCTATTCTATTCTTCATTCTATATTCCATGAACTATTCTATTCTATTCTTCATTCAATATCTGTTCTATTCTATTCTTCATTCAATATCTATTCTATTCTATTCTTCAGTCCAATATCTATTCTATTCTATTCTTCAGTCCAATATCTATTCTATTCTTCATTCCAATATCTATTCTATTCTATATTCCAATATCTATTCTATTCTTCATTCCAATATCTATTCTATTCTATTCTTCAGTCCAATATCTATTCTATTCTTCATTCCAATATCTATTCTATTCTATATTCCAATATCTATTCTATTCTATTCTTCATTCCAATATCTATTCTATTCTACATTCCAATATCTATTCTATTCTATTCTTCATTCCAATATCTATTCTATATTCCAATATCTATTCTATTCTATATTCCAATATCTATTCTATTCTATTCTTCATTCCAATATCTATTCTATTCTTCATTCCAATATCTATTCTATTCTATTCTTCATTCCAATATCTATTCTATTCTTCATTCCAATATCTATTCTATATTCCAATATCTATTCTATTCTATTCTTCATTCCAATATCTATTCTATTCTTCATTCCAATATCTATTCTATTCTATTCTATTCTTCATTCCAATATCTATTCTATTCTATTCTTCATTCCAATATCTATTCTATTCTATATTCCAATATCTACTCTATTCTTCATTCCAATATCTATTCTATTCTACATTCCAATATCTATTCTATTCTTCATTCCAATATCTATTCTATATTCCAATATCTATTCTATTCTATTCTTCATTCCAATATCTATTCTATTCTTCATTCCAATATCTATTCTATTCTATTCTTCATTCCAATATCTATTCTATTCTATTCTTCATTCCAATATCTATTCTATTCTATATTCCAATATCTACTCTATTCTTCATTCCAATATCTATTCTATTCTACATTCCAATATCTATTCTATACTTCATTCCAATATCTATTCTATATTCCAATATCTATTCTATTCTTCATTCCAATATCTATTCTATTCTATATTCCAATATCTATTCTATTCTATATTCCAATATCTATTCTATTCTATTCTTCATTCCAATATCTATTCTATTCTATATTCCATTTATATGAATTAGCTTAAAAGATGGGGACAAGGGGGTAATGTTATTTTATGAGAAATCTATATTATGTTGGGTGGGAGGAGGGGGGTACAGCACTTGTATCTGAATTATATTATATGTATGGGGAGGGAAAGGGGGGATTTGTTTGTATAAAACTTTTTCAATAATATTCTATTCTATATTCCAATATCTATTCTATTCTTCATTCCAATATCTATTCTATTCTTCATTCCAATATCTATTCTATTCTTCATTCCAATATCTATTCTATTCCATATTCCATTTATATGAATTAGCTTAAAAGATGGGGACAAGGGAGTAATGTTATTTTATGAAAAATCTATATTATGTTGGGTGGGAGGAGGGGGGTACAGCACTTGTATCTGAATTATATTATATGTATGGGGAGGGAAAGGGGGGGGATTTGTTTGTATAAAACTTTTTCAATAATATTCTATTCTATATTCCAATATCTATTCTATTCTTCATTCCAATATCTATTCTATTCTTCATTCCAATATCTATTCTATTCTTCATTCCAATATCTATTCTATTCTATATTCCATTTATATGAATTAGCTTAAAAGATGGGGACAAGGGGGTAATGTTATTTTATGAGAAATCTATATTATGTTGGGTCATCCTCATCCTTGCTCACCTAAGCTGGCTGGCGTTACTGTAATAAAACAAGTACAGATTGCACCTCGCTTCCTCTGCCTGAGCCAGACTCAGAAATAAAATGGGAAGAAGAAGAAGAAAATAAAAGAACCAAACGGGAACCTCCACGACTCACCTGTCCGATTCCGAGCGGCCCCCGCCTTCCCCGGACAACGACCCCGTCTTCTTCTCCTTCCCGCTCCCTTGCGCCGCCGGCTTCTCCTTGGAGAGCGCCCCTTCCTCCTCCAGGAGGCCCAGCCTTGGGCGCTGGCGGCCGCCGTCGTGTTCGCTGTCGCCGCCCTGGAAAGCAGCGGAGGAGGAGGGGGGGGAGGAGGGCTGAGGAAGGCCCGCCACCTCGGCTTCCTCCTCCTCCTCCTCCTCCTCTTTCTCCGGCGGCGCCTCCACAGCGGGGGACGTCCGGCCTTCGCTGCCCCCCACGGCAGCCGCGTCGCTCGACTGAGGGGCATCTCCCTCCACGACGCCTCCTCCGGCTCGGCGGGGGGACCCTTCCCGGAGCCGCTCCGGGGAAAGCGGGACTGGCTCGCCGGCCTCCTGCGGGGCGTCGTCGGGGCGACCCTCGCAGGCGACCCTCAGCGCCTGCAACCGCTCCGCCACCGTCGAGCCGGCCGAAGAGGCGTCCATGTTGGATCCGCGTGCGGCCGCGCGAACCGATGACGACGAGAGGCGGCGCGCCGTTAGTGACGTCACGCCCCTTCCCAAGGGAGCGAGTACGGTCTGCGACCTCGGCCGCTTGAAGACTTGTGGACTTCAACTCCCAGAATGCCTCAGCAAGTTTTGCCGGCTTGCCGAATCGGGTGCGGTGATGACGTCACGTGCGGGGCGGTTTCTTTACAAGGGAGCGAGTGTATAGACAGGGGTTTGTAACCTTGGCAACCTTAAGGCTTTGTGGACTTCAACTCCCAGAATTCCCCAGCCAGCAAAGGCTTTTACTTTTTTAGTCAATTCAATGGCTGAGGAATATATTATATATGTTACTTTTATGAGCTGATCATAAATTGTGTTGTGGAACAATTATATATATATATATACACTAGCCGTTTCTGGCCACGTGTTGCTGTGGCCCAGTCTGGTTAAATGGCCAACCAATCTGTGTGTAGATCTACACCTTCACACACAAACACATACACACAACCACGTATAACCCCCAACCTACCTACCTACTGCATTTATCCCTCTCTCCCTCTACCTACTTATTGTATTTCTCCCTTTCTCTCTCCCTCTACCTACCTACCTACCTACCTACTGTGTTTCTCCCTCTCTCTCTCTATCCCTATATAGTACCTACCTACTTACCTACTGTATTTCTCCTTGCATCTTATGGACAGAGTATTTTATGTCATAAAGGATGACACAATACCTGTAACCCACTGCTCTTTCTGTATCCATCTACCTTCCTTTTTTACCATTGTTTACATTTCTGTTGCGTGTACCTGGCACAGGTGTGACATCTACACAATCCATATATCATTGGTGCCGTATTTGTAAGGAACGTTGTGTGAAAATTTGGAAGCGATCGGTGCAGGACTTTTGGAGATTAGAGGTTTTGAACAAACTCTTGTTACATTTTTAGATAGATAGATAGATAGATAGATAGATAGATAGATAGATAGATAGATAGATAGATAGATAGATAGATAGATAGATAGATAGATAGATAGATAGATAGATAGATAGATAGATAGATAGATAGATAGATAGATAGATAGATAGATAGATAGATAGATAGATAGATGATAGATAGATAGATAGATAGATAGATAGATAGATGATAGATAGATGATAGATAGATAGATAGATAGATAGATAGATAGATAGATAGATAGATAGATAGATAGATAGATAGATAGATAGATAGATAGATAGATAGATAGATAGATGATATAACTAGCTGTTCCCAGCCACGCATTGCTGTGGCCCAGTCTGGTTAAATGGCCAACCAATCTACACCTACACACACAAACACGTACACACAACCACCGTATAACCCACAACTTACCTACCTACTGTATTGCTCCCTCAGAGTATTTTATGTCATAAAGGATGACACAATACCTGTGGCCCACTGCTCTCTCTGTATCCATCTACCTACCTTTTAAACATTTTTTTACATTTCCATTGCGTGTACCTGGCACAGGTGTGACATCTACACAATCTATATATATCATTGGTGCCGTACTTGAAATTGTGTTCAATTTGGGTTGATTTTGCATGTATCTAAAATTCTCACATAAGGACTCAATCTGATGTGGGTTTTGTGTTTTCATGTAAAACGAGAAAACGCTGGCCAAACTGGATGTATGTTATTTATTTAAGTGACTTATACAGCTCTCCCATCTCTCAGGAGGGATTCTGTGCAAAATGTACAAAACTTAAAACCATCAGTACAACATACTGTATAACTATTGATACCCTGGTTAAGTGACACAATAATTTTTTTTTTGCACCAGCTGGAATTGTTAATCTCCTGGCCTAAATGCCTGCAGGGCCATGTAGATCTAAGAAAGACGCTATCCCACAGGACATGTGCAACCACAGAGATGGCAGGATCCAACAAAGTGGCATTGTTAAATGGAACGGACTCTGAGCATGTCCTCTGTGCTAGATCTGGTTTAGATGTAATAAACACTGGGTATATTCCATCATTCTATTTCATTGATATTTGGAAAGCTAAATGACTAATAGTTTGCTGTGCATTCCAGAAGTTGGTTTATCTTTTCATCCTTCTCATCAGTGGTGGGTTTCTGCAGGCTCGCACCTACTCGCGTCAGCCGGTTGGTGAAATTTAGAGAACCGGTGGGAGGGGGTTCCACCGGCGTACCTGGAAGTAAATCTGGCCCACCGCTGCCAGTGACCCAACGGAAAGGAAAGGAAAGGAAGAAAGAAAGAAAGAAAGAAAGAAAGAAAGAAAGAAAGAAAGAAAGAAAGAAAGAAAGAAAGAAAGAAAGAAAGAAAGAAAGAATTTATCATCACAATTGAGTCCAAAATTTTGGTTGCTAAGCAAGAGCGTTGTTAAATGAGTTTCACCACATTTTAAAAGGTGACCACTCCCACCCTGTCACATGACTGCCAAGCCACGCCCACAAAATAGGCCACACCTCCAGAGTAGGTTCTAAAAAATTTGAAACCCACCACTGCTTCTCATACAATATATTTTAGGAAACTCAGAAAAATATAAACTATTGATGGTGGCTTAATGGGCGATTGGCTTCAGAATCTAAATATGAGCTCCTAAGTAGTTTTATGTGGAAGACTTAAGCATTTTAAATTTTTCATGTCAGAAATCTTCAGCCCTAGATTCTTAAAATAACTCATTTCTATTCTTGACAACAGAAAAGTCCAGGCTATGGTTGTCTGTTAATTCACTGAAAGATAATAATGGTCCTAAAGAATAGAGCTCCATCTTAAAGATAAGACACTAATAGAGCAACAGTCATTTTCAGTAAAAATTAAAACAAGACAGAATTATATTTAACTCATTCAAGATTTGAAAATATTTATGAATTAATTGACAGATTGAATGTAATACACATTTTCTCATCTTTATGAATTGCATGACTTTATAAGGAATTAACTTATATGAAATGTAGAGTGTATTAAGTGGTACTGTTAAATTACTGTTTAATATTCACACTAGTGCTGTTAAAAGCAGTACTCCAGCAGGCTGTAACCTTCATTATTTATGTAGTTTAAATGCCACTTTCAATAAGCTTCTATTACCACAATATGTCAAGGTCAATAATATTAAATGATCTAAAATTATTGAAATATGCATTTTTCTCATTCTCCTTCCAAAAGTGCACTTCAATCTTTCTTTTGTGAAACAAAAAAAAGAAAAGGTAGTCACTGTGAATCTTAATAAATATTAAAATATACATATTAGGGCAATTTAGAAACCACCAAATTGTATACATTTTTGAGAATTTCAGGATGTTATATAAAGATACGTTTTTTTATCCCTCATTGAAAAGTATAGTTTTCTATAATTCTCGTTAAACTTGTTTAGACCTGTGTTTCTAGGTCAGGGGCGGGCAAACTTTGCAACTTTAAGTCTGAAGGACTTCAGCTTCCAGAATTCTGGGAGCTGAAGTCCTTCAGACTTAAAGTTGCAAAGGTTGGAGACCCCTGTTCTAGATCTATGTTCCTTAATTATTCCTACTGTTCTTGATTGTTTTAGTTGGCAGATTTTGATATTGGCATACCCTTGTGGTATGGAGACTTACATTGAGGATCTGATAAACTAGTCATGCCTGAAGGAGTGTGGATGACATTACAATGGAGGTTAGCAGCTAGGGGGTTGATTCTGACCACCAAAATTTCTCCAGAGCAAGAAAAGATCATCCACATGTATCCTGTGCAGGATCCTTTTTTTCTTTTTAGTGGGCAGCTGGTGAGAAGAGAAATGTTGGATTCCATCTAAGCTCACAGTTGCAATGTAGCCTATACGGACATAATGTTCAGCTGAGCCTCGTTTTTTAATTACTTTTGGAATTACTTTTTTTATTGCTTTTCAAATATCAAGAACTTTGGAAGAGCTATTTTTAATCTGTTTCAATATTGCCGTACAGAAACACAGGCATGATCTGAAGCTGCAACAAATACATGCAGACAGGAAATATAATTCAGATGCCTAGCAAAGAGTGCTTGCCTGAAAAATGCCAATTACAATCTACAAAACATTAGCATAGGCCAGATACACTTCTGGAGTTACAAAGCCAAAGCCAGTCCAAGAATCCAAAGAGTCACGAACAAGACTCCGTAACAAGAGTCATAAACTGGGATTTTGAATGGTTGTTTCCAACAAAGTCTCCAAGCAATCGCAGTGGCTGCAATTGTTCATTCCTCACCCTTTGCTCACTTCCTTATGAATCTAGATCTTGGATTTGTGGATTGTGTGTCATCATCTCACTACTCTAGCTGAACAGGAGATACCTGTGTCTGGTAAGCTTCTATTGAATCCTGGCTTAATGATTCCTCAGATTGACAACTGTGAAGCACTGGCTCAGCTGGAGCTATATTTGGAGGGGTGGGAAATAAATAACAAAAGGATGGTTAGCTATTGCTTTTGGAAATTTCTAATCTAAGTCAGGGGTAGTCAACCTTTTAAGACCTACCGCCCACTTTTGTATCTCTGTTAGTAGTGAAATTTTCTAACTGCCCAGTCATGGTGATTTATAAAGTAGGGAAGTCAATTAAATTTGAAAAAGGAAAGTGCTTCAGTATCGGACCAGGGGGGCCTTCTATCAGGTCTACCTGATACGCCAGTTGCGCCCCTTTCTAGACCGAGATGCCTTACGCACGGTCACTCAAGCCCTCGTTATTTCCCGTCTAAACTACTGCAACGCCCTCTACATGGGGCTCCCCCTGAGGTGCACCCAGAGGCTCCAGCTAGTGCAGAATGCAGCCGTGCGGGGGATTCTGGGAGTTTCTCGTTACTCCCACGTAACACCTCTCCTGCGTGAGCTGCACTGGCTGCCTGTGGGCTTCCGGGTGCGCTTCAAGGTGGTAGTTACCATCTTCAAAGCACTCCATGGCTCGGGTCCTGGTTACTTGAGAGACCGCCTCCTACCACATTCCTCCCTTCGACCTGTCCGCTCTCACAGAGTTGGCCTTCTCAGGGTGCTGTCAGCCGGTCAATGCCGACTGGCGACCCTCAGAGGGAGAGCCTTCTCTGTGGCGGGTCCGACACTCTGGAACGACCTCCCCCCCGATATCCGTACCATCACGGACCTACGTCTCTTCCGTCGGATGGTAAAAGCTCATTTCTTTCATCTTGCCGGCCTGACATAGATTAGGGACTTTTAATTCGTTATTTATGTTTTTAACTATTTATTCAATTTTAGCACAGCCTTATTGATTTAATTGTTTTTTAAATTTTGTATATTGTGGGGGGGGGGGGTTATCTTTCTGTGCACCGCCCTGAGTCCCTTTTGTTGAAAAGGGCGGTATATAAATTGAAAATAAAGTAAAGTAAAGTCGGACAAAACTCCTAACGCCCACCATGAAAGTGGACGGTAGGGACCAGGTTGACTACCACTGAGCTAAGTAATGGTCCAGATGGATTTTAAATATTTTGAAATTAATTTTAAGAATCCTTCCCATTTTTAAAATATTTTGAAGCAAAAAAACAAACAAATTCCAGTTGCCTTTTGGAAAGTACTTTTGGGGACAGTCCTTCCCATGGAAAATGGCTGTTGAATTCTGGAAAAAATAGCATAGGATGGAACTTAAATGTTGAAAACTACAGAAAACAGAAGGAATTAAAGATTACAATTAAAAGAGAACAAAGTTCACTCTGTCCAGAGTGAAAGGAGAGCATTTATAAACAATAAGGACTCAGAGGTTTCTTTTTCAAATGTAAAAGTAGTGTGCCGTTGGTGTTAGGGAAGAGAAATAGCTTGTATCAAACAAGACTTAAATTGATTTAAAAACCTAGAATTCAGACTACAAGAATGATCTGGAAAACACAATACCCTGGGCATACAAATGAAAGTGGCTGGTAATGTTTAAAATGGATGTACAAAGAGTAAATTCGAAAAGTGACTTGGATAACTTTCCTAGATTAGCTTACAAAATAGGCCTGTTAAAAGCTCTGAAGGATTTGATGAGAAGGAAAAGAGAAAAAGAGAAGAAATGAAGTTCTAGAATATTATTTAAAGCAGTGGTGGGTTTCAATTTTTTTTAGAACCTACTCTGTAGGTGTGGCCTATTTTGTGGGCGTGGCTTGGCAGTCATGTGACAGGGTGGGAGTGCCCAACTTGTAAAATGTGGTGAAACTCATTTAACAACGCTCTTGCTTAGCAACCAAAATGTTGGGCTCAATTGTGATGATAAATTCTCTCTCTCTCTCTCTTTCTCTCTCTCTCTCTTTTTTTCTTTCTTTCTTTCTTTCTTTCTTTCTTTCTTTCTTTCTTTCTTTCTTTCTTTCTTTCTTATTTCTTTCATTCTTCCTTCCTTCCTTCCTTCCTTCCTTCTTTCCTTTCCTTTCCTTTCCTTTCCTTTCCTTTCCTTTCCTTTCCTTTCTTACTTTCTGCCTTCCTTTCCTTCCCTTCCCATTGGGTTACCGGCAGCAGCAGGCCAGACTTACTTCTGGGTCCGCCGGTGGAACCCCCTCTCACCGGTTCTCCAAATTTCACCATCCGGCTCTTGCGGGTAGGTGCGAGCCTGCAGAAACCCACCACTGGATTAAAGCCCAAGACAGTTAAAAGGAAAGGGAATTTGGGCTTACTGGACCTACTTCTTAACATCTTAAATACAAAGGTATGGGATTAATATTTTTATTAGGTCCACTTTCCATCACTATAAAATTCCTATCTTCTAGAGCAGACTTTATGTGCAGGTTACCACTATTACTGCAGAAAACCTATCCTTGTTTGGGATTGTGATCTGAGCTGGTAAAGTGATTTCTAGAGAGCTGCAAACTGAGTTGCATATAAGGGACTTTATATTTTACACAGATTACGCAACCCTCTAACACATGTTTCTTTTAAAGAAACACTAAAGGGAAGGGATATCACATGGCTTTGTTTGATGTTGCTTCCATTTTACTTGTTCAGGGCCTTTTCCTCTCATTTGCACATGCAAATTTATTTATTTTTATTTCTTTTTCGAATTTATACCCCGCCCTTCTCCTTGTTAGGACCCAGGGCGGCACACAGGCATTATTAAAGCCATAACAAAAGACAATATGCAATATTAAAAACATATTAAATTAAATTAAAACCCGTGCTAAAAAACCCATTTAAAACCCTGAAAATTAAAAATTATAGAAAGAGTCAGAAACGGGGGGCTACGCTAGGCCGGCTTGTTGGAATAAATACATCTTAAGACGTTGGCGGAAGAGGCGGAGGTCCGAGATAGTGCATAGGTCAGGGGGTAGGTCGTTCCAGAGGGCCGGGTCCGCCACAGAGAAGGCCCTTCCTCTGGGTTTCGCCAACCGGCATTGTCCAGCTGACGGCACCCGGAGAAGACCCTCTCTGTGGGAGCGGATCGGACGAAGGGATGTATGGGGCAGAAGGCGGTCTTGTATATAGCTAGGCCCCGAGCCATGGAGCGATTTGAAGATAGTCGTCAACACCTTGGTGGCTACACAATGGTGGCTACAGCAATGAGCACATTCTTAATCACGCTACCAATTCCAATCAACTATGAAAGTGATTTGTCCTGAACTGCCTCAGACTCGCCAGAACTCTATTGGCTCTCTTTGACTCATGCACTGTTTGTAATGGCAATGATATCACTGTCACCGAGAAATGATGTTAAGGATGATGCTCTTACACTACTACATACTTTTGAAAGTCCTGTATCCCCCTGAAAACACAACTGTTTCCATAGCGATCCAAACTGGTTGCATTAGTTGCCTAGTGACAGAGTTTACCAGTAGCCTACACTGCAGTGTTTTCTACAAGGAAATAGTTATGCGCAGGCATCCAAATAGATGCTATTTCTACTGATACGTCCCATGCAAAAATGGGAAATGTATTATTTAATGTGCATTAAATTTATTTATTTATTTATTAATCCAATTTATACCCCGCCCTTCTCCTAAAAAAGGACCCAGGGCGGCGCACAGGCAATTTAAAACAAAACCTACATATAAATACCCATTAAAAAGCTATTAAATAATAATCCCGTGCTAAAACCAACTTATAAAATCTCAACTAAAATTTACAGTGTTAAAACTCAGTATCGGGGGTTATACTAGGCCGGCTTGTTGGAACAGAAGCGTTTTAAGGCGCTGGCAGAACAGGCGGAGGTCCGAGATGTTACGTAGTTCGGGGGGCAGGTCGTTCCAGAGGGTAGGGCCCGCCACAGAGAAGGCTCTTCCCCTGGGTGTCGCTAACCGGCATTGTCCGGCCGGTTATATCATTCTGTATTGGAGCACTGATATCTAGGCAGATCTCCATACTTACTTGCCTTGTGCACTGAGTTCCAGATATGACTTTGGAAAAAAGAATGTAACATCCAACAAAATATGTTTTAAGCTTGGGAAAAGAGAATATTAGAAAAAAAAAAGTTTAACTGATTCCACCTTAACTCTGATCAGTATAAAAGCCAGGAAGGGAAAAACTTGGCCAGTCTTTGAAGAATCTCTTACTATCGCCTATATCAGTACCTTCAACCTTGGCAACCCCTGGCCTATATCAATCAAACAGGAACCCAGTATTTCTTTTGATTTTGTTTCCTGATCTGGTCTACCTTAAAAGGCTGACACATTGACAGCAATGTGTACATGCACCGAATGTGTGATTCAGTGGGTCTTCTTATTCAGGAGCTTATACTCCATTTTTCTCTGCTACTAAAGTCCAGTTCATTTTTTAAACAGACCTATAGATTCCTCATTATCTACGCATGCATATTCAGCGACAAGATAGGACTATTTCAGCCATGTCACCTTTGTTCTTCCTTGCCTGCTCCCTCCTGGAAATATATCGGCAATGATATGAGGACAGAAAGTACTGTTTCTGATCCAAGAAGGTCACCACAAATTGCTTTGAAAAAGAAAACAATACCATGTAGGCATCAAGAAGGGCAGGCATCAAGCCAGCAAATGCTGGAGCTTCATTCAGTCACCCCACACAAGGAATTGCTGGGTCATTAAAGGAGAAGAATACCATACTTCTTTATATCTAGAGCAGCCTTCACTTAAGGCAGCGGTTCTCAACTTGTGAGTTGCGACTCTTTTGGGAGGGGTCGAATGATCCTTTCACAGGGGTTGCCTAAGACCATCGGAAAACACATATTTTAGATGGTCTTAGGAACCGAGATGCCAATTTTATGGTTGGGGGTCACCACAACATGAGGAACTGTTAGGATATTTATCCTTATGTTGGGTTGGCAATATATATAAGCCAGTATTCTGGAAGAGTATATGTAGCTTTAAGAACTATGTTGAATTCTGATTGGCTGTGCTTCTCAGCTCTACCATAAAAGGAAGCTCAGAAACACAGTTCATTCCCTTTTCGATTCCCTTTGATTCCTGTGTTTACTGTTTGCCGCTGTGGAGCTGAAGACTGAAGAAAGAAGAAGTATTTGTTTTGCATCACTGTAAGATAACTCTGTGTTTGAAGGACTGTTATTGTTTGAGAAGTTAGTATCACTGGTTGGAAGAAGTATTTTAGTTGCTGCAAAGTAAAGACTATTTTCTTATTATCACTGTTTTAGAGTTTGTTTGTGGTTAAAGCAACGTATCTCTTTACTGTCCGGTGTATTACACTATTCTGCATTTATTTTCAAACGGGGTGTTTGTTACCCCTAACACTGGTTATGGGACCAGAGTTGTAACACTGGTTCTGAACCCAGAAGTTGCTAACAGGAACTGTATTAAAGGGTTGTGGCATTGGGAAGGTTGAGAACCACTGACTTAAGGTGCCTAAACAGAAGGCTGTGACAGACTTAAGTCCAACCATTTCAAGTAAAGCATTTTAATATGTTTTCAGTGTTAGCACCAACTTGCTGAAAATATTATCTACTCCTGCACAGTGGGTGAAGCTTGAAGTCAGTCACCAAAGGAAGATGAAAAGGAGTAAACTGAAATACAATACAGTAATCCCTCGTTTTTCGCGGTTAATCGGGACCGGACACTTCCGCGGAAACTGAAAAACCGCGAAGTAGGATTTGCAATACACTATACCGGAAACTTGAGTTGGTGGACATCGTTTAAAGCAAGCACTAGGGGGCGCTTGCCTCCTACCAATGCATTTTTTTTCTATTGAAAAACCCGCGAAGCACTGAAGCCGCGGAAAATGAAGCCGCGGAAAACGAGGAATTACTGTACATTAGAGATATCAACAAGGTACCTTAGAAAATGTTCCTTACATACAGGAGTTTCTAATACTAGAAGTTAAAATTAGATCAGCCCTCCAGTTATTACCAAATTGTAAGGCTACAAGAACTGATGCAATATCCACTGAATTGTAGCAATTAATAGAAGAAGACTCAATCAAGGTTCTCACCAAGCTATACCAGCAAATATTGTATATGGAGAGGAACACAGTGGCCAACTGATTGGAAGAGGTCAATCTACAAGGAGATGTAGCAGAGCATGTTAGCTATCTTACAATGTCCATTTCATAGCAGCAACATGGACAATTACGGTGGCAATGAGTGCACCATTGGAGGACTTTTAAAAATAGATGGTCATGAAGAAAATGTGTTTATAGATGGTATTTGGATCCTAAGAAATTATCATGTATGTATCCTAATATTCAACCAAAATGTTGGAGGTGCGGGTGTTTAGATGCTACTTTTTTTCCCGTATGGTGGGCTTGCAATAAGGTTAAAGCTTTTTGGATAAAAATATGGTGGGTTATGCAAAATGTATTTAAGAAAAGAATACAATTTACTCCGCAAATGTTTTTATTGGGTATAACTAAGGATTTTACTAAAGGGGAAACAAAATTGGTTTTGTATATGGTTACAGCAGCTAGGTTGTTGATTGCTCAACACTGGAAGAAAGATTTTTTACCAACAATTGATCAATGGATTCAGAAAGTGGCAGGGTTTGCGGAAATGGCAAAAATTTCAACTTTCTTAAAAGATCAGAAGCAGGAGAATTATACACAGGAATGGGCAAAATGGATTGATTATATACAGAATAAATACCAGACTAGGAAGTACTATGTAGCCTTTAGGTAAGAATGTTTAGATTGATAGGTGAACAGAGTAAATAATATTTGGGATGTTTGGAATTATTAGAGTGGTGTATAGCGGAAGTCAGGGGGGTGAGTTTGAATGGGAGGTGGGGGAGGGTTAGGGTGGGGGGTGGGGAAATATATATGTATAATTAATCTAGAGATGGGAATAATGGGACACGGTTATTTTAAGAGAAATTTATATCATGATTTATATATGTTTAATTAACTTAGAAGATGGCGTTAATGGGATATTGATATATTAAGAGAAATTTATATTGTGTTTGCTGGGTGGCGAGGGGGTATAGTATCTGAATGAGAAATTTATTCTAAGACGGGGTGAGGGGAGGGGGTATAGTATTTGTATGTGATTTATATTATATGTCGGGGGGGTAAAAAGGGGGAAAATTTGTGTGAATAAAACTTTTTCAATTAAAAAAGAAAAAAGAAAACGTGTTCATGGAATCAAAAACAACTCAATGGAACATGATTAGTTAAAGTACATGAGACACGTTAATTGATTTCAGCATCACAACATGGTGCCAAACTTCAATTCTACTGTTTAGCACCTCAAGTAGATCAAGCTGTTGCATTTAAAACAGAGCTATTTTTAGTTGTCTAAATTCTGAACGTAGGCAGCTGTTTCCCAGGCTCTTCTTTGATCTGCAGCTTTTATCTAAGAGAAAGGATCCTTTGTGTTTTTATTTCAATAGCAACTATTTTGCAGTTTTATTAACTCTGTTGTATAACCTGCATATTTGTTTGTCCCCTGTCTCACGTAAGTCTTTTGCCTTTGAGAATTCTTTTCTTAAAGGTTCAGAAACTAAGCCACGAGGTTCAATAATAAATTAAAAGCTAAACAGGGAGGTGATCATAAACCCCATAGTCTTTTTGAGACTGAGAACAATACATGCAATTTGAAAAGACTATGAATTAAAAGCAGATATTTTGGTCAAAATTTGTTTCCAGCCCTGGAAGATTTCTGTATCTCATTCTGTATGTCTCTAGAGTGCTCTGGGATACCTGTACCAGGGGTGGGTTTCTGCAGGCTCGCACCTACTCGCGAGAACCGGTTGGTGAAATTTAGAGAACCGGTGAGAGGGGGTTCCACCGGCGTACCTGGAAGTAAATCTGGACCACCGCTGCCAGTGACCCAATGGGAAGGAAAGGAAAGGAAGGAAAAAAGGAAGGAAGAAAGGAAAGAAAGAAAGAAAGAAAGAAAGAAAGAAAGAAAGAAAGAAAGACAGAAAGAATTTATCATCACAATTGAGTCCAAAATTATGGTTGCTAAGCAAGAGCGTTGTTAAATGAGTTTCACCACATTTTAAAAGGTGGCCACTCCCACCTGTCACATGACTTCCAAGCCACGCTCACAAAATAGGTCACACCTACAGAGTAGGTTCTAAAAAATTTGAAACCCACCCCTGACCTGTACATATATGCGAAGGTGGATGCTTCAAAATCACTGCAGGTAGTTCTCACCAATGCCAGTTGGGGCTGGAAACTCTGTCATTAAGTGGCATCACCATAAAATGAAATGTCACATGACCATGCCAACTTACATTACCATATTTTTCGGAGTATAAGACGCACCAAGGTTTTGAAGAGGCAAATTACCAAAAAAAAGTAGGTAGGTAGATAGAGAGATAGAAAGGGAGAGAAAGAAAGAGAAATACAGTAGGCAGGTAGGGAGAGAGAGAGAGAGAGAGAGAGAGAGAGAGAGAGAGAGAGAGAGAGAGAGAGAGAGAATAGGTAGGTAGGTAATAAAAATAATAATTAATAATAATAATTAATAATAGTAATAGTAATAGTAATAGTAATAATAATAATTTTTATTTATAGACTGCCTCCTCTCCCCAAAGGGACTCGGAGCGATGCACAGGGAAATTAAAAATACTAGTACAAAATACATAAATAGATAAAATAAGAATTAAACAAAATTATCCCTGCGCTAAAACCCCCTATACTAAAGTTACATTACAATCCCCTAAAAACCCAATTAAAAGACGGAAGACTAACCTAGGCCGGCAGGTAGGTAGATAGATAGATAAAGGGATAGAGAGAGAGAAATAGAGAGAAATACAGTAGGTTGGTAGGGTTCCAGGAGGCAAAAAATGCTGTATTCGATATATACCCAGATTTTCAGCCTCTTTTTAGAGGAAAAAAGGTGCGTCTTATACTCTGAAAAATACGGTAGTCCCACTGTGGTTGTTAAATAAATTACCATGGATTTATTCCAAGACCTGCAGAACAGAAGCAGTGTGGGGGTCTAACCCTGCCGCACGGCACCAAGCCCACAAAGGACCTCCAGGTCGAATCATAGACCCTAGTGTTCAAGCACCTACGCAAGGCTTCAATAGTTGAGATTACCCTTTGGGAGAGCTGGGCGTCCCTCAGATGGCCCCGCTCAATCTCCACAGGCTAGCTGCAGCCATTGTGGATCTGGGTGGAGCAAGGTTCCCTGCCTGAGATCTATTACCTCCCTTGGAATCCTCCAAGATTGCGCGGTGAATAGACACATGAGGTCCGTGAACCATCCCTGTCACGGCCAGTAGGGTGCCATTAGGACCAGCTCCGCCATCTCTGAGACCAACTTCCGAACTACCCCAATGTCACATGACCATCATTTGTAACTTTCTGCTGGCTTCCCCAATGATTTTGCTTGTCAGACGCCAGAAGTGAAGATCACAAATGGGGATCACTTAACTGTGAAACACTGGAAAACTGGTGGAAACCCTTTTCGGAAGAATCTCCCTAAGTGTAGAGAGAGTCTAATCTAAATGTACATTTAGCTTAGATTGAAGGTTCACGCCTCCGATCCGGTAAAGATTTCTGGGATATAATGAGGTCCCTTTGAGTAAAAATAATTCATCATAGTTATCGTGATTGAGCTTCACTGAGCATGAGCTTTATAGGAAAGATGTGTGTTCCTAGACACAAAGGTGTGGAACAGCATTTTGACATACACTATATTGCCAAAAGTATTTGCTCACCCATCCAAATAATCAGAATCAGGGGTTCCAATCCCTTCCATGGCCACAGGTGTATCAAATCAAGGACCTAGGCATGCAGACTGTGGTTACAAACATGTGTGAAAGGATGGGTCGCTCTCAGGAGCTCAGCGTGGAACTGGGATAGGAGGCCACCTGTGCAACAAATCCAGGTGTCAAATTTCCTCGCTCCTAAATATTCCACTGTCAGCTGTATTATAAGGACGTGGAAGTGTTTGGGAATGACAGCAACTCAGCCACGAAGTGGGAGGCCACGTCAACGGACGGAGCGAGGTCAGCGGATGTTGAGGCGCCTAGTGTGAAGAGGTCGCCAACGTCCTGCAGAGTCCATCGCTACAGACCTCCAAACTTAATGTGGCCTTCAGATGATCGCAAGAACAGTGCGCAGTGGACCGACGTCCTGTTGAACCCCATGGATTAGGAATGGGATGTCACTTACTGCAAGTTCATATGCGAGTAAAGGCAGGGGAGCGAAGACTTTTGGCAATATAGTGTATTTACAGATATGCCCTTCAATCAGAGACCTATTTATGTGCCACTTATAATGATGTCAAGAAAATACTAGAACTTTGATAGTGTTTAAAAAATAGTTTATTAATAATCTTCCTTCTAGGCAGAAAACTATCACAGTCCTTAGTGCTTTCTCACTCCTATCTGAAAAACAAACATACCGTAACTATATCATCTGCTTACAAATGTGAGATAATTGCTTATTTTGCTAGAATGAGATGATCAGTTTTCATTTAGCTCAGTCGGTAGACAAGACTGGATTTAGCTGTGCTGCGTGGTACTGCGAAGGAGATATCGATGGGGAATTTACCGTATATTTGTTGCTCCCCATCGATATCTCCTTCGCAGTACCACGCAGCACAGCTAAATCCAGTCTTGTCTACCGACTGAGCTAAATGAAAACTTGCAAAATTGCAGAATTTGTCCTCAGATTGTCTAATCTAAAGGTGACACACACCTTTGGAGATCAGAGGTCATTTAAAATAAGTTTGAAGGGAAGAATCAGTCTCCCCTATAGGAGCACTTAAAACCTTGGCAAGACTGATAATGGTATCTGGGTACTGACATATTAAGTATATCTCAGTGGTGGGTTTCAAATTTTTTAGAACCTACTCTGTAGGTGTGGCCTATTTTGTGGGCGTGGCTTGGCAGTCATGTGACAGGGTGGGAGTGGCCACCTTTTAAAATGTGGTGAAACTCATTTAACAACGCTCTTGCTTAGCAACCAAAATTTTGGACTCAATTGTGATGATAAATTCTTTCTTTCTTTCTTTCTTTCTTTCTTTCTTTCTTTCTTTCTTTCTTTCTTTCTTTTCTTCCTTTCTTTCCTTTCTTCCTTCCTTTCCTTTCCTTTCCTTCCTGTTGGGTCACTGGCAGCGACGGGCCAGATTTACTTCCAGATACGCCGGTGGAACCCCCTCTCACCGGTTCTCTAAATTTCATCAACCGGCTCTCGCGAGTAGGTGCGAGCCTGCAGAAACCCACCACTGATATATCTCAGGAATTGCTTATTCCTAATGTAGGAATAGAGAGATATATTTATATTTTATATTTTATTAAATTTATACCCCGCCCTTCTCCTTGTTAGGACCCAGGGTGGCGCACAGGCATTATATAAAACCATAAATACAATATACATCAATTAAAAATATATTAAATTAATTCACCCGTGCTAAAACCCATTATTAAAACCGTAACCAAATTATAATTTATATTTAAAAGTCAGATGCGGGGGGGCTATCCTAGGCCGGCTTTTTGGAATAAGTACGTCTTAAGACGTTGGCGGAAGAGGCGGAGGTCCGAGGTAGTGCGAAGGTCGGGGGGTAGGTCGTTCCAGAGGGCCGGGCCCGCCACAGAGAAGGCTCTTCCCCTGGGTGTCGCCAGCCGGCATTGCCCCGCTGACGGCACCCAGAGAAGACCCTCTCTGTGGGAGCGGACTGGACGAAGGGATGTATGGGGCAGGAGGCGGTCTCGTATATAGCTAGGCCCCGAGCCATGGAGCAATTTAAAGATGGTGGTCAACACCTTGAAGCGCACTCGAAAGGCCACAGGCAGCCAGTGCAGCTCGCGCAGGAGAGGTGTTACGTGGGCTTGCCTTAAGGCACCCATAACCACCCGTGTGGCCGCATTCTGCACTAACTGCAGCTTTCGAGTGCACCTCAAGGGGAGCCCCATGTAGAGAGTGTTACAGTAATCCAGCCGAGATGTCACGAGCGCTTGAGTGACTGTGCAAAGGGCCCCCCGGTCTAGTAAGGGGCGCAACTGGCGTATCAGGCGAACCTGATAGAACGCCCCCCTAGCCACGGCCGCCACATGGTCCTCTATGGACAGCCGGGAATCCAGAAGATAGAGAGATAGAGATAGAGAGATACAGATGTAGATGTAAATTGTTAAGTGGTCAAGAAGGGTCCAGACCCGGCAGATCCAACGGCTCTTTTATTGAACAGAACTACAGAAGAACAGTAACTGTGAGTATACAGATACAAAAAGCGCGTGCCTTCGCTCTGACAGCTCTTTATATATCGAGCTGTCAGAACGCCGGCCAATCGGCGCGTCTCCCGCTTTGGCTGCAGCCAGTCGCATCTTAACCAATCAGACGTGACTGGCTGTTGCCGGGGAATTCAAGCGGGTGTCGTATGCAACACTCCTTCCCCCCCAGCGAGTTCGCATGCGGGCCCATTAGCATACGTACTCGCCGAGGTAGGAGGGGCTGCGCTGGCTCCGCCCCGAGCGTCTCAGAGCATCTGCAGGAGGCGATGGAGGAGGACGTGTCTGTGTGAGCTCCTCCCTGCCGGGGGTGTAGCCCCGGACTGCGTCATCGCGGCCTGGTAAAGTCCCGGAAGCCTCCGATTCAGGTAGGAGGGGGCGAAGGGGCGTGCCGGACGGGAAGGAGTTGGAGTCAAGCCCCTGGCGTGCGGGGGACGGGTAGGCCAGGCCTGATAGGTTTTGGGCGGTGTTAGGTGGAGGACTGTGGGCGTGGTTCGGAGAGTGTTCGTCGGGCCGGGGCTCCCCCAGGCAGGGCTGTTCATGCGCCGTCAGCCCCGGGGCGAGTCCGGCAATGGAGGTGGTGCCCGCTGCGGGCCGGGGTTCAGCCGGTAACACAAGGTCGCTGAGCGGAATGTCGGTCGCCCCTTCCATCGCGGTTGGCAGCTGCAGTGGGTCGTCCGGTGCTGGGTGGCGGCGCCTTAGTTGATCCACATGGCGCCGCCACTCGGATCCGTCAGGTCTTCGAACCCTATAAGAGCACGGCCCGGTTTGTTCGGCAATGGCTGCGGGGACCCCTCGGGGGTCACCGGCGAAGTTCCGGGCGTAGACGGCTTCGTCCACGGAGAAGAGACGGGGAAGGGGAACCCCCAGGTTGCACGGCTGAACCTCGTTGTAGAGTGGGTGCAGCCGGTCCAATTCGGTCCTCAGGCGGCGGCCCATCAGCAGTTCCGCGGGGCTTTTCCCTGACGCCGGGCAAGGCGTGGAATGCTGACCGAGGAGGTAAGCATCCACCCTTGCTTGCCAATCCCCCCCATCCATCCTGCCGAGGGCCTCCTTGGCCGAGCGAACAGCCCATTCCGCCCGGCCGTTGGCGGCGGGGTGGTAGGGGGCGGTAGGCGCGTGACGGATCCCCAGGGAGGCCAGGAATTCCTGGAAGGTGGAAGAGTGAAATTGAGGGCCGTTGTCGGAGACAAGGGTGTCCGGCAACCCGTGCATGGCAAATAGGCGCCGAAGCGCACGCACGGTGCTCTCCGCCGTGGTAGAGGCCATGAGAATGACCTCCACCCAGCGGGAGTAAGCGTCCACCACCACCAGGAAGGACCGGCCGTGAAAAGGGCCCGCAAAGTCGATGTGGATGCGGGCCCACGGTGACTTGGGGGTGTCCCAGGGACGGGAAGGGGCAGCAGGGGGGGGGGCGGGAGGCCTGGCATGCTTGGCAAGCGCCAACGAAGGCAGCCACCTCCTCGTCCATGCGTGGCCACCAGACATAGCTCCGGGCGAGTGCCTTCATGCGAGCTATGCCTGGGTGGGTGGCATGGAGGGCGTCGAGTACCTGACGGCGCAGGGGCGGGGGAAGGATGACACGGTCCCCCCAAAGCAAGCACCCGGAGTGGAGCGACAGCTCCAGCTGGCGGGCCTTGAATGGCCTGAACTCGGCGGGTAGGGTGGCCGAGGGCCACCCCCGCAGGACCCAGGCGGCGACCCGGGAGAGGGTGGGGTCGGTTCTGGTGCGGGCAGCCACGTCCGAAGACGTGATGGGAAGTCTGGCGTCGGCCATGGACAGGACAGAGAGGGCCGGAACCGGCTCCTGGTCCGCCTGAGGGAGGGGGCAGCGGCTGAGGGCGGCTGCGTGCCCTAAGTGCTTGCCCGGACGGTATAGCAGCGAGTATTCATACGCTGCCAGGAACTCCGTCCAACGTGTCATCCTGGGCGAGAGGATGGGGGGGGGGGTCACCGGCCAGAAGCCCAAGGAGTGGCTTGTGGTCAGTGAAAACGGTAAACGAGCGGCCGTACAGGTACTCGTGAAACCTCTTGATCCCAGAGACCACAGCCAGAGCCTCCTTATCGATCTGGCTGTAGTTCCGCTCCGCTGGAGTCAGCGTCCGGGAGTAAAAGGCAATGGGGGCCTCCGAGCCATCGGGCAGGACATGGCTCAGGACCGCCCCCAGGCCAAAAGGGGAGGTGTCCGCCGCTAACGTCAGGGGCCGGTTGGCAGAATACTGCACCAGCACGGCCCGTGACGTCAGCAGCTCTTTGACAGCCGCGAACGCATGCGCTTCGCGGCTGCCCCAGCGCCAAACCGCCGAGCGATCGAGTAATCGATGCAGCGGCTCGGCTAGCGACGCCTTGTGGGGAATGAAGGGAGCATAAAAATTGAGTAGGCCGAGGAATGCCTGCAGCTCCGTTTTGGAGCTAGGCATGGGGGCCTTGTGGATGGCCTCGACCTTGGCTGGTGCGGGGTGGATGCCCTGGGCATCGACGATGAAACCCAGGAACTCCACCCGCGGCACAGCAAATTTGCATTTGCTGAGCTTTAATTTAAGGCCCGCCCCCCTGAAAATATGGAGGACCTTCCGGAGTACTTCGGCGAGGTCTGACAGGCTGGAAGCAGCTATCAGGACGTCGTCGAAGTACGGTACGACGCCCGGGAGCCCGTGGAGCAACCGCTCCATGAGGCTCTGGAAGATCCCCGGGGCAACGGAAACGCCGAATTGGAGGCGGCGACAGCGAAAAGCTCCTCGGTGAGTGACGATGGTCTGAGCGTCAGCCGCATCGTCATCCACCGGTAACTGCTGGTAGGCCTGAGCCATATCCAGCTTCGCGAAGATGCAACCCTGCCCCAAGGAATGGAGCAGGTGCTGCACCACGGGAACCGGATATGGGTTCGCCTGAAGCCCGCGGTTGATCGTCGACTTATAGTCGGCGCAGATGCGAATGGACCCGTCGGGCTTGATGGGGACCACAATGGGGGTCTCCCATCTTGCCTGGTCGACGGGCTCCAGTATGCCCTGCGCCACGAGACGATCGAGCTCCACGTCAACCTTTGGCTTCAAAGCGAACGGCAGCCTGCGGGCCTTGAGCCGAATCGGGGCAACCTGAGGGTCAAGGTTGAGGGAGACCGGGGTGCCCCGGTAGGTGCCCAGAGAGTCGTCGAACACGTCCTTGAAGTCGGCGACGACCGCCTCAACGGCCGAGACGGCGACCACCCGGTGTACCCGTTGGATGGAAAGTCCCAGGGCGGGGAACCAGTCGAGGCCGATGAGCGTGGAAAGGGGGCGCTCAACCACCAGAATGGGTAGGGGGCCAGAGAAACGTCCGTAGTCGACGCGGACCAGGTGCTGGCCCAGTACGGCACTGGGGTTGCCCTGGTAGTCCCGGAGCGAAACGTCCGGGCGAGACAGGTCCTCGGTTTTAAGACCGGGGCAGAGGGTTTTCAAGTGCCGCCAGGAGATGAGGGACCGGGACGACCCCGAGTCAACCTCCATGGACAGGGAGTGGCCTTCAAGGGTCAGGGAGGTGGAAATGCACCTACGGTCGTCTGCTGTGATGGGGATGGTGTCCCGGGCATCCATCGTGGCGTAGCAGGCCGCTGCGGGAGCCTGGTGGCGGCCCGGGGGACGTCTGCCGTAGGTTGGGGCCGAAGCCGGAGAGTCTGGCGCAGGTCGAGGAGCCGCTTGGGGCGCTTGGCGGGAGAGGTCAGCGCGGCAAGCGCGGGCGATGTGGCCCCGTCTGTTGCACCGACGACAGATGGTGTCCTTGAAAGGGCACACGCTCCTAGCATGAGCGCCCCCACACCCAGCGCAGGCAGCCGACCCTTGGTGGGGTTGGGTTGGTCTGGAGGCGCCGCGGCCAGAGGCCTGGAGGCGCGCCACTCTGTCAAAGGGCGGGTTGTCATCGAACGGCTCAAGAGGGGCCAGCTCGTTGACGAGACAGGCGCGCGGAGATTGAAGCGGCGCGGCCTGCTGGCCCAGGTAAAGATCGGAAGTGGCGTCCACCAGCTCCGCAGCCCTGGCGTCTTCAATGGCCTGCTCCAGGGTGACATCCGAGCGGGCCAGGAGCCTGCGGCGGAGCTTGACGTCCTTAAGCCCTGTGATGAGCTGCTCGAGTAGCGACTCATCAAGAAACGGGGCCGGGAAGTCACAGAGCAGAGCGGCAGCTCGTAGCGACTGGAAAAAGTCCGCAACCGATTGAGTAGGCTGCTGCCGGCATTGACGGAACGCGCAGCGGCGGGAAATTTTCGAGGGCGCAGGAGCGAAGTTGGCCTTGAGGCGGGCCTGCAGGACCCCCCAGTCTAAGTCCTGAACTGCGGCCGGGGCGGCGATGTTCCGCGCCACGGCGAAGACGGTGCGGCCGCCACAACCGAGGAACAGCCCGAGGCGGCGGCCGGGGGTGATTTCCCCGTGAACGTCGGTGAGGAGGAAGCATTCGAACCTAGAGAGAAAAGCTTCCCAGGACTCCACCGACGGGTCATAGGTAGCGAATGGCGGAAGGGTAGCCAGGAGGGCGAGCGGAGATGCAAGCCCAGAGCGTGAGGAGAAATTTTCTCCGGAACGGAGGTTGAAGCGTCTCTTCGTTCCCGCAGGGCGAAGAGGTACGGTTAGGAGGATCGACGCCGGGCCCCAGTCCTCGTCGCCAGTGTTAAGTGGTCAAGAAGGGTCCAGACCCGGCAGATCCAACGGCTCTTTTTTATTGAACAGAACTACAGAAGAACAGTAACTGTGAGTATACAGATACAAAAGGCGCGCGCCTTCGCTCTGACAGCTCTTTATATATCGAGCTGTCAGAACGCCGGCCAATCGGCGCGTCTCCCGCTTTGGCTGCAGCCAGTCGCATCTTAACCAATCAGACGCGACTGGCTGTTGCCGGGGAATTCAAGCGGGTGTCGTATGCAACACAAATAAAATTAAAATGGAGGAGGAAGAGGAAGAGATTATCCCAAATAAGTATGAGAAGGCTATAAAGCCAAAATTGCAGGCTTTATAGCCTTCTATAGTCCCACCAAACCTGCCAAATTTGTCACACAGAGATCTGAATTTGGGGATTAGCTTCAACTGAATAGCTCCAGCATCATCTATAATGTGCTCCACATTATAAAAATAGGATACTGCGCTTTCAGAAAGTGGAACACTGGGATCTAAAAGATAACAATCACAAGTTGAACACATAATCTGGTCTGACAAGCTCCAGGTAGCTCCTTCTCTGCTACCTTAGAGCCAGGACAGAAAACATTGAGAGGACATAGTCCTGTTGAGTCCTCATCTGTCACAGGAGAGAAAGGGCTGGGGACAACGGGAGACAAACGATCAATAAGGGCTTGGCAATTGTAGCTGGTAAAGTTTTCTTGAGTTCATATAGATAGATAGATAGATAGATAGATAGATAGATAGATAGATAGATAGATAGATAGATAGATAGATAGATAGATAGATTGATAGATTGATAGATTGATTGATTGATTGATTGATTTTATTTTTCTATACCGCGTCCTCTCCCCAGGGGGACTCGGAGCGGTGCACAGGGAAAATTAAAACAACATAAAATATATACATAAATAAATACAATAAAAACAAATTAAATCAACTGTCCCTGCACTAAAATCCCCATTTTAAAATTAACATTCCCTAACCCCTGAGGTAGAGACTAACCTAGGCCGGCCAAGCAGAAAAAGTGAGTTTTTAATTTCTGACGGAAGGAGCGGAGGTCCGTAGTTGTTCTAATGTCGGGGGGAAGGTCGTTCCAGAGGGCTGGGCCCGCCACAGAGAAGGCCCTTCCCCTGGGCGTCGCCCGCTGACAAAGTCTAGTGGGCGGCACCCGGAGAAGTCCCTCTCTGTGGGAGCGAATCGGCCGTGAAGATGTATGGGGCAGAATCGGCCGGGAAGATGTATGGGGCAGAATCCGATCCCGCAGATCCGATCCCGCATATAGCTTGAGTGTAGCATTCTCTTATTCACCCTTAAACCAGCTTCAACATCCTGTGGCTTAGCCTTATTAATCAGAGTCTGTTGACTCCCAAGGCCTTGCTTTGTCAAGGACAGGCATGAAGAACAGGAAATATTGTTGGCAAGATATGTGCTGCTTTAAAAGTGATAAAATCTAGCCGGTATGGATCTAACCAAATAAATTGTTTTTTAATGTCATAAAAACTTCTACTAGAAAAATTATTAAACCTCTTAAATGTCATTAGAACCAAAATAGATTGCTGGAAGGTCAGCAAAATTCATTTGTATGTGGTGAACCAGGGAACCATTCAACTGCACATGAATCTGTTGTTACTGGCAATAGAAGAGTTGTCCCAGAGAAAAGTATAATTGCTCTTGTAGAAACCCAGCAACCAGACTTGACCCTTCAGAGAAATATGAAGAGGAATTGATTTGTTTGAAGAGAGGGATTTTGTACATAGGGGTTAGCTGATTCTTTCGAACTTATAAGAATTTTGGATTACCTAAGACTACCACTATTTATCTCCACACAAGCTACTGATTTATTAGGTTGTTTTAGTTGCTGATCATAGATAATAATAATAATAATAATAATAATAATAATAATAATATTATTATTATTATTATTATTATTATTATTATTATTATTATTATTATTATTATTATTATTATTATTATTTATTTATTTTTATATACCGCGTCCTCTCCCCAAGGGGACTCGGAGCGGTGCACAGGGAAAAATTAAAACACATAAAATATATATACAAAAATAAATACAATAGAGTAAAAACAAATTAAACTTAATTGTCCCTGCACTAAAATCCCCATATTAAAACTAATGTTCCCTAAACCCTAAAGGCAGAGACTAACCTAGGCCGGCCAAGCAGAAAAAGTATGTTTTTAATTTCTGACGGAAGGAGCGGAGGTCCGTAGTTGTTCTAATGTCGGGGGGAAGGTCGTTCCAGAGGGCTGGGCCTGCCACAGAGAAGGCCCTTCCCCTGGGCGTTGCCCGCTGACAAAGTCTAGTGGACGGCACCCGGAGAAGTCCCTCTCTGTGGGAGCGAATCGGCCGTGAGGATGTATGGGGCAGGATCCGATCCCGCAGATAGCTAGGTCCCAAGCCATGGAGCGCTTTAAAGATGATGACTAGCACCTTGAAGCGCACCCGAAAGACGACAGGCAGCCAGTGCAGCTCGCGCAAGAGAGGTGTTATATGGGTGTACCTTGCGGTCCCCATTATTGCTCGCGCGGCTGCATTCTGGACCAGCTGAAGTCTTCGGGTGCACCTCAGGGGGAGCCCCATGTAGAGAGATAACTTTATCAGCAGGGCAGTTTTTAGTTCTTTGTTCTAATGAACTCTCCTTTTTTATGAGCTTAATGAGTTTAATTCTGCCTGGGCTTCAATACAAGAAGAGAGATTTCTAGTTTATGTTTTTGGACAAATGCTTCTATATTATTTTACCCTGAATCCAGATTGTTGTTTCGGTTGCTTCTCAAACATGGCAATTTGATCTGTAGAAAGGGATTATTTTGCTATAAATTCAGTTGAATTTTCTCATGGAAATAACCCCTCCTTTACAGAAAGTAGTAACTTTTCTGCAAAGTCTTGCTTTTAATTTTTTTTCTTACCTTAAGAGTGACAGGTAAGCTGACAAAGTCAATTGAAAAAGTATAAGGGGATATTAGGAGGAAGTTAAACTGGCCAGTTATTTTTTTGTTTTGTTTTAAGAAAAATTGAACCATCTAAGAATTATTGTTTTGGAACTTTAATCTGAAAGCTGCAAATGCTGTACATTTATTAGATGTGGAAAGGTCTATGATCTTCTCACAGATTTGTTGCATGTAAAGTGATTGTCTATCTTTGGTTGTTCAAGTAAAGTGAGTGTTGGATGAGAACAAGAACCATCACCATGTCATTTACTCCATTTCTTTCATTCTCGTGACTGAAATGCTTTAATAACCTACTGTTTAATTATGGGAATCTTATTTAGAAAATCGATTGTCACTTACACATCTTCATGACTTAGCTGAACAAGGAGAAGAAACAGATGTTATATATACATATACATAAATGATATATGTATGGACCAGGGGCAATGAAAATGTAGGATCCTTATAACTGAAATAAAAAGAAACCTAATATAGCCTAATATGAGATAACACCAAGACAGTGGATTAGATCAGGGGTCTCCAACCTTTGCAACTTTAGGTCTGGGAGCTGAAGTCCTTCAGACTTAAAGTTGCAAAGGTTGGAGACCCCTGGATTAGATCACTATTTAGTTTTGCATAGAGGTGACTTCTAGCATCGTTAGGGCAGTAATTGTTTATGGGGATTATTATAAGTCAACATATAAAGTAAAATTATACTCAATGTTACATCATGCCCATCAGGGGTGGGTTCCTATACCGGTTGGTACCAGTTTGCTGTGCACACACATGTTGTTAGCGCATGTCCAGAACGCAGCCGCGCGAGCAATTATGGGTACCACAAGGTATACCCATGTAACACCGCTCTTGCGCGAGCTGCACTGGCTGCCTGTTGTCTTCCGGGTGCGCTTCAAGGTATTAATTATCATCTTTAAAGCGCTCCATGGCTCGGGACCTAGCTATCTGCGGGATCGGATCCTGCCTCATACATCCTCACGGCCGATTCGCTCCCACAGAGAGTGACTTCTCCGGGTGCCGTCCACTAGACTCTGTCAGCGGGCGACACCCAGGGGAAGGGCTCTCTCTGTGGCGGGCCCAGCCCTCTGGAATGACCTCCCCCCCGACATTAGGACCACCACGGACCTCCGCTCCTTCCGTCTTAAACTAAAAACACACTTCTTCTGCCTTGCCGGCCTGGGATAGTTATTCCTCTGTTTTTGGGTTTATTGGGGAATTTTTAGTCTAGTTAGTTTTAACGGGTATTTTAGCACAGGTACTGTTTAATCTATTTTTAATATGAAATGTTGTATATAGTCATTGTTTTTATTCTTCCTGTGCACCGCCCCGAGTCCCTGTGGGGAGAGGGTGCGGTCTATAAGTATTAAATTATTATTATTATTATTATTATGTGCACTTGTTCATGCAGAAACATGCCAAGAATGGCATAAGAGATCAGGGAACCGGTTCGGGAGCATCGCGAGCTTGAGTCGCTGCTGGTACAATTCCACTACCGGGCCGAACCAGGAGCAACCCACCTCTGCTTCCCATTCTAATATTCTTCAGTTGGGGGCGTGAGTAATGTTCCCTGGAATTTAATTTCTATCTACTGTCAGCAGAAGTCAGTCTTGAATTAATTATTGCCGTTAATAGGGATAATTATTAGCATTTAATAGACAAGCTACCTGCTTATTATACAAATGAGGCCTAAATATGATAACCATTTCTGTTCATCTAATATGTTGTTTTTTCTGTTATCATTGATAGCCTCGTACCTTGCTTATAATAAATAAATATTTCCATTGACTTAAGATATATTGATAGCTAAACGTGGGTATGTCCAGATAAAATCCAATATATAAAATCAGCATCTTTCTTTTAGAAACAGTGCTAGCTTTAAAAAAAAAAAAAGTATTGGAAAATGCAGCTCTGATAATGCGACTAAACTGGTGGTATCTCGGGTGAAATTTCCTAGAGTTATTCGTTTTATAAAAACAGTATTGAAAACGAATTTTTTTCTTTGAAGGATATTGAAGAGTAAAGCTTGGTTCTTTTTGCCAAGGTGGTGCCGTAGTTAGAGTGTAGTACAGAGGTAGTATTCAGCCAGTTTTGACAGGTTCTGGAGAACCGGTAGTGGAAATTTTGAGTAGTTTGGACAACCAGCAAATAGGCTGGCCCCGCCCCTGCTGATTCCCAGCTGATCTTCTTTGGTTGGCCTGAACAGGAGAACAGAGCTGGAAAGCAGGTTAGAGGGGTGGGGAGGGAATGGGGATTATGCAGTATCCTTCCCCTGCCACGCCCACAAAGCCACGCCCACAAAGCCACGTCACACCCACAAAGCCACGCCCACAGAACCGTAGTAAAAAGTTTTGAACACCACCACTGGCGCAGTAATGCACACTACTACTGCTGACTGCCGGCTGCTTGCAATTTGGCAGTTCAATTCTCACCAGGCTCAAGGTTGACTCAGCCTTCTAAGGTGGGTAAAATGAGGACCCAGATTGTTGGGGGGCAATATGCTGACTCTGTAAACTGGCTAGAGAGGGCTGTAAAGCACTGTAAAGCGGTATATAAGTCTAAGTGCTAATGTTATTGCTATTTTTGTAAAATATGAGCTTTAAACTAACGCTTGATGCTCAATTTACTCAGGACAATATATGTCTTTTGTAACTTTCCATTGTCCTCTCCTCATGGCAATGATATTTAAGTGAGGGAACAACAAAAGAACTTATTACTGTTGACATTCTTTTACAAAGATAGCTATTATAGAGTTAGAAATAGTTATCAGCAGTCAACCTATGGTTATAGAGAATTACATTCTGCAGGCTGACATGGTCGAATTGATTAGCGCACGGTTCATATACATTTCCTGAAGAGATGTAATGACTTGATGGTGATAAAATTCCAAGCTTCCTTGATTTCCAAGGTAAATGTTTTCATGCTTGAGAGTAGGAGATAAGAGTAAGAGCATTTTACATTCATGAAGAAAGTGGGACATTACTCAGTCATGTAGCTTAAATATGGATTGCACTAAAATGCCCGCTTGAAATACAGAGATGTCTTTGAACAGCACTGGCTCTTCGGCTTTGAAACCGAGATGAGCACCTCACCCTAGAGTCAGGAAAGACTAGCGCATATGTGCGAGGGGAACCTTTACCTTTAAGCTTGGATTGCTCATACTAAGCCATATTGGCACGGGACCTAGCTATCTGCGAGATCGCATCCTGCACCATACATCCCTTCGACCGATTCGCTCCCACAGAGAGGGACTTCTCCGGGTGCTGTCCACTAGGCAATGCCAGCGGGCGACGCCCAGGGGAAGGGCCTTCTCTGTGGCGGGCCCGACTCTATGGAACGACCTACCCCCCGAGCTCAGAACAACCCCAGACCTCTGCGCCTTCCGCCAAAAGCTTAAGACTCATCTCTTCCAGCAGGCCGGCCTGGCCTAATCTACCTTCCAACCTTTTTAGTCTGAATATCTAAATTGTTTTAATTGGGTTTTTAAGGGGTAAAGTTTTTAGGATTTTAGGTTTTTTAGCACAGGGATATAGTGTTTAATCTGATTTTATATATTTATGATGTATCTATGTTTGTACGTTTTTTAATTCCCCTGTGCACCGCCCCGAGTCCCTTTGGGGAGAGGGAGCGGTCTACAAATTAAATTTTATTATTATTATTATTATTGTTGTTGTTGTTGTTGTTGTTGTTGTTGTTTTCACTTTTTTCTCAAGCACTGATTTATTCAGATGTTCTGAAACAACTTATTTAACTATGTCAAATTAGTCCATGACTACCAGATCCAGCCACTGAGTTAGTAGGTTCTGAATTATTTCAGCCTTTTTCAATTTCCAACTCTTTAGAAGATGTAAGTTCAAGGAAGGTCAGTTGATTGACTTTTCTTAGAATTAAAGCTTTCTTCTTCAAAACTTTAAGATCGTGATTACGCAATTGCAGTATTAAATCGTACACCACGATTAACAAAACAGAACAGTAGTGTTCACTTGACGTGCTAAGCCAAAGGAGATCGGGTACTTTATGGTTAAATATAGCCTGGTTCAGATATTATATGATTTGTTTGGTGTAATCACTGTGGTTTGTACACCATGTTTTATGGGTTAGCATATGCAAAAGGTATTTCAAGGACTATCTTTTTCAAATCACATCTACCCTACCCAGCAGGAAATGCTACAGGTTCCTTCTCCTAAGGAGGTACATCTAGCAGGACCAAGAAGAACGGTCTTCTCCATGGTGGTTCACCAGCCCCACAGAGATAAGATTAGCCTCCTTTTTGATACTTTCACGAGGCCCTGAAAACCTGATTCTCCAACGGAACGGGTGACCCCAGGGTATGATGGAACTCATCAAGTGGTTTATTTCAGGGGTCTCCAACCTTTGCAACTTTAAGTCTGAAGGACTTCAGCTCCCAGACTTCTCCAGCCAGCAAAGCTGAAGTCCTTCAGACTTAAAGTTGCAAAGGTTGGAGACCCCTGGTTTATTTTGATTGCTCAAAAGTTATTGCTTTTTATGGGTTTTTATCTTTGTAAGTCAGAATCACTGACAGACAAAGGCCATTTTTTTTAAAAATAAATAAACAACTTTAGAAAATGAAGAACAAAGTTTTGGAGCTATGCATTTAAACTTCTACAATCCTCTTTACAACAACTGATGAAAAAGAGATATAATTCTTTACAGCTTCTAATAGTTATACAAAGGGAAAATAAAGTATCTTTTGCTGTTATTTCTCTCTATAAATATGAAAACTATTTTTTTTTCTGCTGTCTCTCTATTATCCATCCTAGCACAGATGTGATTATTTGCTTATTGTCTTTGCAAAGACTAGTGGAAAGTAATGTAACCTTTACATAGTATTAGACAAACATCAAGGATATAATTGTATTGGTATAACTAAAATCACAATAGCTGAATTATCTAAGCTAAAACAGAGTAGAATAGTTTGTAGGATTTAATTTTAATTTAATTTAATTTTACAGTCTTGAGAACCTGGCGATAATCTTGGCAAGACTTCTACTTCTGAGTAGCACCCATTCAAATCAAACAAAGCTAAAAAATACAATTTCAAATCAGGTAAACACAATCCTTCTCTTTCCCTTGCATCCTGTAATTCTTAATAATGTGTTTTTTTTATCTTGCTACACAAATGTAAATGGATCCTTTTGCTACTCTTTAAGTGGTGCATAAATTCTCAAAACTGGTATTGTCTGAAACAGAACCAACATTCTAGGCAAAATATTCATTTTAATCACAAATTCTTCCCAATAATGACATATATATATATATGTGTGTGTTTTCTGAGGTTTTCGCGGGTGTAATTTCATGGTTCTCTGTCTAGATGGTCGCTGGTGATGAGCCGAAAGGCCGAGAGGGAAACAGTATGCCTCCTCCCTTAATGGGGCCCTAACAGGAAGTTGTGAAAACAATTATCTATATTAAATACTCCTGTCTTAGCTGATGCAATGGGTAGAGCCTGGTTAGGCTGTAGTGGTAGGCTTCTGCCTTGGATGCATTGCAGCCCCGGTTCGAATCCCAGTGGGGTGTGGCCAACTGATGAGAGCTAATAAGCTCGAAATAGATCTATCTTGGTCTCTCAAATTTAAATTTATTGATCAGCTCATAAAACTAACACACACACACACACACACACACATATATACATACATATACATATACATATATATATATATACATACATACATACATACATACATACATACATATATATATATATATATATGTTCTGTTATAGCTTGCTACAAACAACCTTGTTTTAGAGATTAAAGTAATACTACAAGTATTATTAGGTGCAAAATGCATGTCTTAGTATATTTTTTCGTAACAGTGTAGTTGTGTTTAACAGAATTAACAAAATGACAGAGTTGAAAGGGACCTTGGAGGTCTTCTAGTCTAATTCCCTGCTCAGGCAAGAAACTCTAGACCATTTCAGACAAAT
This sequence comes from Rhabdophis nuchalis, assembly GCA_039707465.1. Classification (NCBI taxonomy): domain Eukaryota; kingdom Metazoa; phylum Chordata; class Lepidosauria; order Squamata; family Natricidae; genus Rhabdophis; species Rhabdophis nuchalis. The sequence goes on from CM077661.1 coordinate 10,896,299, forward strand.
AGTTGTCCACTCTCTTCTTAAAAACTTCCAGTGTTGGAGCATTCATAACTTCTAAAGGCAACTTGTTCCACTGATTAATTCTTCCAACCATCAGGAAATTTTTCCTCATTTCTAAGTTGCTTCTCTCCTTGATTAGTTTCCATCCATTGTTTCTTGTCTTGCTTTCTGGTGCTTTGGAAAACACAAACTGACTCCCTCTTCTTTGTCGCAGTCCCTCAGACATTTGAACACTATTATCACGTGACCCTTAGTCCTATCTTTTCTTCAAACCAAGCATACCCAATTAATAATTTATGTAAAATGATAGCAGTGTAGAACTATTGGATTAAAAATAAGTTATTAGGCATGAAACATATCACAGGACATAGTCAACATTTTAAAATGAAATCAATTAAGTAAGCACATTAGGGTGTTTGATAAAAATTATTCATCCTGTTAAAGGAAATTAAAGGTAGGAATTAATGAAGAACAAATAGATAACAGCTGTATTTTTGTCCAGTAGATAAATAGCTACAAACATTTTCTCCTCACCTACCATACTTCAATTAGCGTTTCAAGAAATGACTTACTTGCCTGAAGCTCCGGATTTGCACAGCACCAGATATGATCAATAACTAATAACCGATTCAATTTTAGGCAGATGTTTTCCGTCCCTCAATGCATGACAAATTTTTTCAGAGAGAAACAACATATTATATGCAACTATTGCATCTTGATGAAAATCAAATACTCAGATACTCTTCTATAGATTGTGGAAATACTTTATTTACTTAAAGTATCTATCTGATTTTTATAGGGATAATTTTAAATTTTAGAGCTTTATTAATTTTAGCACAGGGAGTATTTAATTAGTTTTTTAATAATTTTGGATTTTTGTATTTTGTATGATTTTAATGATGCCTGTGCGCCGCCCTGGGTCCTTTTTTAGGAGAAGGGCGGGGGTATAAATTTAATAAAATAAATAAAATAAATATAGAGTGAATTTATGACAAAATGCTTCTAAGATGCCTAATTATAGTGACCACTAGAGGTTGTACACATTTAAAGCCATTATCCACGAACCCATCAACATGCTACTCATCTAATTATGTTATTTTGTCTGAAATATTGTCAAATAGCATGCCATAACCTTTTAAAGGAATGCATTTGGATTGGTAATCCTCTACTCTTTAATACACATTTTGTCAACAAAAAAAAGCCCCCACAAACCCAGAGAAACTAGAGTGGCTAAAGTAAATTAAGCTTTCAAATCAGACTTTAATTGCCATTTTGAGCCTAAAGTGTGGCGAAATACTCTAATCCAGTTCATTCTACAATAAAGGGTTTGACCCAAAGATCAATCTGTCTCTGAGCCTGTGACATTACCACCTTCCGCGGGGTAAAAGATCACCTGTGGTGGCAATTCAAAAGATAGCTTCTTAAGCTGCTTTAAATTAAAAGGCATTGAACACTTTCTACCCACGCTGTCGAATACGAAAAGCAGGTAGCAGCAAATACATTTTAGCAAGCTGAATCAAATGCTTTTCAAAGGTGTAACTGTGCGCCAAGAAAGAATACCCAGATTATGTAGCAAAGGGGGATGCAACCTTTGTTGGCCAAATTTAACACCAGAGAGGGTTGAGACTAAATTTGCCTTGAGACTAAGTGCTTTCTTTGGGGTTGGGTTGCCATGTTTTCATTGATAGGTCTATTTTAATTGTTTCATGTATTTTCTAGTTTATAGCGTCAGTTGTGCTGCTGGTTTTCATGAGCCTGAGATTGCTAATTGATTGTCCTTCCACAAAAAGATAATCATGGATGCGGAGGCTATTTAGCAAATATTGTGCAGATCCCTGGCTGCTAATTAGCTGCTCACTCTTACATAGACCATTTAAATGAACAGAGCAACTGTGGTTTTTTTTTAAACTTTACAGCAGGGGTCTCCAACCTTTGCAACTTTAAGTCTGAAGGACTTCAGCAAAGCTGGCTGGAGAAGTCTGGGAGCTGAAGTCCTTCAGACTTAAAGTTGCAAAGGTTGGAGACCCCTGCTTTACAGTACAAACAAAGTCATATTTACCACCATTGTCATCCTCCTGTAGGAGCCTGAATCTGGGGAGGACGAGGAGCGAAGCTGGAGCCGATGGAGATCGTGGGGATGACTTCATTGGCTTTGGAGGAATGTGTGGAGGAACAGGACGAGGCAGCCAAGAGCCCCTCAGGATTGAACCAACTTGCTAGCAGGGAGGAAAATGGGCAGGATGACCAAGAGAGGGCAAGCAGTGGAAATGGGGACTGACAGAGGTCAGGCAATGAGCAAGGACCACCCGCTCCTGATTATTATTATTATACAAAATAATGAACACAGCATGCAAGACTTATACTTTTCATCCAATATGATAAATCAATGCCCCACAGGAAATTATTTAAATTACTAATTGTCTCGTACATTAGTTTCAGTCAGTTTAGCACAGGGAAATATAACTGTTATTGGGAGAAGGAAGATTCTGGTCGGTCGCAATGGGTGTTGGCAGGAGGGCAGAGGTCGGCCCCGAGGCCCCTCACATGTGGCGTTCCTCAGGGGTCGGTCCTCTCGCCACTTCTGTTCAACACCTACATGAAGCCGCTGGGTGAGATCATCCGTGGTTTTGGGGTGGAATACCATCTGTTCGCTGACGACACCCAGCTGTACATATTCACCCCAAACAACCGCAACGATGCCGTCGAGGTGCTGTCCCGGTGTTTGGAGGCCGTACGGGTCTGGATGGGGAGTAACAAACTCAAGCTCAACCCGTCCAAGACCGAGTGGCTGTGGTTTCCGGCACCCTGGTTCAGCCAGATAAGTCCAACACTGGCCATTGGGGGAGAACAACTGGCCCCCGTGGAGAGGGCGCGCAACTTGGGTGTCCTCCTTGATTCCCGGCTGTCCATGTGACGGCCGTGGCCAGGAGGGCGTTTTATCAGGTACGCCTGATATGCCAGTTGCGCCCCTTACTGGACCGGGGGGCCCTTCACACAGTCACTCAAGTGCTTGTGACTTCTCGGCTGGATTACTGTAACACTCTCTACATGGGGCTCCCCTTGAGGTGCACTCGAAGGCTACAGTTAGTTCAGAATGTGGCCGCGTGGGTGATTATGGGTGCCCCAAGGCAAGCCCACATAACACCTCTCCTGCGCGAGCTGCACTGGCTGCCTGTGGCCTTTCGAGTGCGCTTCAAGGTGTTGACGACCATCTTCAAATCGCTCCATGGCTCGGGGCCTAGCTATATACGAGACCGCCTTCTGCCCCATACATCCCTTCGTCCGATCCGCTCCCACAGAGAGGGTCTTCTCCGGGTACTGTCGGCCGGGCAATGCCGGTTGGCGACACCCAGAGGAAGGACCTTCTCTATGGCGGGCCCGGCCCTCTGGAACGACCTTTCCCCCGACCTACGCACCACCTCGGACCTCCGCCTCTTCTGCCAACGTCTTAAGACGTATCTATTCCAACAAGCCAGCCTAGTGTAGCCCCCCGTTTCTGACTCTATCTATAAATTTTAATTTTCAGGGTTTTAAATGGGTTTTTTAGCACGGGTTTTAATTTAATTTAATATGTTTTTAATAGTGCATATTGTCTTTTGTTATGGTTTTAATAATGCCTGTGCGCCGCCCTGGGTCCTAACAAGGAGAAGGGCGGGGTATAAATTCGAAAATAAATAAAAATAAATAAATAAATAAAAAAGATTAATTGTGCTGTTTGGTCTTCATCACATAGAACATAAACAATTTAATCTACATATATAAATAGCCTTTATTAAGAAATAAAAATTTGTATGGAGGAGGGTGACTTTTGACATACACATTTTTTAAAAAAGCAGTTATTAACAGACATGACTGGCAAAATTAAGTCCATCAGGGTCCAAATGTTGGAACTGAATCACAAAAAGTCTAATGCAGAACTATAATTTTACATTTGTGACTTGTAAATTGACTGGCAAAGTCCCTAAATATCACATCGGCACTCAGCAATCTAATAACACTCCCATTATAATTCAGTACTATTCTCTACATTGCGATATTCATTTGTGACTCAGAAAAATGGAATAATGATGCTTTGGCTCACAGAAATACTGTAGGGCTTAAATCACCACCGTCTCTGCATATTGAAACAATTATTTTGCATATAACTAATAATTCAACTCATTTATTCACTGGTGAATGAATGGAATCAACATTTTGAATCACATAGATTATATCTTGAAAGCTAGGAAAGCACATTATGGTAATTTAAGATGCTTACATGAAGCCAAAAGATAAAAGATAAATTAGTACCAGAAGCTGCAAAATATTCTGTATTAACATCATATTCAATACAACCGATTCAGCTACCTAGGCATTTTATGTTATGGGCACAAGTACCAGTCCCAAAGCAACAATAGGTAAGTGTTCTGACCCCCCCCCCCTTTCTCCGACTAATACAAGACTGGCTGCTTGCCACTGACTCTCTTGGCTGCTTGCCTGAATGACTGAACAGATATGAAGCTTTCTAACACGATTAAACATGAACCTGAAAATCAACACGAATAAATACGAACCTAGAAATCCAGCGTTGTTCTCTGCAAGGACTTTCTTAGCAAAGGCTTCCTTTTAAACCCTCTTGGGAGGGGCCAGTCATTAGGCAGCTGGGACTAATTCACATCCTCCAGGTTTGTTTCTGATGCAATTGAAGCCTCCTTTTTTCAGCCCTTCTCAATCTAGCATCAGGGACAAACTGGCCTTGATCCTCCCCACTACTCCAAGACCCAGGTGCCTCCTGATGACCAGCCGGGCTCTCTGCTCTCTCAAGGTCTCCCTCCTCCTCCTCCAGAGCAGAGTCATAGGACTCGTCACTAGAGGAGTCCATCGGCAGCTCATCCGGACCCGGCTGGGCCACAACAGGTAAGTATGTCAGCAAGAAATGTTTTGCATGGTTTCCTGGCAGTCCAACATCTGTGTTTTGTCCCAGGAAACCAGAAGCAGAAATAGAGGCAGTCTTCAACGTATTACCATAATTGAGCCCAAACTTTCCATAGCTAAGCGAGATAGTTGTTAAATGAGTTTTGCCCCCATTTCATGAACTTTCTTGCCGCAATTGTTAAGTGAATCCCTGCAGGTGTTAAGTTAGTAACACAGCTGTTATTGTGCTAAACTGACTTGATCTAATGCACAGTAACACAGTGGTTAAGAGAATCTGGTTTCCCCATTGACTTTACTTGTCAGATATTTACAACAGGGGATCCTGTGACCCCAGGACACCGCAACTCTCACAAATACATGCCAGTTGCCAAGCATCTGAATTTTGATCAAATGACCAGAAGGATGCTGCAATAGTTGCAAATGTGGAAAATCACTTTTTTCCAAGTGCTATTGTAACTTTGAACAATCTATATAAATAAAAATTTAAAATAATGTGTGCAAAATTGCTCATCTCAGAAAGTTCTTCACCGATTGCCATCAAATTTTCACACAATGTTGCTAAGAAAGGGAGTAACAATCATACACACTGATTGTGTGGCTGGCACACCTGTACCATGTGCAAGCAGCACAAACGTAAAAGTACCACACATCTCAGTTATTTTTCCCCTTAAGCTCCTCCCACCCGGCTGCTTCTTATGATGCATCATGCACACGCCCCTCACATTTCTAACAGTCGTTTCCTCAGCAACCGAATAAGCCTCCAATGTTCCCTCACACATAGAGAGAGAGAGGGAAAAATACAGTATGTAGGTAGGTGGAGAGAGGGAGAAATACAGGTAGGTAGGTAGGTAGGTAGAGGGAGAAGAGGGAGAAATACAGTAGGTAGGTATATTGGGGGTTATATAGTGCTTGTATGTACGTGTTTGTGTGTGCAAGTGTAGATCTACATACAGATTGGTTGGCCATTTAACCAGACTGGGCCACAGCAACACGTGGCCAGGTACAGCTAGTCACTAAATAAATGGTTGTCAGAGGACTACCTTCTCCAGGTGCCGTCCTCCTGGCAATGCCAACAGGCGGCTCCCAAGGGAAGGTCCTTCTCTGTGGCGGGCCCAACCCTCTGTAATGACCTATCCCCCGAGCTTAGATCTTCTACGGACCTCCGCTCCTTCCGTCAACAATTAAAGACCCATCTTTTCCAGCAGGCTGGCCTGGCCTAACCTAATCTACCATACCAGCCTAGTTGTAGTAAATATTACCTAATCGTGTTTTTATGTTATAAATTTAAACAAGATATTTTAACACAGGGTAAAACATTTAATTTAGTTTTATTATTTATAATTGTTATATATGTATATGCTCTTAAATTCTTGTACACCACCCCGAGTCTCTTCGGAGAGAGGGGGCGGTCAATAAATCCAAATAAATAAAAAAATAAATAAATAAATAAATAAATAAATAAAGAAAGAAAGAAAGAAAGAAAGAAAGAAAGAAAGAAAGAAAGAAAGAAAGAAAGAATAATTTTAGTTTGTTGCTTTTAAAAACTAGGAACTAAAAATCCTTGCTAATCTATTGCAAATTACCCAAAGATCTGTGAATAGGTCTTTGAGTAATTTATAAGGCAGGAATAGATCATTGCTGCCCTATATTGGCAAGCAGCAGTTTTGAGAGACACCTTTGCCTCTCATCCTATTTGAAGAAGGTTCTGCTGAGACAGTATTTGGAGTCTGATTGATGAAGAATGATCTTTCCAAGGGTCAATCCTTCATGTCAGCTAGAAAACCTTTCGAGGACAACAGTTCACATCACTCATTTTTATCATCTGCTACAAGACAAATATTTACTTACTCATTAATATTTGAGTATACAGCATCTATAAAATTACGCAAACAACATCATTTCGAAGACAAAAATAGGGCACTGGAGATATGCAAATATTTGGAAAAGATTCAATACATAGCAATAAATATAGCTGTTGACTTCTTGTTATAATTGTCAACTTTGCTGCCCGAGATGAATGTCCTAGTGGGCTGTAGAGAAATAGGGAGGGAGGCAGAAAAAAATGAGAACCAAGGTAAAAAATGTGACTGGATTGCAATTTATTTTGACGCAGATTCATATTTTGCTTAACTGACAATATGTTCTCTACCCTGTGGCTATTAGATATGAATCTGACTCTATTTGAGAAAGATCATTGATCTGAATGGCGCTATGTTTCAGCTACCTTGTTTTTCTTCTTTGAGATATTTTTACTTCTTGGCAAAAAGTGTCAAGAAATGACACTTTAGAACAGAGGTTCCAAAACTTGGCAACTTTAAGACTTGTGGACCTCAACTCCCAGAATTCTCCAGCCAGCAGAGCTGGCTGGAGAATTCTAGGGGTTGAAGTCCACAAGTCTTAAAGTTACCAAGTTTGGGAACCTCTGCTTTAGAATCTAAAAGGCTTGTCGCAAAGAAGATAGCAAGAAAAAAGGTCCAAAAGCAACTTAGAGGAACTATCTCAAAGGTGCTTTTTTTTTCTTCAAAAGGCAACAGGACTGATTTTTCCCCCGAGGGGAAGAAAAAGAAAATGTTTCACTTCTCCTCCTCCTCCTCCTCCTCCTTGGGAAAAACAGTCCAGTTTCCCTTTGAAGAAAAAAGCGCCTTTAAGAACATAAGAACACAAGAACAGCCTTGCTGGAACAGGCCACAGCCCATCCAGTCCAGCCTTCTGTCTCACACAGTGGCTCCCCATTGGCTTCAGGGTCTTCCCAAGCAGAGGTCTTCACCTGCTTATGATTCCCTTCAAATGGCCTTGAGAGACATCCTGCCTATCTCTCCAACTCCATCATGATAGCCATTGATACCCTTGTTCTCCATGAACTCCTCTCATCCTTTCTTAAAGATGTCAAGGCTGACAGCTGTCACCACTTCTTCTGGCAGGGAGTTCCATAGACCAGGGATCCTCTGGGTGAAAAAGTACTTCCTCTTATTTGTTTGAGGTCTAGCTTCCAAAAGTTTCATGGAGTGCCCCCTAGTTCTAGTGTTGTGCGATAGGGAAAACAGTTTTTCCTTCTCTACTTTGTCCACACCATGCATGATTTGATAGACTTCAATCAGGTCACCTCTCAGGCACCGTCATTCTAGAGTGAAGAGGTCCAGCCGTTGCAGCCTCAGATGGTAAGGAAGGTGTTCCAGCCCCCTAATCCTTCTGGTTGCCCTCCTCTGCACCTTTTCCATTTCCATAATATCCTTCTGAAGGTATGATGACCAGAACTGTACACAATACTCCAGATGGGGCCTCACCATAGCTTTATAAAGAGGCAAATTGACACTTGCTGACTTATTTTCTATACCCTTCCTAATGATACCTAGCCTTTGAGACAACTATGACCTGGATGACTGAGAATCTCCACAAACACTTAGCAGTACTATTTCCAAGAGAGAGATTCCATATACTGTAGGATTACTTAATCATGATTGGTTGATTACCTAAAGACGGCTGAACTCACACCTCATATTAAACCTAAACCGTGTCAGACAGAAATAATAGAGATTGGGACAAATTCGCACAGTACAGTAAACTGCTTAAGAAAGAGCACGAACCATTACAAAAAGCATATTATATCACCTTAAAAATAAAAAAGGGGAAACAGACTATTTTTTAAAAGCCTTTATTTTTATTTTTATTTTTTCTTTCTTTCCCAGCTTGGGAAAATAGTGAAGAGACCATCTTGACTTTCCTTGAGCGTGGTGGTGTAGCTATGAAGTTGCTGATCAGTGGTTTTCATTATGAAAAGCATAGTTCCCTGTTCTGACTCCCTTCTGACACAAGTCAAATGACTAGACTGGCTGCTATTTGGCAGCTTGCCTGAACTAACCTTGACTAGAAGATAACACGATCCAAACTCTCCAACTCTGTAAAACTCTCTGACTCTGAAATAACCTCTCTGCGTTGTTTCCTGCAAACCTTTCGATGTACCGAGGATTTCTTTTAAAGCCTCTTGGGAAGGGCCAGTCAATTAGGCAGCTGCTACTGATATCTCCGACTGCATCGTTCTGCTAATTGCCATTGCCTCCTCTCGATCCTTCTTAGCCTGACATCAGGGACAAACTGGGCTTCCTCCTCCCCACTACACCAAGCCCCAGGTGCCTCCTGATGCCTAGCTGGGCTCTCTGCTCTCTCACTCTCGGCCTCCTCCTCCTCTAGAGCCAACTCATAGGACTCCTCACTAGAGGAATCCATCAGCAGCTCATCCTGAGCCGGCTGGGCCACAACAGTTCCCATAACTGGTTGGCAAGTTTGTCTCTTTGAGGAAGAACTATCTCACCATCAGATTCAGTGGGTTGCCTGCTAGACAGTGGATATTAGAGAAGTCTGTTCTCTTTGGGCCGAACGATGTTACGTGAGGGTTATCGCTGGTTAACAATATTCTATGATAGTTAGTTTGCACAAACAGCAGAAGCAGGCTAGCCCGAGTGAGGCTACCCAGAAAGGTACAACGAAAATGGCATTTGTAGTTCAGCTACCGGTATGTCATCAAGGTCTTCTCATAATGCATAATGCATAGTTTGCACATAGTCATTAAAATATAAACTGGTGAAATGACATTACAATTCGCCCTAAGAAAAAAGTCATACATATTCCTGACTCTAAACCGTATAGGTCATTGAAAGATTTAATATGCATACTATATATCTAGAGACATGCCTTCCTTTTTAATGAGGAGCTAAAGGTCAGAAGTTGTATTTTTCTCTCAGACATTCTCATCTCATTTTAAACCTTCATTTTGAAACTGTAGGGGGAATAAAAACAAAGGCTTTGACTTGACTTTGACTTTATTGAATTTATATACCGCTCCCTTTCCCAAAAGGGACTCAGGGCGGTGCACAGGAAATTTAAAAACATATATAAACATGACAATATACAAAATTTAAAAACCAAATTAAATTATTATCCCTGTGCTAAAATTTAAAACAAGTTAAAACTATTTCCCTAAAAACCAATTAAAACAATTTAACTGCAGACTATAGGCTACACCAGGGGTCCCCAACCTTTTTTGCACCAGGGACCGGTTTCATTTTAAAGAAAGTTTTGGAGACCGGCTGAGTGGCTCAGCAGTCATGTGACTGGGTGGGCGTGGCCAACTTGGAAAATGTGAAACTCAATTAATAATGGTCTTGGTTAACAACCAAATTTTTGGGCTCAATTGTGGTCATACGTTCTTTCTTTCTTTCTTTCTTTCTTTCTTTCTTTCTTTCTGTCTTTCTTTCTTTCTTTCTTTCTTTCTTTCTCTTTCTTTCTTTCTCTGTCTTTCTTTCCCTCTTTCTCTCTCTCTCTCTCTTTCTCTTTCTTTCTCTCTTTCTCTTTCTTTCTCTTTCTCTTTCTCTTTCTCTTTTTCTTCCTTTCTTTTTTCTTTCTCTCTCTCTTTTTTTCTCTTTCCTTTCTGTCTCTTTCTGTCTGTCTTTCTCTTTCTTTCTCTCTCTCTCTCCCACTTTTTTTCTTTCTTTCTCTTTTTCTTTCTCTCTCTCTATCTGTCTTTCTCCCCTTCGTCCGCCCATCTGTCACTATATGTGTGTGTGTGTCTGTCTGTCTGTCTGTCTCGCATTCACGCACTTAATCACTTTTTGCGTCTCTCTTTCTCTCCCTCCCTCTCTCTCTCTGTCTCTCTGTGTGTGTCTGTCACTCTCTGATTCCCCCCTCCCTCCCTGCCTCTCTCTGCCTGTGTGTCGTCGTACCTGCCCCCCGCGGAGCCTCCTCAGCCCGGCCCGCCGTGCTCACTCGCCTTAGCCTGCTCCCCCCTCCAGCCGCCCGCCGTGCTTGGTTGCTAGTTCGCTCGCTCAGGCTCCTTCCAGGAGCTGAGAAGCCTCCGTGTGTGTGTGTGTGTGTGTGTGTGTGTGTGTGTGTGTGAGGAACGGCAGCCCCTGGAAGACGACGAGTGGCCAGCATGCCGGCTGTGGAGGGAGGAAGGGGAAGGGAGAAAGGGAATCGGCGGCCAGGAGTCCCACCATCGATGAGGGTGGAGGAAGAGCCGCACTCCAACGGCGCAAACAGCCGCGCCTGCGCTCTCCTGCGTGCTCTGCCCAGGGGGCTGCCCCCTCCTCCCTCCTCCTCCTCTCCAGCCCTGCGGCCCGGTTCCTACCAAGCCACGGACTGGCACCGGTCCGCGGCCTGGGAGTTGGGGACCCCTGGGCTAGACTATAGGCTAAAGGAAACTTAGCATTGCCCATGTTCAGTAGCTTAGCGGATCTGTCTTGGTCAGGAGGAAAAAGAGCTTGTATGTGCCAAAAGTGGCCAAGATGGTGTGACTGGATCAATTCTGTTGGCCTTTTTTTACTCTACTTCACCCCTGGGGGAAAAAATGTTTTTGTCAGTTTTACCTTTTTTCAGTAGGTAGGCCAATGAAAAACAAACAAACAAATAAATAATGCAGTTTCTTCTTTTGCTATTCCATACTTCTCAGTGGGAAACGTTTTATTTCCCCCCAGTTCATTTAGTGGTAAAAATACTTTTGTCTCTACATAATTTAAATGGATCTTTTATCATATCAAGGATCAAGTACAGTATAGGTGGTACCTTGCTCAATAGTAGCAACTGTGAGAGGGATCTCGGAATCCTAGTGGACAACCATTTAAATATGAGCCAGCAGTGTGCAGCAGCTGCCAAAAAAGCCAACACAGTTCTAGGCTGCATCAACAGAGGGATAGAATCTAGATCGCGTGAAGTGTTAATGCCACTGTATAGTGCCTTGGTAAGGCCACACTTGGAATACTGCATACAGTTTTGGTCGCCACGATGTAGAAAAGACGTGGAGACTCTGGAAAGAGTGCAAAGAAGAGCAACCAAGATGATTAGAGGACTGGAGACTAAGACATATGAAGAACGGCTGCAGGAGCTGGGTATGTCTAGTTCGATGAAGAGAAGGACCAGGGGAGACATGATAGCAGTGTTCCGATATCTCAGAGGGTGCCACAAAGAAGAGGGAGTCAAACTTTTCTCCAAGGCACCTGGGGGCAGGACAAGGAGCAATGGGTGGAAACTAACCAAGGAGAGAAGCAACTTAGAACTAAGGAGAAATTTCCTAACAGTAAGAACAATTAACCTCTGGAACAGCTTGCCTCCAGCAGTTGTGAATGCCCCAACCCTGGAAGTCTTTAAAAAGATGTTAGACAGCCATTTGTCTGAAATGGTATAAGGTTCCTGCCCATGCAGGGGGTTGGACTAGAAGACCTACAAGGTCCCTTCCAACTCTGCTATTGTATTGTATTGTATTGTATTGTATGTCCTTGCAAATATTCCTGGAAATATTTCAAGTTAATTTGAGATTTTAAAAATTGCTTCATATCCTTAACTTAAATCTTGGATAAAGTATTTCTATTTCCTTTGACAGCAAATAACAATTGCAGTTAGATTTATAACATCCCGTAGTGTTTTCTGAGCGGTTTACAAATGTCAGAACATTGCCCGCAACAATCTGGGTCCACATTTTACTGACCTCGGAAAGATGGAAGGCTGAGTCAACCTTGACCCGATCTGGCTTGACCTCCAGGCTGTGGGCAGAGTTAGTGTGCAATACTGAATTCTAACCATTGTGCCACCACTGTTCATAGTGAACAATCTATATAAATAAAAATGTCACAAGAGTTTGTTCAAAACCACTAATCTCCGAAAGTCCTGCACCGATCACTTCCAAATTTTCACACAACATTCCTTTCAAGTACGGCACCAGTGATATATATAGAGAGAGATTGTGTAGATGTCACACCTGTGCCAGGTACACGCAATGGAAATATAAACAATGGTAAAAAAGGTAGGTAGATGGATACAGAGAGAGCAGTGGGCAACAGGTATTATGTCATCCTTTATGGCACAAAATACTCTGTCCATAAGATTCAAGGAGAAATACAGTAGGTAGGTACTATAGGGATAGAGAGAGGGAGGGAGAAATGTAGTAGGTAGGTAGGTGGATAGAGAGAGGGAGAAATACAGTAGGTAGGTAGGTAGGTAAGTAGGTGGATAGAGAGGGAGAGGGAGAAATACAGTAGGTAGGTAGGCAGGTAGGCAGGTATGTATGTATGTAGGGGGGTAGAGAGGCAGAAACACAATAGGTAGGTAGGTAGGTAGGTAGGCAGGCAGAGGGATAGAGAGAGGGAGAAATACAGTAGGTAGGCAGGTAGAGGGAGAGAGGGAGAAATTCAGTAGGTAGGTAGGTTGGGGGTTATACAGTGGTTGTGTGTATGTGTTTGTGCATGAAGGTGTAGATCTACACACAGAGTGGTTGGCCATTTAACCAGACTGGACCACAGCAACGCATGGCCGGGAACGGCTAGTAGTTTACTATTTTAACAATAGTAAAACTTTTGTTAAAATTCTGCAATGCAATGTCACTGCCTTGTATCCAGCTTATGCAGAAGAAAAGCAAACCAACAGTTTAACAAGGAACCTAGAGGGAGGTTAATTATTCACAGTGTAACATCTTGTCTCCCTCTGTTTCAGGTTAAGCAAATTATCATGCTGCCTGGGAACACACGGAGATAAATTCAGAACATCAAAAGATCACGGTGGGGGTGGGGTGGGAGACCACTGGATTAATAGTTCTAGTCTTGGAAATAGGAGGGAGGCATCTCATAGGTTTTCAAGAAATAGAAGTGAAATGAGGCAGAAATGGAATGTTGCACCCAGACAGCATTGCTCCATTTAATTCTTTGAAGCATCAAAGAACAGCAAAAATCTGCTGAGTCCTCCCCAAAAATGTAGAAAGCTACCCAAGGGGATAAAGTAATGGCTTTCTTCCTATCTTCAGATAAATGATAGGAAACAAAGCAACAGATATCAAACATTCATTACTCTGCTTACAATTGCACTGGTTCCAGGGGTTAGCCCCCCAAAAAAAGAGGGTGGGGGAGAAGACCATCACTCCCGCTTCACAGAAAAAAGGAATAACCAAGGGGAAAAATGTACTGTATTTACCGCTTTGGACTGTGCCATATAAATTTATTTTGTGATGTAACCCATTCTGTTATTTATGCAACCCAATGAATGCCCCAATACTTCCTTGTGGTATATAGTTATGAATGTGGTCCGAAAATGTGATGTCATATATGTACATCTTGTAGACCTGAATCCTGTTCAGTCTCAAGTATTTTATTACTCCAACCAATAAGATAATACCCCAGATCTTTCTGAATTGGGCCTAGAGTCTTATTATATTACCTACCTACCTACCTATTGCATTTCTCCCTCTCTATCCCTCTACCTACCTACCTACCTACCTACCTACCGTATTTCTCCCTCTCTCTCTATCCCTCTACCTACCTACCTACCTACCTACCTACCTACCTACCTACCTACCTACCTACCTACTGTATTTCTCCCTCTCCCTCTCTATCCCTCAACCTACCTACCTACCTACCGTATTTCTCCCTCTCTCTCTTTCCCTCAACCTACCTACCTACCTACCTACCTACCTACTGTATTTCTCCCTCTCCCTCTCTATCCCTCAACCTACCTACCTACCTACCTATCTACCTACCTACCTACTGTATTTCTCCCTCTCTCTATCCCTCTACCTATCTACCTACCTACCTACCTACTGCATTTCTCCCTCCCTCTCTCTATCCCTATAGCTGCCTGCCTGCCTACCTACCTACTGTATTTCTCCTTGAATCTTATGGACAGAATATAATATGTCATAAAGGATGACATAATATCTGTGACCCACTGCTCTCTGTGTATCCACCTTTTAAACAATGTTTTACATTTCCGTTGCATGTGCCTGGCACAGGTGTGACATCTACACAAACTATACATATCATTGGTGCTGAATTTGTAAGGAACGTTGTGTGAAAATTTGAAAGTGATCAGTGCAGGACTTTCGGAAATTAGCGGTTTTGAACAAACTCATAGTTACATTTTTATTTATATTGATTGATTAACTAGCTGATAACCCGGCGTTGTCAAGGTATTTATTTATAGGAGGAAAATGTCCAGACTAAACATAATTTCTAATGTTGGATTTCCCCCCCTTACCAGAGGGAGTCCCCTTGTGGAGTACTGTGTAGTTACAATGGCAACTCCACTGCGCTGTACAGTAGAATCCATTTGAATGCACAACAGGCTGTATCATAACAGATCGCAGACACACACACCAAGGGTGTCTTACCCCCCATAATATTTTTTCATTCAGTTATTGAAGGGGCATATATAGTACTCAATCTTCTTTTTTCATCACAAACCAACCCTGTGATTGGATCACTGTGTCAAGATCGCTCAGCTCTGCAGTGACGGTAGACAAGTAGTTTCCTGTTGCTGTTCCCAGTCCAACACCATAATCACAACATTACCCAGTCATTATTTTCAGTTTTGAATATAATTGCAAAAGACAATTTGGGACATTTGCCTCTTTGGAGCTTTCTTACTTCTGCTGATCAAATGATCTCATCCTTTTATAATGCAATCTATAATTCCAAATATTTTAAAATATTGCTATCATTTGCATTTACATGTCTTTCTAAATTATAAAGAGGATTCCTTAGTTTTGGCTTGGTTTATGAGTGAACTCGGAGATATAGTTAACTTATCAAGCTTTATTAAAACATCCCTTAGACCGATCCGCTCCCACAGAGAGGGCCTTCTCAGGGTGCCGTCGGCCGGGCAATGCCGACTGGCGACACCCAGGGGGAGAGCCTTCTCTGTGGCGGGCCCAGCCCTTTGGAGCGACCTACCCCCTGAACTTCGCACCATCTCCGACCTCCGCCTCTTCCTCAAGTGTCTAAAGACACATTTGTTCCATCTAGCCGGCCTAGCGTAACCTCCACAACTGACTTTAGATAGTTTTAAATTTGGGGATTTTAATTTGGTTTTAGCGCAGGATTTCATTGAATAAGTTTTTTAAAATTATATATGGTTTTGTATGTATTTTTAATATTCCTGTGCGCCACCCTGAGTCCGTTGGAGAAGGGCGGGGTATAAATTGAATAAATAAAATAAAAAATAAAATAAATAAAAAACAAGATGCAGAAATTAAGATGAAGTTAAAAATCTATTGACTGCGGAAAGATGTAGTTTTTCATAAACACAAGGAAGGAATTGAGAAAATATGAAATGGATTTCCAAATGGAATTTCAACCATACAAATAATGAACATGTAATAGTAAAAGTACCTTAAATTTTACTAATATTTGATATAGAAAAATGGGCTAAAGATTGCCTGACAAAAGGGACTGTTAATTTTGGATATAACAGAGATGGATACTTGGGATAGAATGGGGTTAACCAGCTCACCATGTGCCATAATCTAAGGGAACATTTCTTCAAAGGAAATACTAATGGTATTTGACAGCAGGGAAATTATAAAAAATGTATAAAGGTATTTCAAACCGGGAAATGTTGGAGCATGAAGGAACATTTTATCATGCATGACGGACTTGTGAGAAAGCTAAGACATTCTGGGTACAAATTCATGTAATGATGCAAAGGATTTTTAAGGATTAATATTGCTAAGAAACCAAATCTGTCCTTACTGGGATTTACAAACATTGAGTTAGAAATTATTTTCAGTAAATTGATATTGGTAACTGTAGCAAATTTATTATACGGCCTGGGGTAATCAATTGTTTTTAGGGTTTTTAGCGACTTATTTTTAGTTTTAATATGGGATTTTAGCACAGGGTTAGTTTAATTTCATTTTAATATTGTACTATGTCTGTGATTTTATATGTATTTTAAATTCCCTGTGCCCCGCCTCGAGTCCCTTCGGGGAGAGAGAGCGGGCTATAAATTAAAATTATTATTATTATACAGGGGAATAATGAAATTTCCACTGTGAAGGAATGGATTGTGAAAATGTCAAGAATTTACAGAAATGGAGAAAGTTATCTGTTTGGTCCGAGGAACTTTTTTTTAAAGACTAGTAGCCTTTTATGGATTTTATTATTATTATTTTTGCTGAAGGAAAAAAAAAAGAATAGATGATTTATGGATCCGAAGTCTGAGAGATATGAGGACTAAATGAAGGTATTTGTAAAGTACTTAAGAGGAAGAAAAATTCATAAGAATGTAACCATCTGTTGAAAAGAAAGTTGGAAAACATTTCTAACTGGTTTCTTTCTTTTTCTTTTTTCCAACATTGTTTAAACATGGTTTACTGATATTACTGAAGTTGATTAGAAACACCCTGAAGCAGTGGTGGGTTTCTGCAGGTTCGCACCTACTCGCGAGAGCCGGTTGGTGAAATTTAGAGAACCGGTGAGAGGGGGTTCCACCGGCGTACCTGGAAGTAAATCTGGCCCGCTGCTGCCAGTGACCCAACGGGAAGGAAAGGAAAGGAAAGGAGGGAGGGAGGTAGAGAGAGAGAGAGAAAGAAAGGAAGAAAGAAAGAAAGAAAGAAAGAAAGAAAGAAAGAAAGAAAGAAAGAAAGAAAGAATGAATGAATTTATCATCACAATTGAGTCCAAAATTTTGGTTGCTAAGCAAGAGCGTTGTTAAATGAGTTTCACCACATTTTAAAAGGTGGCCACTCCCACCCTGTCACATGACTGCCAAGCCACGCCCACAAAATAGGCCACACCTACAGAGTTGGTTCTAAAAAATTTGAAACCCACCACTGCCCTGAAGGCACAGAACCCATGGTAAGGTTCTATCATGGTATGGTTGGTAGAACCATTGTACTCACAAATAATCAAATCAAATTTTAGTTTTCTAGTTCCATTGGGGAAATGTAACCAGAATTCAAAAACCTACCAAATTAATTATGTGAATTTATGGAAGCTTTACAATTATTTTAAGGCAGCAGGATACCATTGCCACCTGATATATGTATGTATTTATGTATATTTGTTTTCGTAGATTTTCACCGGTATAGGTATGTAGGTTTTGGTTTATTCAGGTCTTTTCCCGTGTAAAATTAAAAGTGTTTTTGCAACGTTTCGACGGGATCACACCCGTCATCATCAGGCTGGTGCCTTTGTTTTCTTGCGAGTAAACGGTCAACATGAATAAACGTGATGATGCCTCCCGCCTGCCAGACATCTGGAAAATAGCTCTGGCCATTAAACGAGTCCCAGCCACAAAAACTAACACCATCACCAATTATCCTCAACAAACATCAACTCCATCTACCAATCAGGATGTGACAAATCAGCCAACCAATCCGTTTAAAGCAGCAGAGCCAGCATTCCAACCCCCCCCCCACCTCTACTTATAGAAAATCTGCCATTTTGATCACAGTTTACTCGCAAGAAAACAAAGGCTCCAGCCTGATGATGACGGGTGTGATCCCGTCGAAACGTTGCAAAAACACTTTTAATTTTACACGGGAAAAGACCCGAATAAACCAAAACCTACATATATGTATATGTATATATAGACCACTGGCTCTCCTCCTGATCAGCTAGTGTCTAGTGGCAATTACAACTGCCTCACATGTAATACTTCCCTGGTTCGAATCCCAGTAAGGGCATGGCTAGCTGATGAGAGCGAAATAGCTTGAAATAGATCTATACTAGTCTCCCTTATTTATTTATTTATTTATTTAGCACAAACACAACACAAATGTAACAAAAGGCAACGAAAAAATAGCTTTCTGCCTGGATGGTCTCCTTTGGTGAGCCGAAAGACAGAAAAGGAAAGAAGTTCTTCTTCTTCCCATATTTGGGGCTTACCAGGGTGTTGTGACACAAGTATATACTTATTCCCCTGACTCAGCTGATCAGGAGGATATATATATATATATCACATATATATATATATATATATGTGATACGTTTTTGTGCTGATAAATAAATAAAGGGAGACTAGTATAGATCTATTTCAAGCTATTTAGCTCTCATCAGCTAGCCATACCTTTACTGGGATTCGAACCTGGGAAGTATTACACTTTAGACAGATGTTTTAGCCACTAAGCCACCAGGTTCTCCTCCTGATCAGCTGAGCCAGGGGAATAAGTACATATTGACACAAATACACACACACACACGTGTGTGTGTATATACAAAAGACAATTAGAACTTCCATCCTTATTGTATTTGAACACCTTTAGTACATAAGACAAGATAGGGTGCCACAGAGAAGAGGGAGTCAAACTATTCTCCAAGGCACCTGGGGGCAGGACAAGAAGCAATGGGTGGAAACTAATCAAGGAGAGAAGCAACTTAGAACTAAGGAGAAATTTCCTGACAGTTAGAACAATTAACCTCTGGAACAGCTTGCCTCCAGCAGTTGTGAATGCCCCAACCCTGGAAGTCTTTAAGAAGATGTTAGATAGCCATTTGTCTGAAATGGTATAGGGCTCCTGCCCACGCAGGGGGTTGGACTAGAAGACCTACAAGGTCCCTTCCAACTCTGCTATTGTATTGTATTGTATTGTATATAGAGCAGAGAAAAACTATTTCAAGGGTTATGGTTAGAGTTTTTAAAAATTTCAGATGCCATATAGAAGAAATTAACTATGAAGCAAGCAATAGCAAAGACATGCAGTTCACTCTTTATTTTTCCCCTCTCTGGAAATGAAGATTACCCAAATGATAAAAAGAAGCCAAATAAAAAATACAACTGGCTAAATAACAGATAGGGCAACACATTTTCCTGCTATACATTGTATCATTTAAAATATTGCACACAGCGCCATTCGAAGACTTTTTCAGATAGAGAAAGTATTATCAATTATCAACTATTTTACATCCTTTCTTGGTAATTTGTTAATATACAAAGTCAGTCCTCTTTAGAGATAGAGAATCTATCTGGCTGAAACATATTAAATAATGAAATCCAACAAGCCTTGATATAATTTTTCAGCGTTGGAATAAAAGGTTACCCAACCAGAAATATTCATTTTAACAACACTGATAAGAAAATCGAATATCATTGTTTGCTTCATTATAGTTTTATCAATATTGACCATAGTTTGGCAGCTTCCTATATACAGTGGTAACTTGGTACTCAATGCATCTTGATGGAAAAATCTCAGTGGGCTTATGATATTAAGGGAACTATTGTTAGGGGTAAAAAAACACCCCCGTTGGAAAATAAATAGTGGAATAATGCAATATACCGGACAGCAAGAGATACGTTGCTTAAAGCACACAATAACTATCAAACACTGATAGTAGAAAAAATAAATAGTCTTTACTTTTGTAGTAACTAAAATACTTCTTCCAAACAGTGATACTAACTCCTCCAACAATAATCAGTCCTTCACCAAAACCACAGTTATCTTACAGTCAAAACAATGATACTTCTTCTCTCTTCAGATTCAGCTTCTTCCTCAGGAAGCAAAGGAAAGCAAAAGGGATGAACTGTGTTTCCAGCTGCCTTTTATGATTGAGCTGGGAAACACAGCCAATCAGATTCCACATAGTCTTTAAAGACACATATACCTTTTAATAATCTTGGCTTATATATATTGTCAACCCAACATTATCCTAACAACTATGTTGACTTTTTCTTCACTTAAAAACCATATAGTGGTGATTAGTTTTACAAAGATAAAAAATACAGGAATAGGTTGTTCTGAGCCATAACTCTATTTACAGGTACAACTATGAATGGAAATGTTGCATTATATGTCTTTAAAAAGACCATAATTACTACTGAAGTAAATGCTGAAACTGTCCAATCCACAGAAAAATACCGTAATGCCATGATTATGATGATATGCAAATCAGGGCCATTTAGTTCACTGAGAAATGATTCTTCACAAGGGTCCTTTAAAAAGTAGCTTTAAAATATGAGTATTAGCCTAACCTGTTTCTACCATTGGTTCTATATTTTATTTAATTGTCCAGGTACTTATGGTTTATTTGGCATTCAATCCACAAGCTAGAACGTATTGTTGTTGGCTGTAACTCACTACATTATTCCTCATGGGAATAATTCGATTGGTACTCATCGTCTTTGGTACTCATTTTGCCCTTCAAAACCAATTAAAGATGAGTATCAAGGTACCATTGTATTAAATATTCCAACTTCTTACTAATGTACAGGACAATTGAATATACATGTCTGCATACAGAAGAAACAGACTTCTCCAACTTGTTATCTTTTAAATATGCTGTATTATAACTGGATTATAATTCTTATGGTATTGTGCTGTCCCACCCATTCGTGCACATGAGCACACATACATATAGGTGTAAGGAGTCTTTATTAAGGATTCTGAGGCTGAATTTCTATTTCCCAGCAATTCCCTGTGCTGGCATCAACTCAGGCCCAATGATTTTTATTTTATTTTATTCGATTTGTATCCCGCCCTTCTCCAAAAGGACCGAGGGCGGCGCACAGGAATTTAAAATAACATACAAAGCAATACAAAATACAAAATTTAAAAACCTATTAAATAACAAAACCTGTGCTAAAACCAATTTAAAAACCCCATTTTAAAACTATCTAATACTTGTCACAGAAGAGGCTATGTTAGGCCGGCTTGATGAAACAGGTGTGTTTTTAAACACTGGCGGAAGAGGCGGAGGTCGGTGATGGTACGGAGTTCAGGGGGTAGGTCGTTCCAAAGGGCAGGGCCCGCCACAGAGAAGGCCCTTCCCCTGGGTGTCGCCAGCCGGCATTGTCCGGCCGACGGCACCCTGAGAAGGCCCTCTCTGTGGGAGCGTATCGGTCTAAGGGATGTATGGGGCAGGAGACGGTCTCGCATGTAACTAGGCCCCGAGCCATGGAGCGCTTTGAAGATGGTCGTCAAGACCTTGAAGCGCACCCGAAAGACCACAGGAAGCCAGTGCAGCTCGCGCAGGATCGGTGTTATATGGGAGCATCTAGAGGCTCCCGTAATCACCCACGCGGCTGCATTCTGCACTAACTGTAGCTTTCGAGTGCACCTCAAGGGAAGCCCCATGTAGAGAGCATTGCAGTAGTCGAGTCGGGATGTCACGAGGGCCTGAGTGACTGTGCGAAGGGCAGCCCGGTCCAGTAAGGGGCGCAATTGGCGCATCAGGCGTACCTGATGAAACACCCCCCTGGTCACGGCCGCCACATGGTCTTCCATGGACAGCCGGGAATCCAGGAGGACACCCAAATTGCGTGCCCTCTCCACGGGGGCCGGTGTTTCGCCCCCAATGGCCAGCATTGGAGTAATCTGGCTGAACCGGGGTGCCGGAAACCACAGCCACTCAGTCTTGGACGGGTTGAGCTTGAGTTTGTTACTACCCATCCAGATCCGTACGGCTTCCAAACACCGGGACATCACCTCAACGGCATCGTTGGGGTGGTTTGGGGTGGAAATGTACAACTGAGTATCATCAGCATACAGATGATATCCCTCCCCAAAACCACGGATGATCTCACCCAGCGGCTTCATATATGTGTTGAATAGGAGGGGCGAGAGGACCGACCCCTGAGGAACCCCGCATACGAGGGGCCTCGAGGCCGACCTCTGCCCCCCTGCCAACACATATTGCGACCGACCAGAGAGGTAGGACGAGAACCACCGCAAAACGGTGCCTCCCAGCCCCAACCCCCCCAGTCGGTGCAATAGGATACCATGGTCGATGGTATCAAAAGCCGCTGAGAGGTCTAACAGGACTAGGATAGAGGAATAACCTCTATCCCGCGCCCTCCAGAGATCATCAACCAATGAGTTCCACAGGCTACTCAAATGAAGCCATCATTAATCTTCAAGGCAAAGACAAGTACCGTCCACTAGGCAAAACAAGTTCCCAAGGCAAAGGCAAGTTTCAAAACAAAGGCAAACACAAGGCAAGCAAAGACAACAGCTGAAGAGACACAATCCAAAGTTCAAGGCAAGAACACACAGCAAGAAAACAAACATTGTCTCCATCTGTCTGCTGTGCTAGCTTCTGGCGCAGCCCATCAAGAACGGTGAGTAATCTGGCTGACCTTCACTGCTCCTGCCTTTTCTCTGTCCGACTTGTTCTTGGATCAGGTGCAGAAGACAGGTCCTCTTCCTCACCACTGGCTGGCTGCAGCTGCCTGCTTTTCCCACCTGAAGCTTCAGGGCTCTTCTACTGCAGATGCACATCAGCCAACTTCCTCACAGGCGGCTGCTTGGACTCACTGACCAACTCCTTTCCAGATGTGCCTGGAACAGGGGAGGGTTCCTGCCAGTTCTAACAAATCTACAATGCCGTTTAGAACCGGTTCCAGCTCCCATCCGTCCGTCCGTCTGCCCATCATCAAGATGAAGAGCGAGAGGAGGAATTCACAAGTCTTCAAGCTGTCAAGTTTGAACACCCCTGGGGGTTTTCTTTCTAAAGGGTTAGGGGTGTTACAAGGGTCTTGTAACTTGACAGCTTTAAGACTTGCGTGCTTCAAATGCCAGAGTTCCTGAGCCAACATTTGGGTTGCTAAGCAAGAGCGTTGTTAAGTGACTTTCACCACATTTTACAAGTTCGCCATTCCCACCCAGTCACATGACTGCCAAGCCACTCCCATTCAGTCACATGGCCAGCAAGCCACTCCCACAAAGCAGGCCACACCTACCGAAGAGGTTCCAAAACTTTTTGAAACCTACCACTGACCTGGAGCTGGTTCCTCCTCCTCCAAGCGGAAATCTGGAGAGGGACAGCATCTGGGGAAGTGTCCAGGGCAGTCATCACAAATATCCAATGTACACTGCCTCCCTTGGCCAGGAAATGATGCTATGATTTTAAAAAAATAGAACTTTTAAAAATTCAGAGTCTACTACTTCGTAGTTCTCTCAATGAATGGTATCAAATTGGCCATGAATGGAGGTAAAGAGCATATATGTCTATGGATGTTGCTGTACCACAGTGCCCAACAACCAACTCTCATTAATGACCATAATGTCTGGAGCCTCTTGGAATTATATTTTATCATTTAGAGCAGGGGTCTCCAACCTTTGCAACTTTAAGTCTGAAGAACTTCAGTTCCCAGCTTTGCTGGCTGGAGAATTCTGGAAGCTGAAGTCCTTCAGACTTAAAGTTGCAAAGGTTGGAGACCCCTGATTTAGAGGCCACAGTATTTTATGACAGTACAATGTATTGTTGATAAAATGCAGACTACAGTATGTTATCTTGGAAGATAGGGTTTAGAACAGGCATGTTCATCCTACAGCCTATGACTGAATGTGGCCCCAGCTAGTAATGTGCCCCCATCAGATTAACATTATTATGTGATTTATATACATTGACTATATTATTTTATATGCAGCCTGCGACAATTCCTTTTCACACAGTGCAACCCACATAAGTTAAAAGGCTGGAAAACATGTAGAATAAAGACTCCATCTTGCATACAGGAGCATGAGTATGCATTTTTATTTTCTTTATTTATCAAATTTAGGCACCAATGATCTCACTAATTAAGTGATTCTGGGCAGTTAATTGGAGCAAAATTTGTCTTTGTTGCAAACTTGACAATATATGCAAAACTGTTTTCCTGTATTCTTTACTATTAGCAGGGAAGCGACATGTGGCACAGGTTTGCGTAAAACCGATAAAACTAAATTAGTTTTATTTTATTAAAAAGTGTTAAATAAAAAATTGGTTGATCAAAGCCATGATACGGGGTGAAAATCAAAGCACAAGGAGCTAGCTGCTGACAACTTTAGATATGAAAGATGACAACATACAATGTAAGCAAAGTAATCTTGTTAGTAGTTGTGAAGTCATGTCTGACCCATTGTGACCCCATGGACAACATTCCTCCAGGCCTTCCTGTCCTCTACCATCCTCTGGAGTCCATTTAAGCTCACACTTACTGCTTTGGTGACTCCATCCAGCCACCTCATTCTCTGTCATCCCATTCTTCTTTCCCAGCATGAGGCTCTTCTCCAGGGAGTCCTTGTTCCTTCTCATCAGGTGGCCAAAGTCTTTGAGTTTCCTCTTCAGGATCTGGCCTTCTAAAGAGCAGCCAGGGTGGATCTCCTCTAGGACTGACCGGTTGGATGGCCTTGCAGTCCAAGGGACTCGTAGGAGTCTTCTCCAGCACCAGAGTTCAAAGGCCTCCATTCTTTGACGCTCAGCCTTTCTTATTTATTTATTTATTATTTGGACTTATATAACTTATCTTCCCAAAGGGACCCGGGGCGGTGCACAGGAAATTAAAACATAAATATCACAATTATAAATAATTAAAACCAAATTAAATAAATTATCCCTGCGCTAAAAATTTAAAATCATTAAAACTCAACCCCAATTAAAACCCAATTAAAACAATTTAAGGTACAGACTATAGGCTATGCCGAAAGTAATGTTAAGGAATATAAATTAACAAATGAGAGAAAATAAAGGAAAATGGATAATATTGTGTTGTGAAGGATGTAATAAATCTGAGTAAAAATAGGCTGATTTGGTGGAATGCAATTGATGAAAATAGGAATGGAAGTGAAGGTATAGCTTATACAATTATTAATAAAAACTTAAAACCGATGTCACAAAATATGAACTGGTGTGTTCTGGAATGTTGTTAATGTATATACAATTAGGGATTCATAACTTGTGGACAGTAATAGTGAAGAAACAGGCATGAGTTCTGAGAAGAAAAAATGTATAACCTTCTGAATGATTGTGATCTGGATAAAATATTCTATAGATGACATGTATATCTGGATGGACATGAAAATACTTTCATGTATTTTTTTTAAAAAAATCAAGCTATTGA
Organism: Rhabdophis nuchalis; assembly: GCA_039707465.1. Taxonomy (NCBI): domain Eukaryota; kingdom Metazoa; phylum Chordata; class Lepidosauria; order Squamata; family Natricidae; genus Rhabdophis; species Rhabdophis nuchalis. The sequence goes on from CM077661.1 coordinate 10,921,778, forward strand.
GAGATCCAAAAATGAAATAGAATTGTATATATTTGTATTTACAATTTGTTAATATGATTTGTCTTTCTTTCAAAAGAAATGCCATTTTAACTATAGAGTTTAAGAATAAGCATGCATATATATATGTGTGTGTGTGTGTGTGTGTTAGTTTTATGAGCTGATCAATAAATAAATCAGAGAGACTAGGATAGATCTATTTCGAGCTTTTTAGCTCTCATCAGCTAGCCATACCCTTACTGGGATTCGAACTGGGGCTGTATTACATGCTAGGCAAATGCCTTACCACTTGAGCCACCAGGTTCTCTTATTGCATCAGCTGAGACAGGAGGATAAGTATCTATAATTGTTTCCACAACACCCTGTTAGGGCCCCAATTAAGGGAGGAAGCATACTGCTTTTCCTTTTCTGCCTTTCGGCTCATCACCAGAGACCATCTAGACAGAAAGCCATGAATTCCGTTGTGTAATTTTTTTTATATGTGTGTTACATTTTTGACTTATTTATTGATCAGCTCAAAAATGTAAATAAATAAATCAGGGAGACTAGTATAGATCTATTTCGAGCTTTTTAGCTCTCATCAGCTAGCCATACCCTTACTGGGATTCGAACCAGGGCTGCATTGCATGTCAGGTAAGAGCCTTAGCCATTCAGCCAGACAGAAAAGGATAGCAATATGCTTCCTCCCTTAATTGGGGTCCTAACAGGGTGTTGTGGAACAATTATAGATACTTACCCTCCTGTCTCAGCTGATGCAATAAGAAGAACCTGACTGGCTGAATGGCTGAAGGCTCTTGCCTGACATGCAATACAGCCCCGGTTCGAATCCCAGTAAGGGTATGGCTAGCTGATGAGAGCTAAAAAGCTCGAAATAGATCTATACTAATCTCCCTGATTTATTTATTGATCAACTCATAAAACACACATATTAAAAAAAATCACACAACGGAACTCATGGCTTTCTGTCTAGATGGTCTCTGGTGATGAGCCGAAAGGCAGAAAAAGAAAGCAATATGCTTCCTCCCTTAATTGGGGCCCTAACAAGGTGTTGTGGAACAAATATATATATATATATATATATATATATATATATATATATATATATATATATATATATATATATGTGTATGTATGTATGTATGTATGTATGTATGTATGTATGTATGTGTATATATATATATATATATTTGTTTTCGTAGATTTTCACGAGTGTAGGTATGCTGGCATTGCTGGCTTCGGGGATTTTCCCATGTATAAGGCATAGAAATGTTATTGCAACGTTTCGACAAGATCTCACTTGTCCTCATCAGGCAGGCTTCTGTCTGTGACTGTCAATGACTGTCAATGACACTGACAGTCACAGACAGAAGCCTGCCTGATGATGACATGTGAGATCTTGTCGAAACGTTGCAATAACATTTCTATGCCTTATACATGGGAAAATCCCCGAAGCAAGCAATGCCAGCATACCTACACCTGTGAAAATCTACGAAAGCATATATATATATATATATATATATATATATATATATATATATATATATATATATATATATATATATATATATATATATATATATATATATATATATTATTTATTTATATATATATATATATATATATATATATATATATATCTCTCTCTCTGAGAGAATATTTTCACAGCTCCTGTTCAGGGCCCCTTTAAGGGAGGAGACTTAACGTCATCCCTTAACGTCATCCCATGGAGATATATATATATCTCCATGTGTGCATGCATGCCTATTTACAAAGGGGCCTCTTAATTCCCCATCTCCAAATTTGAAAGTAGAATCGAGTGGGCTTATGTGAGCAATGGAACCCAGTGTGATCTACGTGTATCTTTTATCTTTACATCTTCCCCAATAAAAGTGCTTTTAAGTTCTCCCATGATCAAAAATTAAGGGGAAGGGACTGTATTTTTTTTGATTGTGCAAGGGAATAATTATGGTAGTTACCGCCATAAAGGTTTCACAATAACAATTTAAAAATGCTGCATTATAAATAACAAATATAGCTGATGATAAATGAGAAATCATTGTCAAGGAAACTTTTGAAATGTTCTTAGTAGGGTTTTCACAGATTGGACCTCCAGATTGTGCTCTGTATGATTCTGACAACCCTACAGTTAAAGCCTTACTTATTTCTGTAGTTAGTGGAGTAACTGAATTATTTTTCAAGCAGAAATCATAATGAGCACTGTGCCAGATGCAGATATGTTTAAGAACAAAATAAATCATGAAATCTGAACTCTCATTATCTCTGTAAATCGCAATTAAGTTACTGGCTTATGATTATGAGAGTTAATATCACTATCTTATTATCTTCTACTTCTTTCAAAATACAGATAAAACTGCTTATTAGATTAACACACAAACAGGAATTAATCCTGTAGCGAATGGGCAGACTAATTCCCTCATTATCCTCATCCACAATCAGAGTGATCTGAGTTTTAATCCATATCAATATGAGCTACATGCCATGGTGCCATATAAAGTCAGGCATGCCCAAAACATTTCTGCTAGAGGTTGTATTTTTAAAATAAGACTGAAGTTTGGAGCAAAGGCTGAGAAGACAAATGAGGAATATTTCACAAACCCACTCACAGAAGTAGTTTGAAATATAACAAACCCTTGGAGATCTGGGGATAGTAAAAGAACAACTGAGATGGAAATCTCCTTCAAGGAAAAATAGCTGTCTCTGAAAGAATAAGTTAAAACTGTAAAACTCTATGAAACCCAGAATTACTTCTTTGAAATAGACAGCCATGGGAATTAAATACATGAATTTAGCTATGAATATTGCATACAATATTATGGGTCTCTGTATAAAGTCTAATATAGTCTCTCTAATTATTGTCTCCACGAAAGCTCAGTTCTCAGATGCTTCATGCAAATTGGCATATCTGTAGGTCAGACTGCTTTGGTATTAGCAGGAGAAATACTGTATAACTTAACCAAGGTGATTAGGGGACTGGAGGCTCAAACATACCATTAACAGTTGCAATTACATGGCATGTCTCGTCTAGTGAAGAGAAGGACCAGGGGAGACATGATAGCAGTGTTCCAATATATGAGGGGCTGCCACAGAGAGGAAGGGGGCCAAGCTATTTTCCAAGGCACCTGAAGGCCAGACAAGGAATAATGGATGGAAACTGAACAAGGAGAGATTCAACCTGGAAATAAGGATAAAATTTCTGACAGTGAGAACAATCAACCAATGGAGCAGTTTGCCTTCAGAAGTTGTGGGACCTTCATCACTAGAAGTTTTCAATAAGACACTGGACTGCCATCTTTTAGAAATGGCGTAGGTCTCCTGCTGGACTAGAAAACTTACAAGGTCTCTTTCAACTCTGTTAATCTGTTCGATTGTTCTGTTAGATTTTTTTTTAGATTTTAAATAGTTGTGTATGTGTTTTATATGCAATTACTTAAAGCTAAAATGATTTTTTTAACATTCTCTCTTTTACTGTATTTCAAAATAAAGTTTCTGATTCCATCCTTCATACTCCTGCAAGCTTCAAAACACACAAATTGCTTACAAAGGCTGCATGGGCCGCAGACTTATGGCATAGTCATAAGTGAGAACTGAACTGGATCTGCTTTTTTAAAAGTGTAATAACTATAAAAAAAAATCTCAGTGGGCTTATGATATTAAGGGAACTATGCTGATTTTTTCTTCACTTAAAAACCATATAGTGGTGATTATTTTTTACAAAGATAAAAAATACAGGAATAGGTTGTTCTGATTCGTAACTCTATTTACAGGTACAACTATAAATGGAAATGTTGCATTAGAAGTATTTAAAAAGACCTTAATTACTACTGAAGGAAATGCTGAAACTGTCCAATCCACAGAAAAATGGAACGATTATGACGACATGCAAAACAGGGTCATTTAGTTCACTGAGAAGTGATTCTTCACAAGGGTCCTTTTAAACAGGGGTCTCCAACCTTTGCAACTTTAAGTCTGAAGGACTTCAGCTCCCAGAATTTGCTGGCTGGAAAATTCTGGGAGCTGAAGTCCTTCAGATTTAAAGTTGCAAAGGTTGGAGACCCCTGCTTTAAAAAGTAGCTTTACAATATATGAGTGTTAGCCTAACCTGTTTCTACCATTGGTTCTATATTTTATTTACTTGCAAAAGTAAATTGTTTTTACTTTTGTACAATTGTTTTGTTTTGAATACTAAAAACCTTGGAGAAATGCATATCAACCTGTTTATGTCAATTGTGAGAAAGCAGGAAATCCAGGCAGTTGAAAGAAATATAAAGGTTTATTGCAAGCATAAGCTCTCGCCAAGCATCTGAACTACTAACAGCCAAAGCAAATTGGTAGTAGGTAAAAGAGTCAATGGAATTCAAGGTGGACTGGACTTAGATTGTGGGACTGGAGACTGATGACACATTTGACCCCGCCCATCTCCTACAGTTCGATTTTAATGTTCTTAATATGTTACTCCTGGAATATATGACTAAAATTGACCTAGTTCGGTATGAAAATAAAATTTAAATAGAAGGCTTTATTGAATACTGTGCAGCTTTCTTCTTTAGAATTTGTAATTGTATAAATTCTATATAGAATTTTATAATTATATAACGGAATACTCTTAAATAATATACTAAATTGCTAGAGAAATAGATGAAAGCACAAATGAGAGGGGGAAGAGACATTCCATTTCAGGCAGCAAAAGTGTCAATTGACTCTATAATATTAAGAACTCTTCATTTAAAAATAGCAAACATGCAACCACAAAATCAAAACAACAGCAGAATCATGAAAGTGACATTTCAGAGTTGGTGGAGGAAAAATAAGCCTCTTTAAAATCTGGTGTTTGTTCAGGAAGCCTTGTCAGTCATGAGACAGCAGCTATATTTTTTTCATCCGCATGGTCGTTACATTTTTTAAATGTGAGAGGGCTGGCTTGCTTCAGGGACGTCTTTGAAATATCTGTGTGCATCGTAGACATGGCTATTGTTTCATAGTCATCGACCCTGGTGTGGAAATCACAGAAACGGAAGAAAATCTGTAGGTCCCGTTGAAAGTTCTTGTTGAGGAATCCGTAGAAGATGGGATTCACGCAGGTTGAGATCATAGCTGTAAGGTGACAGATTAGAAAGAGCAGATTATGGCTGCAGGCTGCAGGGAGAATTTCATGATTCCAGTCAAAGACCGTGTTGAAGATGGTGAGTGGCAGCCAGCAGACGGCGAAGGCCACCACGATCGAGCTCAGCATAATATTGATCCTTTTTGTTTCGGTGGATCGGTATTTGTTATCCCTCATCTTATCCACCATGTTGCTTCTTCTTTTTAAGCGAATATAGATCTGTGGAAAATAAGAATTCAGTAACAACAATGTAAACTGTTCTGTCCGCGGCCTCGGAATAAACAAGAACCCAACCTTGGCTTTTTGCCACTGTTAATGAACAAGATAAGCAGTCCCTTGGCTGAGAGCCCAGAAACTCATGGCACAGGCTTGGCTTCTCAGCGAACTTTCACACAAGCCTTCAAACTCACAGGAAACTGAACAGGCACAGGCTTCAACTCACAAAGACATTCATGACTCCTTCACTGAACGGTTGTTTCCTGCAAATGTCCCCTCCCATCGCCTCACCTATAAGATCTCTGGGAGGGGCCAATCAACAACCACCTGGTGCCTAATCACCTTCTGTGAGTCTGCCTCTTGAGTTGCTGCCTCCGCCTCTCAGCTCTTCGCATTCTAGCATCAGGGACAAACTGACTCTGGTCTTCCCCACTGCTCCATGACTCAGGCGCCTCCTGGTGGCCAGCCAGCCTCTCTGGTCCCTGCCCTGACTCCCAACACCCCCCAGGGTCTTCCTCAGCCTCCAGGGCAGACTCATATGGCTCCTCACTATTGGAGTCCATCATCAGCTCAGCCGGTCCCTGCTGGGCCACAACAGTAAACCATATCCAAGAGGCGCCATTTTGATAAGAACAAAGAAGTTGGAAGTTTTGTGACAAAAGAAACACTTCCTTACCTTTAAGTAGCAGATGAATATAAAACAAAGGGGCCCCAAGTATTGTATCACCAAGAGAATAGTAGTGTAGGACAGTCTGGCTGACTCCCATGGAAACGAATCCAAGCATACATATTTTCCCTTGTAGTCCTCTATGGTTATATTAGTGAAAGGTTCATCGGTTAAAACATGGTACACAAGGAAAGGCAAAGACGAGGCTATTGCTAGGATCCAGATGGTGGCAACTCCAACATAGGCATGTCTGTTGTTAGGCCTCCAGCCCCGAGGATTGATAATCAACTGATGGCGCTCGATAGCTATGAGGACCAAGGAAAACACGGAGACGGTGACAGAGACACACTGCACAAAAGGATTAAGTTTGCACATGGTCTCGCCAAATACCCAGTGATCCATGAGCGTGTATACAAATGTGAAAGGAAGACACATGATCGCTATGAGGAGGTCCGAGAAGGACAGATTGACAATGAGAATGTTGGTCACGTTGTGCATTTCCTTTTGCCTCAAGATGATAATAATTAACGCCAGATTTCCAGAAATGCCAAGAAGGATAACAACTCCGTAAGCCAAGGCCAAGGTGAACACCATTGCCAAGGGCACATGACAGTCAATGTCCTGGAAATGTAAGAGGCCAAAAACCTGACTGGAGACATTTTGAACAGACTTATTTCCTGGGAAGGAGAAAAGTGATGTATTCATATTGGATTCTTCTCTATCTGAGATCACTCTGAGCAACAGACTAATAGGCTGTTCAATAGGCCTCTCTCAAGAAGTCAATTTCTTCTTCTTCTCATTACATAAACCATGGGTGGCCAACTCAAGGTGTCACAGAAATGCTCAGGCCATTGATCATCTTGAAGGATCTACAAAAAAAAAAGTGGAATATTCATATATTAATGTTTTCAGGTTATACCAAAAGAGATTTCTGTAGGTATTTACTCTGAAGACGGCCCTTAGAGTATTTTGTTGATATCAATATGTCATTATTTTCACTTATGAAAGATTAATAGCACCAAGAACAACAGATGAATTAGCATCATGAACAATTAGAGGATTATGGTATTAATTTTCATAAAACAAATGTGTTCAATTCCCACCCTGTTCTCCCTAAAGCATCGAGACTGAGAAAGGTTGCATTGTTATTATACTTAATTAGAATTCATTATGCCTAAAGTCAGAAAGTGTTACCAGACTAAGATTCAACAACAGCAAATCCTCTTGAGGGAAAGTCTCTGGATTTTCACACAATAGTTTAGCTCAAGAGGGTCAAACTCAATTTCATTGAGGGCTGCATCAGGATTGTGTTTGACTTCGGAGGGCTGGGAGGGGGGTGGCTGAGGTGGGCATGGCCATGGTGGGCACAACCAGCTCCATGTCATTTGGATTGTGGGCTAAGGCAGGGCTTCCCTGAAACCCTGCCTTAGGCAAAAACTAGTCTATACCCGCAGGGAGTTATTAAGTTATTATTAAAGATTGGATCTTCTAGTTGACTCGATATTACCAGCGACTTCCAGCAGTCTCATAATATACCGAGTGACATAGTAAGACTGCCAGGCTCTCCATGGATCGTTGTTTGGCCTAGGAGGCAGCGAAGAGAGATGAAGCAGAAGCGGGGATGCAGAGCAGGTTTGCTAGTTCGATTATGGAAGCACCCTCACAGACCAGCATTACCAAGCATTTTCCTAACCAACTCTAGATCCTTTGTCCACAAAACCGATGAACTAGAGCTATGGATGGCAGCGAATAAGCTCATTCGTGACTGCTGTGTGATGATCATCCCAGAGACCTGGCTTCATCCACTTGTACCGGATGCGTCTGTGGAGCTAACTAACCGCACCACACACCGCTTTGACAGAAACAACAACTCTGGTAAAAGCAAAGGTGGAGGACTGTGTATTTACACACATAATAACTGGTGTACTAACAGTAGAGTTGCTTATACACACTGTTCTGCAGACGTGGAATTCTCAACTGTCATTTGTCGGCCATTTTATTTACCTAGAGAGATTTCTGTTATAGTTATCACTGCTGTTTATATTCCACCTGATGCAAATGTTAGCACAACGCTCAAACCAATAAAATTACAATGACAATAAAGATTATTATTATTATTCTACTAGAGCTCATCTTCAGAGAACCTGCCCATCTCCAGGAGGTGAAGCTTGAGAAATTCCCTGAGGATTGGCTCCAGCACAACTCTGAAAACTTGGAAGAACAAACCCCTAAAATTGATCAGATCCTGCAATATTTAGAAAGTGCTCCGAGGTGCACAGTAGCCTCTGCCAGCAACATAGCAAATTAAATGCAGCTTTTGCCAAGGAAAGGGATCTTCCTTTCAGGAACTTTGCATTGATGCTGACATTCCAGCTTCTATACACACAAACGTTATCTTTTTACCTCCAGATCTCAAACAGTTCTGCCTAGACCTACTACTGAGTGTGGCTTTTATGAATTATTTATGGCATTTTATTGCTTTTTTTAAAAAAATCTAACTTTATTCTTTTGACTTATTCTTTGGCATTTACCGCAGGGAGCAACTAAAGGCAAGTAAAGTTTTAAATGATGGTGGTGAAGAAGAAGCCGGATTTTCTCTCTGACCTTTGGAATCTCCTTGTACGAAAGAAAGAAATAAAACGGAGCCCTGCCTCGCGCTCAGGCAATTGAATTAAAAAAAATATATCCTGAATGACTTTGTAATAATGTCGTAATTGGGTTAAATGCCATTAAATAACCCTTCTATAAAATATCCCCCTTGTTTGATAAAAGATACCATTAGTAAAGTGTAAGAAAAGAAAGAAGAAGAAAAATCACCACCGTTCCTAGTTAGGTTACAAATAAATGAAAACATTGGCATTGTAATGAGGATCAACGTATTTATTTGTACTTCATTTTTAAATACATCTTACATTTCAGGTCTTAGCTGCAAAAATGATTCGGTCAAAGTGCTCTAAGCTTTTCAAGGGTACAGCATGTTTCTGTTCACTACTATTTATTTTATTTTTATTATTTTATTAAATTAATACCCCGCCCTTCTCCTACAAAAGGGCCCAGGGCGGCGCACAGGCAAATTAAAAACACAACATACATAAATAAACCAATTATTAAAATCCGATTAAATTAAATTACCCCGTGCTAAAACATTTTAAAATTCTCTAATTAAAATTTATAACTAAAAAGTCCAGATCGGGTGTTTATCCTAGGCCAGCTTGTTGGAATAAATGCGTTTTAAGACGCCGGCGGAAAAGGCGGAGGTCTGTGGTTGTACGGAGTTCAGGGGGCAGGTTGTTCCAGAGGGTTGGGCCCGCCACAGAGAAGGCCCTTCCCCTGGGTGTCGCCAACCGGCATTGCCCGGCTGACGGCACCCGGAGAAGGCCCTCTCTATGGGAGCGGATCGGTCGGAGGGATGTATGGGGCAGGAGACGGTCTCGCATGTAACTAGGCCCCGAGCCATGGAGCGCTTTAAAGATGGTCGTTAACACCTTGAAGCTTCCACGAGAGCTTGAAAAAAGAGAGAAACCTTCCTTTGGGAGCTCACCTGAAGTCTGAAAAAGGATGCTGTTATACTACATAGCAGTGGCATGACTGGACCACTTGAACTTCTGGATGGTATCAAATGAAATACCGTATTTTTCAGAGTATAAGGCACACCGGAGTATAAGACATACCCAGGTTTTGAAGAGGCTTTAAAAAAAAAGTAGGTAGGTAGATAGAGGGATAGAGAGGGAGATAAAGAGGGAGAAATACAGTAAGTAGGTAGGGAGAGAGAGTAGGTAGGTAGGTAGGTAGGTAGATAAAGAGAGAGAGAAATAGAGAGAGAGAGGAATACAGTAGGTAGGTAGGTAGGTAAGGAGAGAGAGTAGGTAGCTTGGTAGGTATAAAGAGAAAGATAGAAATACAGTATATAGGTGGGGGGAGAGTAGGTAGGTAGGTAGATAAAGGGATAGAGAGAAAGAGAGCAAGAGAGAGAGAGAAATACATAAGGTAAATACATAGGAGAGAATAGGTAGGTAGGTAGGTAGGTAGGTAGGTAGGTAGGTAGATAAAGGGAGGGAGAGAGAAATAGAGAGAAATACAGTAGGTAGGTAGGGAGAGAGAGAGTAGTTAGGTAGGTAGGTAGATAAAGGGATAGAGAGAGAGAAATAGAGAGAGAGAGAAATACAGTAGGGAGGGAGGGGGAGAGAGAGTAGGTAGGTAGGTAGGTAGGTAGGTAGGTAGGTAGGTAGGTAGGTAGGTAGATAAAGGGATAGAGAGAGAGAGAGGCAATGGGCGGAAACTAATCAAGGAAAGAAGCAACTTAGAACTGAGGAGAAATTTCCTGACAGTTAGAACAATTCATCAGTGGAACAGAAGTTGCCTCCAGAAGTTGTGAATGCTCCAACACTGCAAGTCTTCAAGAAGATGTTGGATAGCCATTTGTCTGAAACGGCATAGGGCTTCCTGCCTAGGCAGGGAGTTGGACTAGATGTCCTCCAAGGTCCCTTCCAACTCTGCTATTGTATTGTATTATATTGAGTTTTATTATTGTTGTTGTTGTTGTTATTATTTACTTTATTCATGAAACATGAAACTCAGCCAACTGAATATTTAAAAATGCATTGCAAATACCCATTGACTGGTACTAATGGTTGATACGGTTTGCTGCCAGCATCATAGGTATCAACCAAGTACACCATCATCATCATCATCATCATCATTATTGAGTAGGATTTGTTCAGAGATTGCAGTAGGATGGAAGAGTAATTCCTTTAAGACAAGGGTGTCAAACCCAAAGTCTATGGGCCAGATCTGGTCTGCCGGGTCACCCTTGAAACAGCAAAGGACCAGTCCAAAGTGACTCTGCCAGTGAAAATGGTGCCTTGGGGGTGGCTGTGCGAAGCCTTCCTGAGCTCCATTTTCGCTGGCAGAGGGCTGCAGGAGGCCGTCGCAACTGAAAATGGGGCTGCATGGGTGCCGCTGCGCTCCGTTTTCATTGGCTGAGGGCTATCAAAACAAACTAAAAACACAATAAAAGGAGAAATGTTTCCCCTTTTGCATTAGAGCATGCAAGAAGGGACAGGAAAGGAGAAAGGGAAAGAGGAAGGAAAAAGATGGGAAGAGAGCAAGGAAGGGAAAATAAGGAAAGAGGGGAAGGAAGGAAGGAAGGAAGGAAGGAAGGAAGGAAGGAAGGAGGGAGGGAGGGAGGGAGGGAGGGAGGATGGAAGGAAGGAGGGAGGGAGGGAGGGACGATGGAAGGAAGGAGGGAGGGAGGGAGGATGGCAGGAAGGAAGGAAGGAGGGAGGGAGGGAGGGGGGAGGAAGGAACGATGGAAGGAAGGAAGGAAGGAAGGAAGGAGGGAGGGAGGGAGGGAGGGAGGAAGGAAGGATGGATGGATGGAAGGAAGGAAGGAAGGAAGGAGGGAGGGAGGGAGGGAGGGAGGATGGAAGGAAGGAAGGAAGGAGGGAGGGAGGGAGGGAGGGAGGAAGGAAGGAGGGAGGGAGGGAGGGAGGGAGGGGGGAGGGAGGATGGAAGGAAGGAAGGAAGGAAGGAGGGAGGGAGGGAGGATGGAAGGAAGGAGAGAGGGAGGAAGGAGGAAGGAAGGAAGGAAGGAAGGAACGAAGAAGGAAGGATGGATGGATGGATGGAAGGAAGGAAGGAAGGTATGAAGGAAGGAAGGAAGGAAGGAAGGAAGGAAGGAAGGAAGGAAGGAAGGAACAAACGAAGGAAGGATGGATGGATGGAAGGAAGGAAGGAAGGAAAGAAGGAACGAAGGAAGGATGGAAGGAAAGAAGGAAGGAAGGAAGGAAGAAGGAAGGATGGAAGGAAAGAAGGAAGGAAGGATGGAAAGAAGGAATGAAGGAGGGATGGAAGGAAAGAAGGAAGGAAGGAAGGAAGGAAGGAAGGAAAGGAAGGAAAGATGGAAGGAAAGAAGGAAGGAAGGAAGGATGGAAGGAAAGAAGGAAGGAAGGAACGAAGGAAGGAAGGAAGGAAGGAAGGAAGGAAGGAAGGAAGGAAGGAAGGAAGGAAGGATGAAAGGAAAGAAGGAAGGAAGGAAGGAAGCATGGAAGGAAAGAAGGAAGGAAGGAAGGAAGGAAGAAGGAAGGAAGCATGGTTGGAAGGAAGGAAGGAAGGAAGAAGGAAGGAAGGAAGGAAGAAGGAAGGAAGGAAGGAAGGAAGGAAGGAAGGAAGGAGGAAAGAAGGAGGGAGGGAGGGAGGGAGGGAGGGAGGGAGGAAGGAAGGAAGGAAGGAAGGAAGGAAGGAAGGAAGGAAGGAAGGAAGGAAGGTTATCAAGAGAGTGAATGAGGGTTTGAGGGAAATCCTTCCCCTGACACAAGTGACATTGAGCTGGCCACATCCACCCCAGCCCTCTGAGGTCAAACACAACTCTGATGTGGCCCTCCATTGAGTTTGACACCCCTGCTTTAAGACAAGGGCAGGAAACTTTTCTGATGTGTGAGTCAGAGGTGTGTTGTATGTATACACAAAACTGCATTCTGCGTAGGGTTTGTTCATGCAAATAAACAATAGTTAATATGATTATTTGGCGGAAGGCGTTCTTCTGCCTTCGTTACACTCGCCCTGCAGTTACATCTGAAATCTTAGGTTCTGCACCGTCCCAATTCAAAACTTTATATAATGAAACAATTTACTTCAGAATTTCTCTCAGCAGATTGGCAGGAAGGTTCGTTCCTGTGAGAACGTTTATCCATAGAAACTCAAAAGATGCTTTTTTTTTCAAAGGCAACTGGATTTTGTCCTTGAAAAGGTTTCGTTTCTCATCCAACAAGCTTTTTCAGTTCTGACTGAAGTTCTTAACTTTAGGCAAAAATAAAGTTGTTATTTCCTTCGGCTTTTCAGGGAGGAGATGCCTGTTTTAATAATAATAAGAATAAAACTCAATATATCGTCAAACAAAACAACCCAAAGCTCTCACTTGTGGCACAAATGACCAGGTTCATATTTGTCTCATATTTTCAGGGTGGTTTTTAAAAAAATAATAATAATAATTGGAGGCTATGCGAAATAGAACTAACCTAGTTTTTTTATTAATTCATAGAATGGACCTGATTCAGCATGATATGTGAGCATAAATCTTGACTTTTCCCTGCTATATTGAGATCTATGGAAGGGAGATTAAAGCTTATCCTTGCATAGCTGTCTCATTACTGTTGTATTTCTGCTGGCATTTACCTTGAGGCCAAGCCATAACCTTATCTTTATAAATTTGAAAACTTTAAAAGCTGAGTTCTGAAGGATGACAATAAATTGTGTTATTATATAGGTTGATCAGAAATCAGCTACACGCTCTAGCATTCCAAAAGGTAAAAAAAACTTTTATTCCCCCTTGCACACTATAGTTGGCTTGTGGAGCACCAAGTCTTCAAATCATAGTTAGGAAATCTATATAAATAAAAATGTAACAAGAGTTTGTTCCAAACCGCTAATCTCCGAAAGTCCTGCACCGATCGCTTCCAAATTTTCACACAACGTTCCTTTCGAATACGGCACCAATGATATATATATAGATTGTGTAGATGTCACACCTGTGCCAGGTACACGCAACGGAAATGTAAAAAAGGTAGGTAGATGGATACAGAGAAAGCAGTGGGCCACAGGTATTATGCCACCCTTTGTGACATAAAATACTCTGTCCATAAGATAGGTAGGTAGGTAGGCAGCTATAGGGATAGAGAGAGAGAGGGAGAAATACAGTAGGTAGGTAGGTAGGTAGAGGGATAGAGAGAGGGAGAAATACAGTAGGTAGGTAGGTAGAGAGATAGAGAGGGAGAGGGAGAAATACAGTAGTTAGGTAGGTAGGTACTGTAGATAGAGGGATAGAAAGAGGGAGAAATACAGTAGATATGTAGGTAGGTAGGTACTGTAGATAGAGGGATAGAAAGAGGGAGAAATACAGTAGATATGTAGGTAGGTAGGTACTGTAGATAGAGGGATAGAGAGAGGGAGAAATACAGTAGGTAGGTAGGTAGGTAGGTAGGTGGGTGGGTAGGTAGGTAGAGAGATAGAGAGGGAGAGGGAGAAATACAGTAGGTAGGTAGGTAGGTACTGTAGGTAGAGGGATAGAGAGAGGGAGAAATACAGTAGGTAGGTAGAGAGATAGAGAGGGAGAGGGAGAAATACAGTAGATAGGTAGGTAGGTACTGTAGATAGAGGGATAGAAAGAGGGAGAAATACAGTAGATATGTAGGTAGGTAGGTACTGTAGATAGAGGGATAGAAAGAGGGAGAAATACAGTACGTAGGTAGGTAGGTAGGTAGGTACTGTAGATAGAGGGATAGAGAGAGGGAGAAATACAGTAGGTAGGTCGGTAGGTAGGTCGGTAGGTAGGTAGGTAGAGAGATAGAGAGGGAGAAATACAGTAGGTAGGTAGGTAGGTACTGTAGGTAGAGGGATAGAGAGAGGGAGAAATACAGTAGGTAGGTAGGTAGGTAGGTAGGTAGGTAGGTAGGTAGGTAGGTAGGTAGGTAGGTAGAGGGATAGAGAGGGAGAGGGAGAAATACAGTAGGTAGGTAGATAGGTAGGGAGAGAGGGTGAAATACAATAGGAAGGTAGGTTGGGGGTTATACGGTGTTTGTGTGTGTTTGTGTGTGCAAGTGTAGATCTACACACAAATTGGTTGGCCATTTAACCAGACTGGGCCACAGCAACGCCTGGCCGGGAACGGCTAGTGGAACAATAATTGCATGTATGCCTTGAAGGAGATGCCAATAACACTTGTGAATTCTGTAGCCTGGATTCTAATTTTTCAACTACAAATTTCCCCCAATCTTCAGAGACTAACCTAAATCCTCTATGAACCTGCTCCTTAAGCAGGAGGAAGTTGATCCTGTATGGTTTGGGATTGTGGGTCTTAATGGTGATGCCATTTCAGCATGAAGTTTCTTCTGAACTTTTTTTCTGCCATTTTTTTCTTCCCTCAGCCAAGCTTCAGACAGAGGAAAAGAGCAAAGCATGGCCTTATTACTATTGCACTGTCCCCAAGGTTCTTGCACGAAAATTGTTTTACTAGTTAATATTCCTTCTGGGGAATGCAGAAAACAGTAGGAGTCTAAACACGAAGAACCCCTGAGATTTCTTTAATCTCAGCCAGAATGGCCGTCTGGGGAAAGGTCAGCCACTGAGATTAAGGGGGGGGGGGGTGAATAAACAGACATGGGAAATTAAAGGGAAAAGAGCAGAACAATATTTATCACATGAATTAAATAAAGATAGAGAAGAATCTGATGTATTATATAATCGGATAATAGTAGTTTCTGCACCAACTCAGAAAACTCAAAACTGCCCCAGGAGCTGCTGACACAGTTCTACAGAGGGATTATTGAGTCTGTCATCTGCACCTCTGCACAACTCAGAAGTTCTGCAGCCCAACAAGACGGACAGAGACGTCGGAGGAGAATCAGAACTGCAGAATAAACAATGTCTACCAACCTGCCTTCCATTGAGGACCTCCACACTGCACGAGTCAAAAAGAGGGCCGTGAAAATATCTACAGACCCCTCGCATCCTGGACATCAATTGTTTCAACTCCTACCCTCAAAATGACGCTATGGAGAACTGCACATCAAGACAACTAGACACAAGACGTTTTTCCTCGACTGCCATCACTCTGCTAAACAGATAATTCCCTCACCACTGTCAAACTATTCAATGAGGCTAAATTACTACAGTATTACTATTAGTCTTCTCATCGTTCTTATCACCCATGTCCTCCCATGTATGACTGCAGGACTGTAACTTTGTTGCTTGTATCCCTCCAATTGATATTGATATTGATTGTTTCCTGATTGCTTATTTGTACCCTGTGACTATCATTAAGTGTTGTACTTTATG
Organism: Rhabdophis nuchalis; assembly: GCA_039707465.1. Taxonomy (NCBI): domain Eukaryota; kingdom Metazoa; phylum Chordata; class Lepidosauria; order Squamata; family Natricidae; genus Rhabdophis; species Rhabdophis nuchalis. Next base: position 10,937,611 of record CM077661.1, read on the forward strand.
ATTCTCGACAAATGTATCTTGTCTTGTTAGGTACACCGAGAGCATCTGCACCAAAGACAAATTCCTTGGGTGTCCAATCACATTTGGCCAATAAAGAATTCTATTCTATTCTATTCTATTCTATTCTATTCTATTCTATTCTATTCTATTGATTTCTATTGATTTCTTATTCCTCTATTCTATTCTATTCTATTCTATTCTTTTGTTTTCTTATTCCATTCCTCTATTCTATTCTATTCTATTCTATTCTATTCTATTCTATTTCTCATTCTCATTCTCTATTCTATTCTATTCTATTCTATTCTATTCTATTCTATTCTATTCTATTCTATTCTTTTGATTTCTTATTCCATTCTTCTATTCTATTCTATTCTATTCTATTCTATTCTATTCTATTCTATTCTATTCTATTCTATTGATTTCTTATTCCACTATTCTATTCTATTCTATTCTATTCTATTGATTTCTATTGATTTCTTATTCCTCTATTCTATTCTATTCTATTCTATTCTATTCTATTCTATTCTTTTGTTTTCTTATTCCATTCCTCTATTCTATTCTATTCTATTCTATTCTATTCTATTCTATTCTATTCTATTTCTCATTCTCATTCTCTATTCTATTCTATTCTATTCTATTCTTTTGATTTCTCATTCCATTCCTCTATTCTATTCTATTCTATTCTATTCTATTCTATTCTATTCTATTCTATTCTATTGCTTTCTTATTTCACTATTCTATTCTATTCTCATTCTCTATTCTATTCTATTCTATTCTATTCTATTCTAGTGTATTGTATTCTTTTGATTTCTTATTCTATTCTATTCTATTCTATTCTATTCTATTCTATTCTATTCTAATGTATTGTATTTATAAGTTATAAACTCAAAGTTACAGTATAGTAAACTTTGGGTTTCTACTTTACAAAGATAACCCAAAAGAACAAAACCCCAAGAATCAAAGAAGTCAGCACTTAACTGAGTTGCCTTTGATTCAGTAATCGGGGTTCTTGTTGCTCTTCTGAAGTGATATCTTATTTGAAAGTGAAATTGTTTTAGGGGTGATTAAGTGTGAAAAAAGAGTTCATTGACACAGTGTAATAAGTCATTGGCTTCCAGTTGACTTAAAGCAAGTTATTGTAAATGGTTTTATTCTGCGATTATTCCAGCTTTAGAATCCATCTTTGAATTGTCAAGATATTTGCAAGAATACTTTCAGCAATACTTCATATCCCTCATTTCAGATAAACAGCAAGCTTCAGCACTCCAAACATGGCTGAAAAGGGATATTTAGCTTCCTCCTCCATCAGTAAATCTGGTTTGGTCGGTTGGAATTGTCATCATCAGTACCAGACAAAAGGTTCTCCAGTTTGTTTTGAAGGATGCACTATGATGCTCAGCATACTTAATCTAAAAGTAATGCTGCACTCTTAAGGGTTAATTTGATTACATTAAGAAACCCTTTCAGTTACATAACAGGTTTCCCTTAGTTAACCATTGTTTGCAACATATACCAATATTTAAATTGCAGTGAAAAGCTGTTTATTATAAAAACCATTCTCCCGCTAATGGGGAAGAGACACAATTTGTTGGAATACTTTATTTATTTATTTATTTTATTTATTTTATTTATTTATTTGGATTTATAAACCGTTCCCAGAGGGACTCGGGGCGGTGCACAGGAAGTTAAAAACATATAACAATTTATAAATATTTAAAACCAGATTAAATAATTATCACCCTGTGCTAAAAAATTTAAAATCTACAAACTGTTTCCCCATTTAAAACCCAATTAAAACAATTTGAACTTCAGACTGTAGGCTAAGAAAAATAAATTAGGCCAGGCTTTACATTCTCACATGCTCCAAAAGCAAACAAACCTTAACACTCTCTTTTCATCTACAATTTTTTTAATGCAGGTGCACATCTATGAACATAAACTAAACCAATCAATGGAATCAAAGGCATGCAAGAAACAGGCTAATATTCTTATATACGAGGGACAAGCGATGTATTCCTCCAAAGTTATCCCAGCATAATCACTAAAACAAAGACACTCATCTTAAAACATTTTAGGATTGTACTTAGAACTGCTGTTTTATGCTGAATTCAGTGGAAATTTCAAAAGGATGTTCTATATCAGAAGAGCATAGTAGCAACTGTGAAAGGGATCTTGGAGCCCTAGTAGACAACCATTGAAATATGAGCCAGCCGTGGGCAGCAGCTGCCAAAAAAGCCAACACAGTTCTGGGCTGCATAAACAGAGGGAGAGAATCAAGATCACGTGAAGGGTTAATACCACTTTATAAGGCCTTGTTTAAGGCCACACTTGGAATATTTGCATCCAGGTTTGGTCACCACGATGTAGAAAAGACGTGGAGACTCTAGAAAGAGTGCAGAGAAGAGCAACCAAGAGGATGAGGGGACTGGAGGCTAAAACATATGAAGAACGGTTGCAGGAACTGGGTATGTCTAGTTTAATGAAAAGAAGGACCAGGGGAGACATGATAGCAGTCTTCCGATATCTCAGGGGTTGCAATAAAGAAGAGGCAGTCAAGCTATTCTCCAAGGCACCTGAGGGCAGAGCAAGAATCAATGGGTGGAAACTAATCAAGGAGAGAAGCAACTTAGAACTGAGGAGAAATTTCCTAACAGTTAGAACAATTAGTCAGTGGAACAGAAGTTGCCTCCAGAGGTTGTGAATGCCCCAACCCTGGAAGTCTTCAAGAAGATGTTGGATAGCCATTTGTCTGAAACGGTATAGGGCTTCCTGCCTAGGCAGGGGGTTGGACTAGAAGACCTCCAAGGTCCCTTCCAACTCTGCTATTGTATTGTATAGCTATAGTCCAAGAAACAAACAGCTATCGATTAGCAGTCCTTTTCATCCAGGAAACCTTTTCTAAAACGCCTGCTGGGCCCAATCTGGACCGATACCTTAAGGAGAGAAATATATATATATTTCTCTCCTAAAGCAGCCTAATAATAACTGCTAATAACCAGATGCTCATTTCCAACCAGGTGCGGCTGCGCTTCTGTATCTCTGCAGCCCAGGAAGATCACAGTCATCGAGCAACTTATCAATTAGTCCATTTAATTAAAGGTTCCAGGAAAGAAGGTGGAGGAAGTGATTCACAGCTCAATCCCAAAAAATCAATTCCTAACCAAATCTTGGGGAAAGGGCTTAGTTCTGCAATTGTGTGCATGCTTACCTGGGAATAATTCCTGATCTCCCCTTTGTTAATACATAACATTTTATGTATTTTCAGAAGTATAGGGTGAGTCAACTACTACTTTAATCTAGTTCTAGCATAACCTGATATTTGCACAGGCCAACAGGAGGCCTTTCATATGTCTCTGACTATAAAATCATGCACGGTGTGGACAAAGTAGAAAAGGAAAAACTGTTTTCCCTATCGCACAACACTAGAACTAGGGGGCACTCCATGAAACTTTTGGAAGCTAGACCTCAAACAAATAAGAGGAAGTACTTTTCCACCCAGAGGATCCCTGGTCTATGGAACTCCCTGCCAGAAGAAGTGGTGACAGCTGTCAGCCTCGACACCTTTAAGAAAGGATGAGAGGAGTTCATGGAGAACAAGGGTATCCATGGCTATCATGATGGATGCCTAAGGACACCCTCCGGTTTGGAGAGATAGGCAGGATGTCTCTCAATGCCATTTGCAGGGAATCATAAGCAGGTGAAGACATCTGCTTGGGAAGACCCTGAAGCCAATGGGGAGCCACTGTGGGAGACAGAAGGCTGGACTGGATGGGCTGTGGCTTGTTCCAGCAAGGCTGTTCTTATGTTCTTATGTTCTTATTATAATTCCTAAGTAATTTTAGGGCACCCGGTGTCTTTAAGAGCCTTAAAATAGCCTTCCAATACCACTTTCTTCTCATTCTCTCTTGTTCCAATGTCTTTTTTTGCTCTATTGTGTGCATTTGTTTAAGTCATGGGTGGCTGGGGAATTCGAAATCCACCAGTCTTAAAAGAGCCAACTTTGCAAACCCCTGGTAAGTCAATGATGCAGTAAAAAAGCACAGTGGATAATTTATTTTAAAAAAAATGGGGTTACATTTTAAGTGATTCAAGAAAATAAAATATATAAAGTATCAGTCAATTCTTTTAAAAACTGATCTATGCTCCTGGGAAGGATACTGTCTGTGAGTAACTGTAATAATTCCTGACCCCATTGCTATACAGAAGAATATGTGACTCATGGACTCTGGTCCATCTGATCCTGTATCTCCTCTTCTTTTTCTTCCAACAATCTGTTTTAAATTTGTGAGCCTGCAAACCAATTATATTAGTATCATGGAAGTCTCTGTTTGTCTTTGAAAGATGCTCTGTCTTCCTCACTTGTGCAACGTATTTCCTGAAGAAATGTGGAATGCTTGAGTTCGGCTACAATTGGTGGTTTGGTATAATAAAGTTTCTAGTTTGGTAGGAGCTAATCAGCATGGCTTATTTCTAAGTAAACTTGTTGCATATTACAATACAATACAATACAATAGCAGAGTTGGAAGGGACCTTGGAGGTCTTCTAGTCCAACCCCCTGCGTGGGCAGGAACTTTATACCATTTCAGACAAATGGCTATCTAACATCTTCTTAAAGACTTCCAGTGTTGGGGCATTCACAACTTCTGGAGGCAAGCTGTTCCACTGATTAATTGTTCTGACTGTCAGGAAGTTTCTCCTTAGTTCTAAGTTGCTTCTCTTCTTGGTTAGTTTCCACCCATTGCTTCTTGTCCTGCCCCCAGGTGCCTTGGAGAATAGTTTGACTCTCTCTTCTTTGTGGCACCCTCTGAGATATCGGAACACTGCTATCATGTCTCCCCTGGTCCTTCTCTTCATCAAACTAGACATACCCAGTTCCTGCAACCGTTCTTCATATGTTTTAGTCTCCAGTCCCCTAATCATCTTGGTTGCTCTTCTCTGCACTCTTTCCAGAGTCTCCACGTCTTTTCTACATCGTGGCGACCAAAACTGTATGCAGTATTCCAAGTGTGTACCAAGGCCTTATAAAGTGGTATTAACACTTCGCATGATCTTGATTCTCTCCCTCTGTTGATGCAGCCTAGAACTGTGTTGGCTTTTTTGGCAGCTGCTGCACACGGCTGGCTCCTGTTGTCCACTAGGATTCCTAGATCCCTCTCACAGTTACTACTATTGAGCAAGGTACCACCTATACTGTACTTGTGCATTTTGTTTTTCTTGCCTAAATGTAGAACCTTACTTTTTTCACAATTGAATTTCATTTTATTAGATAGTGCCCAATGTTCATTATTAAACTGCACAACTTAAGTATACTGAGCATTAGAGTCTATAATTAAATGCAGTCTAATTTATTGGAATGTCACCTCTGGAAAAAGATGGTTGGCAGATAAATACACAAAGCAGCTGTTGTCACTAGAACTGGTAATATTAATGCTAGAATTGTCAGGACAGGCTTGTACCGTCGTCTTCAGTATTATTTTAATCACATTACAACTTAGTTCTAATAAAAGCCTAGACAAAAAGATGGAAAGCTGCAACTCAGAAGGCATTTGTATGGAAGCAAACCAATTGAAAAACAGGGTGCATAGGATCTGCTCAAGTCTCGTATTAGGATCGTTGAAAAAGAACACTGTGTGGGAGTTTAAAGTTTATTTTTTAAACTATATCTACAAGGTGTTGTGGGACAACGATCTACTTCTTAATATATTGTCCCAGAGCTCATGAATGCATGGAGAAATCTGTAGGAACGAGCAAGCATATAAATTAAATTATAAATTAAAGGCATCATTTTGTTCTTCCAATACATGTTTTTGGGATTTTTTTTCAGTCTAGCCTACAGTCTGGGATTTTTATTGGTCTCTGTCAGAGTATTGTAATAGTAGTAGTAGTAGTAGTAGTAGTAGTAGTAGTAGTAGTAGTAGTAGTAGTAGTAATAATAATAATAATAATAATAATAATAATAATAATAATAATAATAATAATAATAATAATAATAATAATAATACATGTATAGATATCACTGTTCCTGGAGATGCCAGTCGAAGAAAAAGAACTAGAAAAAATAATGAAATATCGCGACCTGGCCATCGAAACTACACGGCTATGGATGAAGCATGTCACAGTGACACCCATTGTCATCGGGGCACTTGACACCATGTCCAAGAATTTTACTAAATATCTCAGCAAATTGCAGCTTCCTGCAATAACACCAGCGGAACTGCAAAAAACGGCGCTACTTGGCACATCTTATATTCTACGAAGATACTTGGTTGATACCTAGGATGCTGGCAGCAAACTGTATCAATTAGCACCAGTCAATGGTATTTGTAATGCATTTTTAAATGTTCAGTTGGCTGAGTTTCATGTTTTATGAATAAAGTAAATAACAATCATCTTTATTGTCATTGTACTAAAATTACAATGAAATTGGTTTTAACTTCACTGGTGCAAAATTATAACAGAAACAAAAAAGAGAGAGAAAAGAAAAAAGAAAAAACTAGCATGTGCATGGAGGGATTGTGGTTGTATTTAAACGTCTCACAGCCCAAGATTAGAAGCTGTCTTTAAACCTGTTTGCTCGGCTGGCTATACTTTGATATCTTCTGCCTGATGGTGGAAGTGCAAAGAGATACCAAGTTGCTGCCTCACTCTTCCAAACCAACCCAATTCATTTAGGTTTCCATATTTTCTTTTATTTGTTTTTCAACTGTTTTCTTATTCTCTTGTCCTCTGAAGCGTACACTGTTACATACACAAGTTTTCCTTCCCTATCTTCCTATGCTTTCTCTTCCAGAGAGACCTTTTTGGTGCCATAGTTCACGCACAGCAACTTTACAGAATCACCCATATGCCATCCCTCTGCCTCCTTCAGCTCAGTATAGAAAATTGAAGTCTTAACCTGTTTTAAACATGAACCACAAAATTACAGAACATGTGGATTATTCCCCTGGATTAAGGAAGAATGGGAAAGGTTGGGATATCATCCTTCCCTTTCTCTAACAAAGAAAGGGTCAGAGTGAGCAGGTTTCTTCTTTTACATCCTGAGGCCAGGAATGAAAAAAGAAAAAAAAAACAGGAGCCACCCAAATATTTTCCATTTTCACTCCCACTGTCCTTGGCCCATGATGGAAATTGGGCTTAAAGCAAATGAGGGATGATCCTTTGATTAACATTTGATCTTAACTTTGATCTTAACTTTTATATTACTCATTTTTACTGTTGGCTGTACACCGCCCTGAGTCCCGAAAGGGAGATAGGGCGGTATATAAATGCAATAAATCTTAAATCTTAAATCTTGGCTTCAGGGACTTAACATAGACAATGATTTTCTCTCCATCGACTGAAAGTGGAACTCAGCTTTGGTTTCTCTTAGCTTCGTAAAAAGAAGGTGGACATGAGTGGCAACCAGTTGGACCGCTGTCTGTTGAAAGGCTACACCTACCCAGATTGGAACTGCTAACGGAGAAGGCAATTGAGCAGAAGGTTGGGCTAGATCAGTGGTGGGCAAACTCATTAGTCAAGAGAGCCAAATATCAACAGTACAACGATTGAAATTTCTTTTGAGAGCCAAAAGAAGGTGTGGCCTCTTTTGTGGGAGTGGCTCAGCGGTCATGTGACCAGGTGGGCCTGGCCAACTTGGGAAATGTAGCGAAACTCACTTAGCAACCAAAATTTTGGGCTCAGTTGTGGTCATAAATTATTTCTTTCTTTATCTCTCCCACTATCTTTTTCTTTCTATATTTCTTTCTTTCTCTTTCTCTCTTTTTCTTTCTGTCTCTCTCTGTCTCTGTCTCTCTCTCCTCCCTCCACTCATCTCTGTCACTGTGTGTGTGTGTATGTGTGTGTCTGTCTCTGATTCCCTCTCTCCCTCCCTCCGTCTCCGTCTCTGTCTGTGTGTGTGTGTGTGTGTGTGTGTGTCTGTCAGTTTCTCCCTCCTTCTCTCCCTCCCCTCCTTCCCTCCCCTCTAGGAAGCAGCAGAGGGCCCCGCATGTCGGCTGGGGAGGCTACCGCTGCCTCCTCCCACAGTGAGTGGCCGGGAAAGGGGACTACCTGAGGCTGCGGCCACCTTAAGCGCCGCCGAGGCCATCTGGGTGCCGCACGCCCACCTCCCTGCCAGACCTGTATGGCGGGCAGCCCCGGAACGTGCACCGCAGTGGCCGTCGGAGGGAGCCGGTGGAGATGCGCTCGGCCATTCTGCCAGACGCCCCTGCCGGGTGACCTCGGACGGCGGGAGCTGCGCGTCACAGGGCTCGGGGGCAGCACCAGCACCAGCAGCCTAAGCAACAGACGGAGTCTGCCCGTGGCTGGGTGGACGAAGAGGAGCCAAAGAGCCGCTTGTGGCTTGTGAGCTGCGGTTTGCTGACCACTGGGCTAGAACAGTGGTTCTCAATCTTCACAATGCCGTGACCCTTTAATACAGTTCCTCATGTTGTGGTGACCCCCCAACCATAAAATTGGTGTGTCCGTTCCTAAGACCATCAAAAATATGCGTTTTCTGAAGGTCTTAGGCGACCCCTGTGGAAGGGCCATTCGACCTCCAAAGGGGTCGCGACCCACAGGTTGAGAACTGCTGGGCTAGAAGATCTCCAAGGTCCCTTCCAACCAGTGGTGGGTTTCTGCAGGCTCGCACCTACTCGCGAGAGCCGGTTGGTGAAATTTAGAGAACCGGTGAGAGGGGGTTCCACCGGCGTACCTGGAAGTAAATCTGGCCCGCCGCTGCCAGTGACCCAACGGAAAGGAAAGGAAAGGAAAGAAAAAGAAAGAAGGAAGGAAGGAAGGAAAGAAAGAAAGAAAGAAAGAAAGAAAGAAAGAAAGAAAGAAAGAAAGAAAGAAAGAAAGAAAGAAAGAAAGAAAGAAAGAAAGAAAGAAAGAAAGAAAGAAAGAAAGAAAGAAAGAAAGAAAGAAAGAAAGAAAGAAAGAAAGAAAGAAAGAAAGAAAGAAAGAAAGAAAGAAAGAAAGAAAGAAAGAAAGAAAGAAGGAATTTATCATCACAATTGAGTCCAAAATTTTGGTTGCTAAGCAAGAGCGTTGTTAAATGAGTTTCACCACATTTTAAAAGGTGGCCACTCCCACCCTGTCACATGACTGCCAAGCCACGCCCACAAAATAGGCCACACCTACAGAGTAGGTTCTAAAAAATTGAAACCCACCACTGCTTCCAACCCTACTATTCTATGTTCTTGCTTCTATGTTAGAGAAAGGGAAGGGTAACGCTCCACCCCACCCCACAGTTCCTTAATCCAGAAGAATCGTCCCCACGTCCGGCAATGTTTGGTCCATTCTGTGGTTAATGTTTGAAACAGGCCAACAGGTCAAGACCTCAAGCAGTAGGGCCACACACCAGCTACTCCCGTTCTTCCAGTGACCAAAGATGCTCAGGATACTTAGTGATAATTCACCCAACTTCACAGATTAAACATCCCCCCCCCCATCTCCTGCGGTATGATTCCTGCGATTTACAGGCGGAGGAAGTGGAGCAGGGACGAGTAACTCTTTCACAGCTGTCCCTCAGCGTGACACAACTTTGGGTGTGTTTGAGGAGCATTTACGAAAGGATGAGAAACTACCTAGCTACCATTTTTTTAATAAAAAAAAACGCCCATTGAAACCTGTGAATATGACATGCACCATCAATTGATCATCTGCTGCCGTGGCCTAGAGGTGGAGCTCTCGCCTCCCAATCAGGAGGTTGTGAGTTCAATTCTAGGTAGAGGCAGATGTAGGGTCTCCTGCTTGGGCAGGGGGCTGGACTAGATGACCTGCAAGGTCCCTCCCAACTCTGTTAATCTGTTACTCCTTCCTTCCTTCCTTCCTTCCTTCCTTCCTTCCTTGGTAGAGGCAGATGTAGGATCTCCTGCTTGGGCAGGGGGTTGGACTAGATGACCTGCAAGGTCCCTCCCAACTCTGTTAATCTGTTACACTTTGCAATTGGTTAATTTTCCTTAGGAACCATTGAAACGACAAAGAGGGATAAATTCGGAACAGGGAGCATTGGTATGTCTAGGTTAATGAAAAGAAAGACTAGGGGAGACATGATAGCAGTGTTCCAATCTCTCAGGGGTTACCACAAAGAAGAGGGAGTCAAACTATTCTCCAAGGCACCTGAGGGCAGAACAAGAAGCAATGGGTGGAAACTAATCAAGGAGAGAAGCAACTTAGAACTGAGGAGGAATTTCCTGACAGTTAGAACAATGAATCAGGGGAACAGAAGTTGCCTCCAGAAGTTGTGAATACCCCAACACTGGAAGTCTTCAAGAAGATGTTGGATAGCCATTTGTCTGAAATGGTATAAGGTTTCCTGCCTAGGCAGGGGGTTGGACTAGAAGACCTTCAAGGTCCCTTCCAACTCTGCTATTGTATTGTATTCATTGTTAAGGACACATTGGTCACCACAATGTAGAAAAGATGTGGAGACTCTGGAAAGAGTGCAGAGAAGAGCAACAAAGATGATTAGAGGACTGGAGGCTAAAACATATGAGGAACGGTTGCAGGAACTGGGTAGGTCTAGTTTAATGAAAAGAAGGACCAGTGGAGACAGGACAGCAGTGTTCCAATCTCTCAGGGGTTGCCCCAAAGAAGAGGGAGTCAAGCTATTTTCCAAGGCACCTGAGGGTAGAACAAGAAGAAATGGGTGGAAACTAATCAAGGAGAGAAGCAACTTAGAACTGAGGAGGAATTTTCTGACAGTTAAGAATTTCCTCAAGTCAGTGGAACAGACGTTGCGTCCAGAAGTTGTGAATGTCCCAACCCTGAAAGTCTTTAAGAGGATGTTGGATCGCCATTTGTGTGAAACGGTGTAAGGTTTCCTGTCTAGGCAGGGGCTTGAAGACCTCCAAGGTCCCTTCCAGCTCAATCCTGATTGATTGCTAGAGAGCCATGTTTCTCAACCTTGCCAGCTAAAGACATGTGGACTTCCAAGTCCCAGAATTCCCCAGCCGGCAAGGGGTAAGGATTAGGGGACTGGAGGCTGAAACATATGAAGAACGGTTGCAGGAATTGGCTATGTCTCGTTTAATGAAAAGAAAGACCAGGGGAGACATGATAGCAGTCTTCCAATATCTCAGAGGCTGCCCCAAAGAAGAGGGAGTCAAGCTATTCTCCAAGGCACCTGAAGGCAGAACAAGAAGCAATGGGTGGAAACTAATCAAGGAGAGAAGCAACTTAGAACTGAGGAGAAATTTCCTGACAGGTAAGGCAATTAATCAGTGGAACTCCTTGCCTCTAGAAGTTGTGAATGCCCCAACACTGCAAGTCTTTAAGAAGATGTTGTAGAGCCATTTGTCTGAAATGGTATTAGGGCTTCCTGCCTAGGCAGGGGGTTGGACTAGAAGACCTCCAAGGTCCCTTCCAACTCTGCTTTTGTATTGTATTCATTGTTAAGGACACCTTCCAGCAGCTACCATGCCCATGGCTCCACCAGCTTTGAGTATGGCTTCCCTAATCCTAGAACCCCCAAAACTCTGGGTGTGGAGGGGGGGCTTGGACGGGGAAAGGGATGCACTGGCAGGAGTTACAGACCCCCTGCCCCCCCCCCCAATTGCCTCCTTGCCCTTTAGCTCTTCCTCTTGAGCCAAAGATGGGGAAGGTTGGAGGTTGGAGGAGGAGAAGAATCCCAAAGCTGGGATGAGCTGCAGGGGCTGCCTAAGACAACTCCAGGCAATGCAGCTCAACCGGACCGCCACCTCCCTGGACCCGTCGCCCCAACGGACTGGCAACTCCCTTCAAGCTTCAAGTGGCGTCGCGGGAACGGACGGGGACATGCTGCAGCGTTGCAGGGCAGGAAGGAGAGCCGCAAGCCCTTCCACCCAGGAGCCTCACCTGCCGCCTTCTTCCCGGCTCCGCTCGTCTTCAAGGCTGGGACCCGTCCGAGGCGATCGTCGCCCGCGGCTGCCGGGCGGTGCTGAAGCTGAGCCAGGAGACCACGAGGTGACCCTCTCCACCCCTTCGAGGTGAAGTCCACCTGCGGGCCCCGCGGGGAGGGAAGGCGAAGAGCCCCGCGCAGGTAAAACCCGGAGCCTCCCCGGGAGAAGCGGCTTGGCTCGCCGCGCCTGCAACAGACGCCCCGAAGTATTGGAAGCTGCGGAGGGGGAGGCGGAGGGGAAGGGATGCCGCCTCGGGAAGCGGGGGGGGGGGGGCGGACGGCTGGGGAAACTGGGCGTCATGGTTTGCGAGCGAGCGCCATCTGGTGGCCAAAGACATCATTACTGAACCGACCGCGGAATGGAATGATTACAGAAGGTCTTTAGGATAGGATAGGATAGGATAGGATAGGATACCATACCATACCATACCATACCATAGATATTGGAATGAAGAATAGAATAGAATAGAATAGATATTGGAATGAAGAATAGAATAGAATAGAATAGAATAGAATAGAATAGAATAGAATAGAATAGAATAGAATAGAATAGATATTGGAATGAAGAATAGAATAAATATTGGAATGAAGAATAGAATAGAATAGAATAGATATTGGAATGAAGAATAGAATAGAATAGAATAGAATAGAATAGAATAGAATAGAATAGAATAGAATAGAATAGAATAGATATTGGAATGAAGAATAGAATAAATATTGGAATGAAGAATAGAATAGAATAAAGTAGAATAGAATAGAATAGATATTGGAATGAAGAATAGAATAGAATAGAATAGAATAGAATAGAATAGAATAGAATAGAATAGAATAGAATAGATATTGGAATGAAGAATAGAATAGAATAGAATAGAATAGAATAGAATAGAATAGAATAGAAATTGGAATGAAGAATAGAATAGAATAGAATAGATATTGGAATGAAGAATAGAATAAATATTGGAATGAAGAATAGAATAGAATAAAGTAGAATAGAATAGATATTGGAATGAAGAATAGAATAGAATAGAATAGAATAGAATAGAATAGAATAGAATAGATATTGGAATGAAGAGTAGAATAGAATAGAAATTGGAATGAAGAATAGAATAGAATAGAATAGAAATTGGAATGTAGAATAGAATAGATATTGGAATGAAGAAGAGAATAGAATAGAATAGAATAGAATAGATATTGGAATGAAGAACAGAATGTAATGGAATGGAATGGAATGGAATGGAATAGAATAGAATAGAGCTGGAAGGGACCTTGGAGGTCTTCTAGTCCAGCCCTCCGATCAAGCAGGAGAACCTATACTATTTTAGATAAGTGGCTGTCTAGACACTTCTTCAAAACCTCCAGTGATGGAGTGCCCACAATTTCTGGAGGCAAGCTGTTCCACTGGTTAATTGTCCTCACTGTTAAGAAGTTTCTCCTTAATTCCAGGTTGCTTCTCTCTTTGATTAGTTTCCATCCATTGTTTCCCTCTGGTGCTTTGGAGAATAATTTGACCTCTTCTACATTGAGGCAGCCCCTCAAATACTGGAATACTGCCGTCATATCACCTCTATTTCTTCATTCCTTTAGATTAGCCAGACCCAAAACTGCAGGCAATCTTAATATGGCTTAGTCTCCAGGCCTTTAATCATCTTTCTTGCTCTTCTCTGAACTTTTTCCAAAGCCTCAATATCTTTTTTTTTTTGCAGAATGGTGTCCAAAATCAGTTGCAGTATTCAGGTGTGGTCTTCCTAGTTCACTAGAGAAATAGAAACAGCAAAGCTAACTCTCCATCTCATGATGTTCCAGAAGTTGCTTGCCTATGGTCCTCAAAATCTTTCACTGTGTCCATTCTGGATGGAAAGTTGGAATTTCAACAGTGCCTGGAGGGGAGCAAATAATCTACAGTTAGTTAAGCTCAGCTTTCAAATTCAGTTCAAGGTGTAAATAATTTGCTGTGCTTTCTTGTTCATTTCTTAATAATAATTTTTTTTTAAAGTTTTCTATGTTCAGTTAAATGGAAGGATAATAATATAATTATAATGGTGGAATCTCCTATTCCAGCCTTCCTTTAATATCTTCCAGATATACTAGTGGATGACCTTATTTAGGCTTGGGAGGTAAGTGGTGTTGGGCCTATTGAGTTGGTTGGAAGACTATTTATTTATTTATTTATTTATTTATTTATTTATTTATCAAACATGTACAAGATAAACAAGTATAGATATCAACATAAAGATGAACAAAGGAAGTATAGGTTTTTAATGGGATTTTAGCACAGGTTTTCTATTTAATTTCTTTTTAACTTTTGTATATTGTTATTTATTGTAAATTTTAATGTCCTGTGCACCGCCCAGAGTCCGTCTCGATGGAGATTGGTGCGGTTAACAAATTGAATGAATAAATAAATAAATAAAATAAATAAATATACTAATAAATGGGGACAGTAAGACAGGGATGGTAGCAACGTTGGTGTGCTAATGCACACACACAAATAAATAAAATAAATAAATAATTTAATTTATAACCCGCTCTCTCTCCCCAAAGGGACTCGAGGCAAGGGAAATTAAAAGTACATATAAAACCACAAACAATACAGTATTAAAAAAGAATTAAACTAAACCCTGCGCTAAAATCCCATGTTAAAACTAAGACAAACCCCTAAAAAACCCTAAAAACAGTTAAGTTATCCCAAGCTGGCCAAGCAAAAGAAATGTGTCTTTAATTTTTAATGTGTGTGTGTGTTTTTACACACACACACACACACACACACACACACACCTTTATGCAGGAGTCCCCAACCTTTGCAACTTTAAGTCTGAAGGACGTCAGCTCCCAGTCTGAGAGCTGAAGTCCTTCAGACTTAAAGTTGCAAAGGTTGGGGATCCCTGCCTTCATGGACTTCTTATTACATTTTGCAATATATCAAACTAAAGACTGATAAAACATCCTAGCTATGCGCAGGAAACTGCATGGAGTACCCAGAAATCAAATGTACCCCCTTTTTTTAAAAGAAGGCTAGAAACATTAGTTCAGTCTACCTATCATGCTAGCCACAATGCTACCTCCATTAAACTACAGTGGTGATAAAAGATCTTCATGGCCACCATTTCAATGTATAAATCACCCCAGCAATGTGCATGCAACCAACACACTCCCAAAATATAGACTTATCGCTATTTTAGTGCACGCCAGCTTCTCCAGTCTATCTATTTAGATTGCATAAATACAGTGAATACTGTTAGGACTATAATCCTAGTGTTTGGGTTGGCAGTATATATTTAAGCCATGATTACAAATGGTCTCTGTTACTTTAAGTGCTACAGTGGAATGTAATTGGCTGCTGTAATTAACTCAGCAATAAGAGGAAGCCAGGAGCACTGTTAGTTTACTGATTTGCTGACTTTGAACTGGAGATACTGTGGTGTCAGATTAGGTCAGCAGAACCAGGAAGAATCGTGGATTGCAACTGTAAGCTAACTGTTTTTGAGTAAAGGACTGTATATTTGATTCAGGACTGACTATCACTGCTTGTGAAGCAGTAATTTATTTTTCCATCACAAGTAAAGCTACTTGTTTTTACTAGCAGTGCCTGAGATTCTATTCGTGTGTCTACTAGCAACGTTTTTTCTCGCTACAAATTCCGTTGCACAGCTCTCTTGTCTCCTAAAGGAGATACCCCAACAACTACGATTATTTTCCATGTATTTAATGATGCATTTCTCCCGTCATGTTAACAATTACATTTTTAGCTGCATTTCTGAACCAGTTTCAGAGCAGCGATTGAGAAAGAGTGGAGAAATGGCTATGCGGCGTGTCCCTAGAAACAAATAACACAGCTATTGACACAGATCTTCCTTGAGATAAATACACCTAGCTGAGATAATTGCTCATCAGTGAGAAGGATCTAAGGTGCAGCCACCTTTACGGCAGTGATTCTATACTTGACGCTTCCCCCTTGCAGCTTACCTGCCAGATATGGAGATGGTACCCTTAGCTGATCTGGCCTGGAGAATTGAACTGGCGTATTATAGAAAAGAAAGCTTAAGTAGAGAAGGGAGAAAGCAATCGTTCTGGGTGTCTATCTTGGAACAGAATGGGAAGGTGTGTGTGTGTTGTTGTTGTTGTTGTTGTTGTACTGATGGAGATGCAATCTGTCAAGTGCAAGTGAGACTAGAAGAAGCAAATGATGGTTAACAGCTACATTGCATAGTCCAGTCTTTTCCCAACTTGTTCCTGTCCAGATTTCAAATTCCACGGAATGTATATAAAATTGAAGACAAGATAACCCTGTTGGTTAACAACAATCCCTTCTTGGAGATTATTCTTTTTTAATTGAAAGATGTTAAAAAAGAAAGAAAGAAAGCAATTGGCTGTGCAACGAAGAAGAATGGTATGGAGAAAAATGCCAAAATTGGAATTAGCACAGCGCCGGTTGAAGAGCTAATCGAACAGAACAGCAGAGTTTGAATGCTTAATGAAATGGCTGCATGAACTAAAAGAATGGGCTTACTTGGATTATTAGTAGGAGCAATGCAGGACTTCTCTGAAATGCTTTGTTCTAGCTTCTGTTCAAAAGGTAGACACTAATACCTTCACAAAAGCCAAAGAGAACTTGCACAATGAAAGATTATTCATTGAGAAGGAAAAAGAAAGCACTTTTAGCTGTTGTGGGGTCCTGCCAAGAGCTATCCTGTCAAATTTAATTACCAGATTAATACCGTGTATAATTATCGATTCTACTCAGGACAAAGCCACACTAGGCCAATGTATGCCACAGCGTTGGTGAGAAGACTGATGAAACAATAAAAGAGGAGGGAAGGATTAGAGACAATGTCCATTTGATGGCCGTTGCAGTATTAACTCTAAAGAGGCAAATGGAGAGAATTGTGTGCTTTGTCCTGAATTAGAAATGGCCTCCATAAAGCTTACCTTATCTATACATTTAACTGGATATTGACCAACTACTTTGGTCAAGACTTACCTGTCTGTGAAATGATTATAAAAGTTCTAATCATCCCTGCATTGGAGAAATTCCTCAGGCAGGGGTCTGCAAAGTTGGCTCTTTTAAGACTGGTGGACTTCAACTCGCATGGCTGGCTGGGGAATTCTGGGAGTTGAAGTCCACCAGTCTTAAAAGAGCCAACTTTGCAGACCCCTGTCCTAAGGGGAACCTGGCATGCTCGCTAAATATCTGGCCCGTCTCACTTTCCTAATTAAGGAAAGGCTCATATGGGGCACAGCATAATATCTTGACATCAGCTTCCTACCACCACAGTGGTGGGTTTCTGCAGGCTTGCACCTACTCGTGAGAGCCGGTTGGTGAAATTTAGAGAACCGGTGAGAGGGGGTTCCACTGGCGTACCTGGAAGTAAACCTGGCCCGCCGCTGCCAGTGACCCAACGGGAAGGAAAGGAAAGGAAAGGAAGGGAAGGGAAGGGAAAGGAAAGGAAAGGAAAGGAAGGAAGGAAGGAAGGAAGGAGAGAGAGAGAGAGAGAGAGAGAGAGAGAGAGAGAGAGAGAGAGAGAGAATTTATCATCATAATTGAGTCCAACATTTTGGTTGCTAAGCAAGAGCATTGTTAAATGAGTTTCACCACATTTTAAGAGGTGGCCACTCCCACCCTGTCACATGACTGCCAAGCCACGCCTACAAAATAGGCCACACCTACAGAGTAGGTTCTAAAAAATTTGAGACCCACCACTGTACCACCACTATCAACACCTTACATGTACGGTTCAGAAGTTCTGAATTTGCAGTTCAAGAGAAATAAGAAATGCCACTTCTGGATTGCTGGACTATATATATATATATATATATATTAAGGAAATGAGTAGTTCACTTATCTTGTAACCACAACCTGGATGGATAGATCTTTGATAGGCAAGGGTTCTGCTCTATGATTCCAATGACAATATCTTAGGCACCAACCCAAGTGGGTAACCTTAGGGACTAGTTTCGGGTGGTTATCATGAGTCAACATTGACTCACATAATCTACTTAATCGATGGCCCACTGCCTAGGAGATGGCTCTCTATCACTTTTCAGGTCTCAAAATTCTTCTTAAGAGCTGTAACCATTAGGGGAGAACGCTGTAACCTTCCTTAGTTAAGCTATTGGCGATCCATTGTTGTGATATTATGATAATTATGGTAATTATGGTAATGATGGTAATTATGATAATGATGATGATAATGATGACGATGATGATGATGACGATGACGATGATGATGATTATTATTATTTTTAACGTTTCTTCCTGTAGTACTTGTGCTTTGGTCTGTGACCGTAAATAAAAGCATGTATATAATCTACTTAAGCAATTTGGAAACATTAAAACTGAGCTACGGTGGTTAGAATGCAGTATTGCAAGCTGATTCTATTGACTGCGAACTGCCAACGGTTCGGTAGGTTGATCCTGACTGGCTCAAGGTTGACTCAGCCTTCCATCCTTCTGAAGTTGGTAAAACGAGGGCCTAAACTATTGGGGGCAGAATGTTGACTTTGTAAACAGCTTAGAGAGGCCTGTAAAGAACTGTGAAGCTATATATAAGTCTAAGTGCTATTGTTATTTGGTGTTAACTAGAAACAGTGGGAAATATTAAGTTAAAATATATATATTTATGTTGCGTTACTGGTTTTAGGAACCCCAGCATGAACGAATGAATGAATCCTGCAGAAATGCAGTGCCTCTACACTGGTAGTTTGTAGATTTACCCTACTCAATATTGTTGTCGAGATCAACAGCTATTTTAAGGTTGAGAAAAGGAGTCTTTCCCAGCCCCTTTTGGTAGCCTCACACCGTTTAAGAGAGCGAAATGATTTCCTTGCACAGTAGCAGGTGCCGGCATAATTTATTTATTTATTTTTATTTATTTTATTGAATAAGACTGCAGCCATGAATATGCCATTTTCAAGAAGACATCTTCCTTTTCTATAATTGAATAAACTATGGCCTTAAGGACGCCTAATTTAGAGGAGTGCAGAGGTGGGCAAACTTTGCAACTTTAAGTCTGAAGGACTTCAGCTCCCAGACTTCTCCAGCCAGCAAAGCTGGCTGGAGAAGTCTGGGAGCTGAAGTCCTTCAGACTTAAAGTTGCAAAGTTTGCCCACCCCTGGAGTAGTGCAATGACTTGTGGACACTGATCTACAATATCTATGAGCCAGAGCCAACAAATGGCTCCCCATACATCACCTTTCAGGTTTCAAAATTGTTCTTTAAGAGCTTTAACCATTAGAGGAGAACGCTGTAACTTCTCTTAGTTAAGCTTTTGGCTACTGATTGCTATGATGCGATGATTAATGTGTGTTTTTTTTCTTGTAGCACTTGTGTCTTGGTCTGTGACGGTAAATAAAGTATTATTATTTATCTTCCTATTCTGGCTGCAAGCTTTAAAAACAAAAACGCGAATCCATCGAAGCAGCAGAGGGCAGGCTATGCTGAATATCTGAAAAGAAGAACAGCGCTGCTAAATCAGAACAAAGGGCCAGCTGGGCCAGCAATTTGCTGTCAACGAAGTCCACCAATCCTTTCTCCCATTCCTCTTTTCTATCATTTTGCATGGAGAAATGTTCTCTTCCGGCTTCCAGGAGGAACACGTGGTTCTAATTTTAGGAGCTCCCCTTTGAAAGTGGTCAGAATAACTGAATATGGCGGTATGCAAATACCAAAATAAATAACATAAAGAAAGCTTCCTTTTTCACTGGGTGACTCAAGTTCTAACAGGCATGCATGGAGAAGGAAACCATGTAATTGAATTGTTTTATTAGGGCTTTTTAGGGGTTTAATTTTAGTTAATCTGGGATTTTAGCGCAGGGTTAAGTTTTAATTTCTTTTTAAATTGTATTTATGTCTATTGTTTTTATATATGCATTTTTAAATCCCCTGTGCACCGCCTCGAGTCCCTTCGGGGAGAGAGAGCGGTCCATAAATTAAAATTATTATTATTATTTCTTGTTGAAGTCATTTTTACACATCATATACATAACACAGGGATGCGGTGGCTCAGTGGCTAAGATGCTGAGCTTGTCGATCAGAAGGTCGGCAGTTTGGCGGTTCGAATCCCTAGTGGCGCATAATGGAGTGAGCTCCCGTGACTTGTCCCAGCTTCTGCCAGCCTAGCAGTTCAAAAGCATGTAGAAACGCAAATAGAAAAATAGGAACCACCTTTGGTGGGAAGGGAACAGCGTTCCATTCGCCTTTGGTGTTGAGTCATGTCAGTTACATGACCAAGGAGACGTCTTCAGACATTGCTGGCTCTTCGGCTTTGAAATGGAGATGAGCACTGCCCCCAAGAGTCAGGAATGGCTAGCACATAAGTGTTTACCTTTACCTTTTTATACATGACACACTTCCTGAATAAAAGAATTAGACCCCCTGAAAAAAGAACCTCCAAAATTTAAAAATGTAGAGTGACTCACATTTTAAAATGTATTGCCGGTCAATGCCGGCTGGCGACGCCCAGGAACAGGGCCTTCTCTGTGGCAGGGCCCGCCCTCTGGAACGACCTTCCCCCCGAACTTCGCACCATCACGGACCTTCCCCTCTTCCGCCGCTCACTTAAGACACTTCTTTTTCAGCAAGCTGGACTGGCGTAGAAATTGCATTTTAGAACAATAGAGCCTCAGCCAAGTTAGATAGGTTTTATAATGGGAATTTTAGCACAGGTTTTCTATTTAATTTCTTTTTAATTCTTGTACATTGTTATTTATTGTAAAAAAATTTAATGTCCTGTACACCACCCAGAGTCCGTCTCGACGGAGATTGGTGCGGTTAACAAATTGAATAAATAAATAAACAAACAAACAAACAAACAAACAAACAAACAAACAAATAAATAAATAAATAAATAAATAAATAAATAAATAAATAAATAAATATTGCATTTACTCTGTTTGTTATGGCATTATGGTTGGGGGTGGGAGGCACTGTTTTGCGGTGGTTCTCCTCCTACCTCTCTGGCCGGTCGCAATTTGTGTTGACAGGGGGGCAGAGGTCGACCTCGAGACCCCTCACATGTGGGGTGCCTCAGGGGTCGGTCCTCTCGCCCCTCCTGTTCAACACATATATGAAGCCGCTGGGTGAGATCATCCGTGGTTTTGGGGTAGAGTACCATCTCTATGCTGATGATACTCAGCTGTATATATCTACCCCAAACCACCCCAACCATGCCGTAGCGGTGATGTGCCAGTGCCTGGAAGCCGTGCGGGTCTGGATGGGAAGTAACGGACTCGGGCTCAACCCGACCAAGACCGAGTGGCTGTGGTTTCCGGCTGCCCGGTTCAACCAGCTGTCTCTATCGCTGGCCATAGGGAGCGAACATCTTGCCCCTGTGGATGGGGCGCGCAACTTGGGTGTCCTCCTGGATTCCCGGCTGTCCATGGAAGATCAAATGACAGCCGTGGCCAGGAGGGCGTTTTACCAGGTTCGCCTGGTTCGCCAGTTGCGCCCCCTATTGGACCGGGATGCCCTTCGCACAGTCACTCATGCTCTCGTGACATCCCGACTGGACTATTGTAACTCTCTCTACATGGGGCTCCCCTTGAGGTGCACCCGGAGGCTGCAGTTGGTCCAGAATGCAGCCGCGCGAGCAATAATGGGTACCACAAGGTACACCCATGTAACACCGCTCTTGCGCGAGCTGCACTGGCTACCTGTAGTCTTTCGGGTGCGCTTCAAGGTGCTAGTCATCATCTTTAAAGCGCTCCATGGCTCGGGACCTAGCTATCTGCGGGATCGGATTCTGCCTCATACTTCCTCACGGCCGATTCGCTCCCAGAGAGAGGGACTTCTCCGGGTGCCGTCCACTAGACTTTGTCAGCGGGCGACGCCCAGGGAAAGGGCTCTCTCTGTGGCGGGCCCAGCCCTCTGGAACGACCTCCCCCCCGACATTAGAACAACCACGGACCTCCGTTCCTTCCGTCTGAAATTGAAAACGCACTTTTTCTGCCTGGCCGGCCTAGGGTAGCCTCTTACCATAGTATTATAGGGTTTAGGGTTTTAGTGATTGGTTTTGGGGAATTTTAGCGCAGGGTCTTATTGTTTAATGTGTTTTTTAACTGTTTTGTATATCTATGTATATTTATTGTTTTAATTTCCCTGTGCACCGCTCCGAGTCCCCTTGGGGAGAGGGAGCGGTCTAGAAATTAAATATTATTATTATTATTATTATTATTATTATTATTATTATTATTATTATTATTATTATTATTATTATTATTATTATTATTATTATTATTATTATTATTATTTCTACTTCACCCTATTCTACAACAGCACCAAGCCATTGGGATTATGTTTTTTTAAATATATCATTTATTTGGTGTTAGACATTTTACTGTCCCAGGTCATACATATTTCCCCCTAGTTCTTTCATGAGTTTACTTTACAGCTGCAATCCTGTGCATATCTATATGGGATTAAGTGGTCCCCTTAAATTTAGTGCCCATTACTTTTTAAACAAACAATTCAAAGCTAAAGGCATCCCTTATGGTCCTTTATTCTTTCCAAAATTTAAAAACATGAATAATGCTATATTGTTTTGTCTCACCTAGCTTAGTACCTAGTCATACCTTTTCTTTTAGTTCAAGTTTAGCATTCGTGGTCCAACTCAAAGTAGTAGTCCCACACCAGGCATCTTGTCCATATTTCATCAACTGATCCTACCAAGTCAAGTAGGGAAAATATTCTATGAACCCCAATGGCTAAATAACTATGCCAATTTTCATATTTTTATTTGTAAAACACCCAGACTCACTTAACTGAGATGGGCAATAGAAAAAGTTGATAAATATAGAAATGATTGCAAGATTTGCTTCAACCAAAACACCACAGCATCACAATGAATAGTTAGAAGGCATATATTTGAGTAATAGGGCACATTTTTTCTTTGAATGAGCTTTTTAATTCTATTGCAGATGTCGTTCCTAATCAGTTATATTCTTGTTAGGCAGAACAGGATGAAACTGCCTTAATTTCCCAGCACATTGACAGACTTAATTTCCTCACCTGAAACCCAGATGAGCAAAGACAAACACCAACATGTATGGGGCAGGAGGCGGTCGCGTATATAGCTAGGCTCGGGGCCTAGCTATATACGCGACCGCCTCCTGCCCCATACATCCCTTCGACCGATCCGCTCCCACAGAGAGGGTCTTCTCAGGGTGCCGTCGGCCGGGCAATGCCGGTTGGCGGCGCCCAGGGGAAGGGCCTTCTCTGTGGCAGGCCCTGCCCTCTGGAACGACCTTCCCCCCGATCTACGCATCATCGGGGACCTCCGCCTTTTCCGCCGTCTTAAAACTCATTTATTCCAACAAGCCAGCCTAGCATAACCCCCGTTTCTGACTTTTATAGGGATAATTTTAAATTTCAGAGTTTTATTAGTTTTAGCACAGGGAAAGTTTAATAGTTTTTAATAATTATGTATTTTTGTATTTTTGTATGGTTTTAATAACGCCTGTGCGCCGCCCTGGGTCCTTTTTTAGGAGAAGGGTGGGGTATAAATTTGGAATAAATAAATAAATAAATAAATAAATAAATAAATAAATAAATAAACAAACAAACAAACAAACAAACAAACAAACAAACAAACAAACAAACAAACATTAAGAATGTATCAGGGATACCGGATAGCTCAAGGCATAGAAAGGCTTGCCTCATATGCTGGAAAGCACCAGTTCAAATCCCAGTAGAAGGAGTATGGCCAGCTGAAGAAGGCTAATAAGCCTGAAATGGATCCATCCTGGTCTCTTTATTTTCAGCCCTTAAAAATCTAAAACATTAAGAAGGAACTACAATCTCAGATAAACAAAATAACAGTACATAATCTCCTGATCAAGGAACCATCAAGACCATTCCCATCAATGCTGTCAGTGTTGGTGGGAATGGTGTTTAAAACGAAATCAAACCCAACTTCCTTTCACCAGCACTCATGATGTTAACGTAGTTTGACAATGAAATGATAAGACAACAACCAACCTCGGAGAACACCAGGAACTCCAAGTTATTTTCTTATTGTGTGAATGATTAATAATAAAAACAGACCCATAATTATGGAGGCTTGTTGGAGGAAGGAGGTGAAAACATGATATATTTTCTATACATGAATGATTATGAAGTCAATAGCTACATATTTCCATCTCAGCATATTCTTGGAGTGTTGTATTGATGATGGATTCTAGTCAACATTCATTCAATCAGCATACATCGTTGACTTTTGTTCAAGCTATCTTCTGCATAAAGATGCATTTAGGGCAGAATATGTCAGGCTTCAGGCTTGGATGAAAAAGAACATCCCATTTCTATCCATCTTAGTAGAAGCAAGGGAGAAAGCATTAGGCAAAGGTGCGATTGAAACATTAGAGAAATATAGTAGTGGAGAAACAACCTTCTCATCTAATTATAACATGGGAGCCAGATTGGAACCAAATGTTTCAAGATGACCCTCTTACGCGTTATTTTAGGTTTTGGAGCATTGTTTGAGTAAATCAGGGGTCTCCAACCTTTGCAACTTTAAGTCTGAAGGACTTCAGCTCCTAGAAGTCTGGGAGCTGAAGTCCTTCAGACTTAAAGTTGCAAAGTTTGCCCACCCCTGGAGTAGTGCAATGACTTGTGGACATTGATCTACAATATCTATGAGCCAGAGCCAACAAATGGCTCCCCATACATCACCTTTCAGGTTTCAAAATTGTTCTTAGAAAGAAAGAAAGAAAGAAAGAAAGAAAGAAAGAAAGAAAGAAAGAAAGAAAGAAAGAAAGAAAGAAAGAAAGAAAGAAAGAAAGAAAGAATTTATCATCACAATTGAGTCCAAAATTTTGGTTGCTAAGCAAGAGTGTTGTTAAATGAGTTTCACCACATTTTAAAAGGTGGCCACTCCCACCCTGTCACATGCCTACCAAGCCACGCCCACAAAATAGGCCACACCTACAGAGTAGGTTCTAAAAAATTTGAAACCCACCACTGGTACATACATACATACATACAGTGTGTATATCTGATTTGTAACAGAAAACCAAAGCAAGGTAGAGAGTACCATGGGCCGGTCCTTTTCCTTTTCCAGGGCAGCTCCATGGGCCAGATCTAAGCACCCCACGGGCCGGATCCAACCTCCACGCCTTGAGTTTAGCACCCCTGCCCTATAGGAGTTTTGAGACAAATGCAGAAGAAAACAATAGGCAGCTATGCCCACATTTTAAAAAAATCCATACATGTAAAAAGAGGGGGAAAGAGATAAGAATTGGGGTCTGAACAGGTCGGCATCCAATATTCTCTAGTGCCGTGATGGCGAACCTATGGCACGGGTGCCACAGGCGGCATGTGGAACCATTTCTTAGGGCACGCGAGGCGTTGCCCTGTCATCTCCAGCACCCATGCGTGCGCTGGCCAGCTGATTTAGGCCTTCTTTTGAGGCTGTTTTTTGCCCTCTGGGGGCTTCAGGGAAGTTCCTGAAGCCTCTGGAGATGGAGGGGCTGTTTTTACCCTCCCCAGGCTCCTAGAAAGCCTCTGGCGCCTGGGGAGAGCGAAAAAAGCATGCCAAAAGCAGGGGGTCGCGCACATTGCATTATGGGTGTGGCACGCCCACGCACGACCCCCCTGCGCTCCCCCCGCTTTTGGCACGCGAGCCAAAAAAGGTTAGGCATCCCTGCTCTAGTGGGTGAAAACTTCAGAGGACAGCAGAAGATGGCCGCCTTCTGGCTTGATGGAGCAGTGCCTGAAATGACCATCTTCAATAAGCATACAGGTTACCCCAGAACAGGTAGAGTTTTGCATGGCTCTGAGCCTCAACCGCCGTAGAAAAGAAGCAGTAGTACAGGAACAATTGCAGGGAAGGTAAACAAAACAATAGGAAAGACCCACTTATTTTTTTTAAAAACGCTCTTTAGGAAAAAGAAGCATTGGACTATTCAAAAAGCAGAAGAAGAAAAAACTAGATGATGAGCTTTGTTGAAAGCTGGAACTATTTCAAAAGACATGAAATGAATGGGTGAATCTCACTTGAATATAACCCCCAAATATTACTGGATGTATCCCAGTATCAAAAGACTCAGGGCCAAAACTTTTGTGAGATCTGGAAGACCACCCGTTATTCCAAAGTGACACAATGCCTTCGCACTCTCTCGGACCTCCGCCTCTTCCGCCAACGTCTTAAGACGTATTTATTCCAACAAGCCGGCCTAGGATAGCCCCCCGTTTCTGACTTTTTAAAAATAAATTATAATTTGGTAAGGTTTTAACATGGTTTTAGCATGGGTTTAATTAATTTAATATATTTTAATTGATGTATATATTGTATTTTGTGGTTTTAAATGATGCCTGTGCGCCGCCCTGGGTCCTAACAAGGAGCAGGGCGGGGTATAAATTTAATAAAATTAAATTAAAAAGTAGAGAAGAGCCTTTGGTATTCCAATCGGAAAACTGACATTCGCTCTAATTCCAGCCTGCTTTAAAAAGAAACAGAACAAAACTGAATCTCTCCTGGCTTGAAGTAAAGTTAGTCTAAGGCAGGGGTCCCCAACCTTTGCAACTTTAAGTCTGAAGGACTTCAGCTCCCAGCAAAGCCGGCTGGAGAAGTCTGGGAGCTGAAGTCCTTCAGACTTAAAGTTGCAAAGGTTGGAGACCCCTGGTCTAAGGAATTTTGAAATAAATATTGCAAATGCGTTCTTCTATAACTCCGGCCAGAGTTTCATGATTGGTACGACACTTATTGTAATCACGGCTAAATCAAAAGCCATTTCCAGTTGAAGTCGTGACATCTATTCGTCATTCTCTACATTTCCATCACGCCCTTTAGAAAATGTGTTTTTCAAAAACTCTTGATTTTAAATGAAGCATCAATCAGGATAGTCTTATTTTACAGCTAGCGCATTTTTTTCAGCTCAGGAGACGTAGGCATATTCTAATCCCTGCAATTGTAAAAAAAAACATTAGCAAGAGGTGTTTGCGAGGTAGGCGTAGCAGTTTTCCTTAAAACATTTAAGTCGCCATCTCCCTTAAAAGTAGCCTGTCCACTTTTTTAGAGGTCCCTATAGAAGTGTCCTTCGTGCTGAACATATGAAGAAATTTTCTGCATAGTCACTAATGGATTTAGCCTCCTGGTGTCTTTTGGAGTTCATTGGTTAGAAATGGGATTTGCAAACTTTGACCTTGAGCGGCAAAACTTTCTATCATCCCCACCCACCTTCCAGGAGACCTGACCAGTCACAGCTGAAACCCTTTCAGAACTAGTTTTCAGATTTTACTTTAAAAACTAGTAGCCAGATTATTCAGGCAGACTGATCATTCTGACAGTGAACCACTATATACTGCACCAGCTTGTGTATCCCAAAGTTGGATCTCTTTCAGAATTTGATCCCATCCTGCCAGGAAAAATAATAGCTGTCTTCTCTAGGATATGGGACTTCAGCACTGTGTCTGTGAGTGACATGACATGACCTTCCTGATCTAAAGTCAGATTTGTTAGATTGACAAAGGAGTCCGACTCAGGCATGGTCAATCAACAGGAACATTTATTCAGCAACTATTTACAATGCACAAGAATCACTACTGGCAAAGGTTTCCCTTCTGACAGCCCTTTATATAGGCTTTCAGACAGGAACCCTTGCAGCAAGCTAGCTGCAACATTGTATCTGTTTTCTAGACAGTCTCCTGCCGGCTCCGTTCAGGAATGTGGTTCACCAGACTTGCTGGCACGGTTGTAGACCTGAGGACTTAACACTCCTTCCCCCAAGGTCAGTGCGCCATGTGTCCAGTCTTTCTGTCCATCAACGTGTAGGCGCATGCGTACTCCTCCAAGTAGGTGGGGCGGTGTCGGGCCCGCCCCGAACGCCTCAGTTGCTGCGGAGAGCTCGGCGAGGTAAGTAGTTCCTGGGGAAGCTCCTCCCCATGGGGAGTGGAGGCCCCACCCACGTCACCGCGGCCTGCCCCCGGAGGTGGCGTCTGCGTCGCTGGAACCGGCGATAATGGTAAGTCCATGCGAGGGGGCGTGGCGGCCGGGCTTGAGGTTGTTGAAGGTTGCCGGCTGGCAGCTGGTTGGTAGGGTGGGCCTCCTAGCGGCGAGGCCCACAACTCCGTGTCGGCTTGAGTGGAGTAGTCCGGAGGGGGTCTGCAGAGTGTGTCCGATGACGAGAGGCCGGGACTGGCAAAAGGCTCCGGAGTTACCTTCTGCGGCTCGGCTTGAACAGGGAACAGCGGCCCAACGGGGGCCAATGGGCAGGAACGGCCTGGTGTGGTGAAGGCCGTCTCGGGCAGGCGGTGCCTTAGTTGATCCAGGTGGCGCCGCCACTCAGATCCATCGCGTAGGCCGACCCTGTAAGAGCAGAGGCCGGTTACGTCCAAGACGGTTGCGGGAACACATTGCGGCTCCCCTGAGAAGTTTCTTGCCCAGACTAGGCCCCAACTTGAAATAGGCGAGGGGAGGGAACCTGCAGGTTGCTCCTCTGCACCCCGTCGTAATCGGGGTGCAGTCTGTCCAGGGTGGTCCGCAAGCGTTGGCCCATCAAGAGCTCCGTGGGGCTTTTCTCTGTGGCCGGGCAAGGTGTGACATGCTGTCCCAAGAGGTACGCAGCCACCCTTGCCTGCCAGTCCCCTTTATCCAAACGGGCCAAGGCTTCCTTGGCCGAGCGGACTGCTCATTCCGCGCGTCCATTAGACGCCGGGTGATAAGGGGCAACCGGCGCGTGGCGGATCCCTTGGGTGGCCAGAAAGTCCAAGAAGGTGGAGGACTGAAATTGGGGTCCGTTGTCAGACACAATGACGTCCGGCAACCCGTGGGTGGCGAACAGGCGGCGCAACGCGCGCACGGTGCTCTCTGCTGTGGTGGAGGCCATGACAATCACTTCCACCCAGCGGAGAACGCATTCACCACCACAAGGAAATTCTGGCCATGGAAGGGACCCGCGAAATCCAAGTGGAGCCTGGACCACGGGCTCCTGGGAAGGTCCCACTCCCTCGGCGGGGAGACCGGCGGGGCCGGCCGGGACGATTGGCAGGTGGAGCAGGCGGCCACCCACTCCGCCACTTCAGTGTCCATGCCAGGCCACCAGACATAGCTCCGGGCTAAAGCCTTCATACGGACTATGCCTGGGTGATTGGCATGGAGCGACTGAAGAACCATGTGTCTCAGAGGGGAAGGGACGATGACCCGATCTCCCCAACACAAGCACCCGCAATGGAGCGAGAGCTCCAGCTGGCGTGACTTGTATGGCCGAAAGTCTTCGGCCACGCTGCCCGTAGGCCACCCCCTCAGCACCTAACGGCAGACCTGGGCAAGGACGGGGTCTGCGCGGGTGTGAGCGGCGCCGGCGGAAGAGGACAAGGGCAAGTCCGACTCCGCGACCGTCAGAACGGAGAGGGCCGGCACAGGGGCCGGATTCGGCCCCGGGATAGGGCAGCGGCTTAGGGCATCAGCATGCCCTATCTGCTTGCCAGGACGGTATAGCAGTGTATAGTCATACGCTGCCAGGAATTCCGTCCAACGGGTCATCCTGGGCGACAGGATGGGGGGGGTCGGACGGTCACCGGCCAACAGCCCAAGGAGCAGCTTGTGGTCCGTGATGACAGAAAAGGTCCGCCCATAAAGGTAGTTGTGGAACTTCTTAATCCCGGACACTACAGCCAAAGCCTCCTTGTCGATTTGGCTGTAGTTTCTCTCCGTTTGATACATTGTCCGGGAGTAAAAAGCAATGGGGGCTTCCGAGCCGTCTGGAAAGACGTGTCTCAGGACAGCCCCCAGGCCAAAAGGGGAGGCATCGCATGCAAGCGTCAGAGGAAGCCTGTCATGGTACTGGACTAGTACCGCGTCTGATGTAAGCATGGCTTTGACAGCCGCGAATGCATGCGCTTCGCGGTTGCCCCAGTGCCAGGCCGCGGATCGGTCGAGCAACCGATGCAGCGGCTTGGCTAGCGACGCCTTGTGGGGAATAAATGGCGCATAAAAATTCAAAAGGCCGAGGAATGCCTGCAGCTCCGTTTTGGAGGCAGGAGTGGGGGCCTTTTGGATGGCCTCGACCTTGGAGGGGGTTGGGTGAATTCCTTGGGCATCAATCATGAAGCCCAGGAATTCCACCCTCGGCGCAGCAAATGTACATTTGCTGCGCTTCAATTTTAAACCCGCGCCCCTGAAAACTCTAAGGACCTTCCGCAACGTCTTGGCGAGCTCTGATATGCTGGCAGCAGCAATCAGGACATCGTCAAAGTACGGTACAACGCCAGGGAGCCCATGGAGCAGTCGCTCCATGAGGCTCTGGAAGATCCCTGGGGCCATGGACACGCCGAATTGGAGGCGGCGACAGCGGAAAGCCCCTCGGTGGGTGACGATGGTCTGCGCCTCCGCAGCCTCGTCGTCCACCGGGAGCTGTTGGTAGGCCTGCGCCATATCCAGTTTCGCGAATACTCGACCCCGCCCCAGAGAGTGGAGCAGGTCCTGTACTACCAGAACCGGGTATGGGTTCGCCTGAAGCCCGAGGTTGATCGTCGACTTATAGTCGGCGCAGATCCTCCCCGACCCGTCGGGCTTAATGGGGACCACAATTGGGGTCTCCCATTTCGCCTGATCGACGGGTTCGAGCACGCCCTGCGCCACTAATCGATCTAATTCCGCTTCAACCTTGGGCTTCAGTGCGAACGGCAGCCTGCGGGCCTTCAAGCGGACAGGAGCAACCTGGGGATCCAGGTTTAGGGAAACGGGAGTGCCCTTGTACGTTCCTAGGCTGCCATCAAAGACGTCGCTGAACTCTTTGATCACTACGTCTACCGGAGAACTGGCTGGCATGCTGTGTACTCCTTGGACTGACAGTCCCAAGGCTGGAAACCACTCCAATCCGATCAAGACAGCTAGGGAATTGGCCACTTCTAGGACGGGAAGGGTCCCATGGAAAGAGCCGTAGTCTCTTAAAATATATTAAAATATATTTTAAAATATATTAAAATATATTTTAAATTATTTATGTTCTATTTTTGTATGTTTTTTAAATCTCCTGTGCGCCGCCCTGGGTCCTTTGCAGAGAAGGGCGGGATATAAATGTAATAAAATAAATAAATAAATAAAATAAATACCCTCACTCTATGCAGTCCTAGGATGGGAATTGGCGAACACTGATAGTCTTTTAGGATCGTCGCCGCAGGGTCTCGTTTCCGGAGATGGGGGCACAATTTAGTTAATTGTGCCTAGGAAATGAGGGATCTAGAGGACCCGGAGTCTATTTCCATCTTGACTCCCACCCCCTCTAAACAAACCACCGTGGACAGTCTCATACTCTCTGCCTGGTCGAAGTTCAGAGCTGGGGGCATCTCCGACAGTGTGAAGCAGTCAGTCGGCTGTGGCTGGCAGCATCTCGATCGTTTCTGAGCCGCTTGTTGACCTGGTGGAGCGTCTCTGGAGGCAGTTGCTGGAGTAGTCGTTGGTGCGGCGGCACGGCACCCGGCTGCCAGGTGTCATTTCCTGCCGCATCTGCGGCACACCGATGCCTTGAAGGGGCAGTCGGGTCTTTGGTGGGCACCTCCGCAACCTAGGCAGCTACCGGGGTTTTGCTGAGGTGTGAATGCGCGATTAGGCAAGCGCCCGGTCACCCTCATGCAGTCCCCTTGGTCTTCATCCTCTATCTTGTCTAGCGGCGCTATCACGTCCACTAGACATGCTCGTGGAGTGGGGAAAAAAGGAGTGCGAAATCTCTGACAATTCCACCGTGGAAATCTCTGACAATTCCACCGCGCGGGCTTCTTCCACCACTTGCTCGAGAGTCAGGACAGTTTTAGAGAGCAAGCGGCGCTTTAGGCGGATGTCTTTGACGCCACACACGAACTGCTCCAGTAGAGGTTCCTCCAGGAAGCCTGCGGGGAACTCGCAAGGAATTGCGGTGGCTCTCAGTTTCTGGAGGAACTCAGCTACAGATTGCTGCGGTTGTTGCACACATTGCCTGAATGCGTAGCGATGTGCTATGCGAGATGGCACAGGCGTGTAGTGTGCTCTCAGGCGGCCCAGGAGATCGTCCCACGGCACTTCGTGTACCACTGCGGGGGCTGCTATGGTTCGAGCGGTGGCGAATAATTCTGGACCGCCACACTGGAGGAAGAGGCTCAGCTTCCTTGCTGGTGCGAGTTCGCCGTAATCACTTGCGATCATGAAACATTCGAAGCGTGCTAAGAAGGAAGCCCATTGCTCCTTCATCGGATCGAATGGCGCGAACGGTGGCATTGTCGCCATGGTGCGGCTGTGGTGGGCGCTCTGCACTTGTATAGTCGAAGCTTCGTTCCTCGTTGAGCCTAATGACAAGGCCTGAATCCCACCTTCATCGCCAGTGTTAGATTGACAAAGGAGTCCGACTCAGGCATGGTCAATCAACAGGAACATTTATTCAGCAACTATTTACAATGCACAAGAATCACTACTGGCAAGGCTTCCCCGTCTGACAGCAATTTTTTATAGGCTTTCAGACAGGAACCCTTGCAGCAAGCTAGCTGCAACATTGTATCTGTTTTCTAGACAGTCTCCTGCCGGCTCCGTTCCGGAATGTGGTGACTCAGAGTTCACCAGACTTGCTGGCACGGTTGTAGACCTGAGGACTTAACAAGATTGTTGCCAGAATTCACTTTCCCTCTGTCTATTCTAGACCAGAGGTTCCCAAACTTGGCAACTTTAAGACTTGTGGACTTCAACTCCCAGAAATCTCCAGCCAGCAGAGCTTCAAGGTGCTTCAAGGTGCTGATTACCACCTTTAAAGCGCTCCATGGCACAGGACCTAGTTATATGCGGGATCGTATCCTGCCCCATACATATCTTCGACTGATTCACTCCCACAGAGAGGGACTTCTCCGAGTGCTGTCCGCTAGGCAATGCCAGCGGGCCACGCCCAGGGGAAGGGTCTTCTCTGTGGCGGGCCCGACCCTCTGGAACGACCTACCCCCCAAAATCAGAACAACGACGGACCTCCGCTCCTTCCGCCAGAATTTAAAGACCTATTTCTTCCATCAGGCCGGCTTGGCCTAATCTACCTCGCCAGCTTTCAGTCTGAATGTTTATATTGTTTTAATCGGGATTTTAAGGGGAAATAATTTTAAGGATTTTAAGATTTTAGCGCAGGGTGATAGTTTATTTAATGGGGTTTTAAATATTTAAAATTGTTTATGTTTATATGCTTTTTAATTTCCTGTGCACCGCCCCGAGTCCCTTTGGGTAGAGGGTGCGGTTTATAAATTAAAATAATAATAATAATAAAAGACAGTCAACAATTGTCTTGATCTAATCATTGAGGTGCTTGAGTAGGTCTGAAGGGAATAAATAATAAGTTACTCTTTTATAGAAGTGTTAAATGTATCAATAAGCTATAGATTATTGATAGTTTGATTAAATATCAAAAGTGCTCAGTAAAACAGTATGTGATGACTTGCTAAAACTAACTTCCTTTGAAAGCAGAAACGTACGTCCGAGGCAAGGCTACCATTCGGTGAGATAGGAACATCAGCTGCCTAGGATAAAATAACAAGGAGACACAGATAAGATAACATGTTGACCCTTTGTAGTGCAAAATAACTTAAAGAATAATTTAGGAGAAAGGGAGAACTTCTTAGGCATGGCTTGCATTGCTTAGTGACTATAAATTGTATAGCTTGAAAACTGTTTTTTGCTCTCCTTGTTCTCAATCCAATGTGGGAAGAGACTTGGAGGTTGCACCTGCAACCACTTTTTCATTTTTCTTAAATAAACCTTTGAATTGTTAACCAGACTTGTTTCTGTATTGTGAGAATTAAACCATTTGGGTTTTACATCTCACAGGTCTAAGGTTCAATTCCACCTACACTCATTCTCTCTCAGCAGAACCTTCCTCACCAGGTGGTTGTTCTGGAGATAAAATGAAGAAAAATTCCCATGTAATACCCTTTGGCCTCCTGAAGAAAAGTAAATCTAACAAATCTACATAAATAAAAATGTAACAAGAGTTTGTTAAAAACCGCTAATCTCCGAAAGTCCTGCACCGATCGCTTCCAAATTTTCACGTAATGTTCCTTTCAAGTACGGCACCAATGATATATATAGATTGTGTAGATGTCACACCTGTGCCAGGTACACACAATGGAAATGTAAAAAATTGTAAAAAAGGTAGGTAGATGGATACAGAGAGATCAGTGGACCACAGGTATTATGTCATCCTTTATGACATAAAATACTCTGAGGGAGAAATACAGTAGGTATGTAGGTAGGCAGCTATAGGGATAGAGAGAGGGAGGGAGAAATGCAGTAGGTAGGTAGGTAGGTAGGTATGTAGGTAGGTAGAGGGATAGAGAGAGAGAGAGGTAGAAATACAGTAGGTAGGTAGGTAGGTAGGTAGGTAGGTAGGTAGAAGGATAGAGAGAGAGAGGTAGAAATACAGTAGGTAGATAGGCAGTTATAGGGATAGAGAGAGGGAGGGAGAAATGCGGTAGGTAGGTAGGTATGTATGTATGTAGGTAGGTAGGTAGAGGGATAGAGAGAGAGAGGTAGAAATACAGTAGGTAGGTAGGTAGGTAGGTAGGTAGGTAGGTAGGTAGGTAGAAGGATAGAGAGAGAGAGGGAGAAATACAGTAGCTAGGTAGGTAGGTAGAAGGATAGATAGGGAGAAATACAGTAGGTAGGTAGGTAGGTAGAGGGATAGAGAAAGGGAGGGAGAAATGCAGTAGGTAGGTAGATAGGTAGAGGGATAGAGAGAGGGGGAAATGCGGTAGGTAGGTAGGTAGGTAGGTAGAAGATTAGAGAGGGAGAGGGAGAAATACAGTAGGTAGGTAGGCAGCTATAAGGATAGAGAGAGGGAGGGAGAAATGCAGTAGATAGGTAGGTAGGTAGGTAGGTAGAATGATAGAGAGGGAGAGGGAGAAATGCAGTAGGTAGGTAGGTAGGTAGAGGGATAGAGAAAGGGAGGGAGAAATGCAGTAGGTAGGTAGGTAGAGGGATAGAGAGAGGGGGAAATGCAATAGGTAGGTAGGTAGTTAGAAGAATAGAGAGGGAGAGGGAGAAATACAGTAGGTAGGTAGGTAGGTAGAGGGATAGAGAGAGGGAGGGAGAAATGCAGTAGGTAGGTAGATAGGTAGAGGGATAGAGAGAGGGGGAAATGCGGTAGGTAGGTAGGTAGGTAGGTAGGTAGGTAGGTAGGTAGGTAGGTAGGTAGAAGATTAGAGAGGGAGAGGGAGAAATACAGTAGGTAGGTAGGCAGCTATAGGGATAGAGAGAGGGAGGGAGAAATGCAGTAGATAGGTAGGTAGGTAGGTAGAATGATAGAGAGGGAGAGGGAGAAATGCAGTAGGTAGGTAGGTAGAGGGATAGAGAGAGGGGGAAATGCAGTAGGTAGGTAGGTAGTTAGAAGAATAGAGAGGGAGAGGGAGAAATACAGTAGGTAGGTAGGCAGCTATAGGGATAGAGAGAAAGGTAGAAATACAGTAGGTAGGTAGGTAGGTAGGTAGGTAGGTAGGTAGGTAGGTGGGTAGGTAGGTAGAAGGATAGAGAGAGTGAGGGAGAAATACAGTAGGTAGGTAGGTAGAAGGATAGAGAGAGAGAAATACAGTAGGTAGGTAGGTAGGTAGAGGGATAGAGAAAGGGAGGGAGAAATGCAGTAGGTAGGTAGGTAGGTAGAGGGATAGAGAGAGGGGGAAATGCAGTAGGTAGGTAGGTAGGTAGGTAGAAGATTAGAGAGGGAGAGGGAGAAATACAGTAGGTAGGTAGGCAGCTATAGGGATAGAGAGAGGGAGGGAGAAATGCAGTAGATAGGTAGGTAGGTAGGTAGGTAGAATGATAGAGAGGGAGAGGGAGAAATGCAGTAGGTAGGTAGGTAGGTAGGTAGGTAGAGGGATAGAGAGAGGGGGAAATGCAGTAGGTAGGTGGGTAGGTGGGTAAAGGGAGAGAGGGAGAAATACAGAAATATGTGTTTATGTGTGCAGGTATAGATCTACACACAGATTGTTAGGCCATTTAACCAGACTGGGCCACAGCGATGCGTGGCCGGGAACGGCCAGTAATATATATATAATATAAAGTCACTGAAAGAGAAAGCTAGCAAGTCTTGAAAAGAAATTTTTATTATTATTATTTTTATTATTATTATTTCATCATTTCTACTTTTAAACATGCTGTAATTCAGGCAATCTCCTGCTATTGTGCATACATGAAATAAACAGTATTCGATTTCTATTGTTCCCTGTTTCTATTATCCTTTACTTCCCAAAAAATCTGCACCCTTAAAACCAATGGGTGTTAATGCTGCATGTGACATCAGAAGTGTGCTAATGTTAACATTATTGTTGAGGGCAATGGGATGGCTGCCCCGCATCCTATGTCCACGTTTAGCCCTACCTGCCATTCCTTTCAATTGATTCTTTTCCTAAAGAGTTATTTTACTCATTAGCTAAAAGTCCAATGGTTTCTCAACCTTGGCAACTTGCAGCTGTCCGGACTTCAACTCCCAGAATTCCCCAGCCAGCATTCGCTGATTTTCTGTTAACAAATAATTAATTACAACAATAATAATGGAATGATAATGGATATTTAATAATATATTTATATATGCACTGGTTTTTTGGTAAAAGAAATTTGGATACAAATTTTAAGCAGTGAGTTGGAAAAAAAAGGCTAAAGTTTACCGGACCTGGTAGGCATTACGGAAACCTGGTTGGGCCACGAGGGAGAACATCCCCTCGTAGAAATGTGCCCACCAGGATACCGAGCCTTCCATCAGCCTAGGGCCCTAGGGAGGGGTGGGGGGGTGGCGATTATGGTTAGGGAAGGTCTTGAGCCAAAGGAGACCACGATCCCTCAGACGACCGGGTGCGAGTCCCTCCTTGTGAAGTGGGGCCTAGGGAGGCAGTTGGGCGTGTTAGTTGTATACCTGGCTCCTCGCTATGCAACAACAGCCCTGCCTGAGCTCCTAGAGGTGATAGCCGAGGCGGCGGTTGAGACCCCCAGACTTTTAGTGGCAGGCGAAACCTCTGGTGCAGCTCGGGAGTTCATGGCTTCCATGACAGCCATGGACCTGACCCAGGTAGTTGTAGGCCCTACCCACGAGGGCGGACACACCCTGGATCTCATCTTCGTCTCGGGACAATGGAGTAGTGATCTGGGAATAGGGGATTTAGTCATCACACCCCTGTCATGGACAGATCACGCTCTCCTTCGGCTCGACTTTCCGATCGCTGCACCTCACTGCGGGGAGGCGGAACCGGACATTCCTATATGGTTCCGTCCTAGGCTCCTGATGGACCCGATAAGGTTCCAAAGGGAGCTTGGGCCAATTCCTGTGGACTTGCCCCGCGACTCGACTGAGGACCTAGTGGCCGCATGGTTAAGTGCGGCCACGGGGGCCTTGGACCGAGTCGCGCCCTTGCGGCCTCTCTTGCGGCGACGAACCACCTGGGCTCCTTGGTTTACCGAGGGGCTCAGGGGGATGAAGCGCCACAAGAGACGCCTAGAGAGCAGATGGAGATCATCTCACTCCGAAGCCGACCGAACACTAGTGAGAGACCATATTAGGACTTAGTGGCGATAAGAGTGGCCAAACGTGAGTATTGTGCCACTCTTATTGCATCCGCAGATAACCGCCCTGCCGCCCTGTTTGGGGTGACCCGCTCCCTCCTCCAACAGAGGCCGCGGGAAGCCCCTTTACAGGGTCGAGCAGAGGAATTTGGGACTTATCTGCAGGAGAAAATCACTCGGATTCGGAGCGAGTTACCCTCCATCGACAGTGGCCCAGTCGAGCGTGCCGAGGCTGTTCTTGTGACACCATCATGGGAGGAGTTTGATTTTGTTACTACCGAGGATATGGACAAGTTGTCAAAGAGACTTAGGGCCACCACATGTTTATTGGACCCGTGTCCCTCCTGGCTTGTACTGGCATCCTGGGAGACGACACGAGGCTGGCTCCAAGGCAT
Organism: Rhabdophis nuchalis; assembly: GCA_039707465.1. Lineage (NCBI taxonomy): Eukaryota > Metazoa > Chordata > Lepidosauria > Squamata > Natricidae > Rhabdophis > Rhabdophis nuchalis. The sequence goes on from CM077661.1 coordinate 10,975,344, forward strand.
TGTCAATGCATCTTTGAGTGAGGGGTCCTTGCCCGCCATCTTGAAAGAGGCGGTAGTAAGGCCCCTCCTCAAGAAGCCGTCCCTGGATCCAGCATTATTAGAGAACTATCGTCCCGTCTCCAACCTTCACTTTTTAGTGAAGGTTGTTGAGAGTGTGGTGGCTCAACAGTTTCCGTGACACTTGGAGGAAGTTGATTATCTAGACCCACGCCAGTCTGGCTTCCGACCCGGGCACAACACCGAGACGGCATTGGTCGCATTGGTTGATGATCTCTGGAGGGCGCGGGATAGAGGATTTTCCTCTATCCTAGTCCTATTAGACCTCTCAGCGGCTTTTGATACCATCGACCATGGTATCCTATTGCGCCGACTGGGGGGGTTGGGGCTGGGAGGTACCGTTTTGCGGTGGTTCTCATCCTACCTCTCTGGTCGGTCGCAATGTGTGTTGGCAGGGGGGCAGAGGTCGGCCTCGAGGCCCCTCATATGTGGGGTACCGCAGGGGTCGGTCCTCTCGCCCCTACTGTTCAACACATATATGAAGCCGCTGGGTGAGATCATCTGTGGTTTTGGGGTGGGATATCATCTGTACGCTGATGATACTCAGTTGTACATATCCACCCCAGACCACCCCAATGATGCCGTCGAGATTATGTCCCGGTGTTTGGAGGCCGTACGGATCTGGATGGGTAGTAACAAACTCAAGCTCAACCCGTCCAAGACTGAGTGGCTGTGGCTTCCGGCGCCCCGATTCAGCCAGATTATTCCAACTCTGGCCATTGGGGGCGAAACACTGGCCCCCGTGGAGAGGGCGCGCAATTTGGGTGTCCTCCTGGACTCCCGGCTGTCTATGGATGACCATGTGGCAGCCGTGGCCAGGGGGGCGTTTCATCAGGTACGCCTGATGCCCCAATTGCGCCCCTTACTGTACCGGGGTGCCTTACGCACAGTCACTCAAGCACTCGTCACGTCTCGACTCGACTACTGTAATGCTCTCTACATGGGGCTTCCCTTGAGGTGCACCCGAAAGCTACAGCTAGTCCAGAATGCAGTCGCGCGGGTGATTACGGGAGCGCCTAGACACTCCCACATAACACCGATCCTGCGCGAGCTGCACTGGCTTCCTGTGGTCTTTCGGGTGCGCTTCAAGGTTCTAACGACCATCTTTAAAGTGCTCCATGGCTCGGGGCCTTGTTATATGCGAGACCGCCTCCTGCCCCATACATCCCTCAGACCGATACGCTCCCACAGAGAGGGCCTCCTCAGGGTGCCGTCGGCCGATCAATGCCGACTGGCGACACCCAGGGGAAGAGCCTTCTCTGTGGCGGGACCAGCCCTTTGGAACGACTTACCCCCTGAACTCCGTACCATCTCCGACCTCCGCCTCTTCCGCAAGTGTCTGAAGACACACCTATTCCAACTAGCCGGCCTAGCGTAGCCTCCAATTCTGACTCATAGATAGTTTTAAAATGGGGATTTTAATTCGGTTTTAGCACAGGTTTTTTAGTTGAATAAGTTTTTTTTTAAAAAGTTTTATATGTTTGTATGTTTTTTAATATGCCTGTGCGCCGCCCTGGGTCCGTTTGGAGAAGGGCGGGGTATAAATTCAATAAAATCTAAAAATCTAAAAATTAATTAGTTAACCTTTATTTAGAACATATTATAAAGGTGTAATATTATGGAGGGATTTTTGAAATAGCTAATGAATGCCAATATGTGGTTGGGTTTCTAAGTATGAATTCTTTTAGGCAAAAGGACGTTTAAATAATCGTAGTCAAATGAGAATGGTGGTATATTGATGGTAAGATCCATAAATATTTTTGATTTGAAATATATAACCTGATATGAACTATAAGTCATGACTGTGTAAGAATGCACGAAATTTATCTGTGTCCAATTAACATGCTTTCTACAGCAGGGGTCTCCAACCTTTGCAACTTTAAGTCTGAAGGACTTCAGCTCCCAGAATTCTCCAGCTAGCTTTGCTGGCTGGAGAATTCTGGGAGATGAAGTCCTTCAGACTTAAAGTTGCAAAGGTTGGAGACCCTTGTAATCTACAGGATGAAGGATGATACTTTTGTGTGTGTTTTTGTTTGATTAAAATTAAAAAAAACCTTTCAGAAGTTAGGAGCCTCCCATGGTTTACACCAGGGGTCTGCAACAACCCTGGCAACCTTCAGACTTGTGGACTTCAACTCCCAGAATTCCTCAGGCAGTGAATTGACTAAAAAAGTAAGGGCTTGTTGCTGGCTGGGGAATTCTGGGAGTTGAAGTCCACAAAGCCTTAAGGTTGCCAAGGTTACAAACCCCTGTCTATAACACTCGCTCCCTTGTAAAGAATCCGCCCCGGACGTGACGTCAGCCCCAGACCAGATTCAGCCAGCAAAACTAGCTGAGGAATTCTGGGAGTTGAAGTCCGGACATCTTCTAAACAGACACGGCCGGGAGACGTCTCCGATTTCTACCCTTTTTCAGCGGAAGGAGTCAGCCAGACGCCGCTTAGAAGCCGACACCGTCGGCTTTATTTTAATCTAGCGGGGCTTGGAGAAGTGATCTCTGAACGATCCCTTCAGAATTAGGAAGAGGAATTAATTCAACGCGTTTACTAAAGTCGATCCAATAAGGCGCGGTGTTCTGTTGGAACAGAACGGAACGGAGCAGCGGGGTGTCCGCGGATCCAGCCGGGAGGGTTAAAGTGTGGGACTCATTCTGGGTAGTTCGGGAAAGCACGTGGAGGCTGGTTCCCAGTTAAAGAGACACGTCTGCTTTTTCGCTTGGTGACTATGGTGGGTGCACGGTGGGGGGAATTGTGCTGAAAAACAGCCATATATTGCACAGATACGATGGAGTTCCGATGGCCTTTTAAGTAACCCACAGTCTTTATGCAGAAATGTATTTTCTTTAGCTTTAGCCATGCAGAAATGTATTTTCTTTACTTTTAGACATGCAGAAATGTATTTTCTTTACTTTTAGACATGCAGAAATGTATTTTCTTTACTTTTAGACATGCAGAAATGTATTTTCTTTACTTATAGACATGCAGAAATGTATTTTCTTTAGCTTTAGCCATGCAGAAATGTATTTTCTTTACTTTTAGCCATGCAGAAATGTATTTTCTTTACTTTTAGACATGCAGAAATGTATTTTCTTTACTTTTAGACATGCAGAAATGTATTTTCTTTAGCTTTAGCCATGCAGAAATGTATTTTCTTTAGCTTTAGCCATGCAGAAATGTATTTTCTTTACTTTTAGCCATGCAGAAATGTATTTTCTTTACTTTTAGCCATGCAGAAATGTATTTTCTTTACTTTTAGCCATGCAGAAATGTATTTTCTTTAGCTTTAGCCATGCAGAAATGTATTTTCTTTACTTTTAGCCATGCAGAAATGTATTTTCTTTACTTTTAGCCATGCAGAAATGTATTTTCTTTACTTTTAGCCATGCAGAAATGTATCACTTCTTCAAGTATTCCTTTTGAGTTGTATGGTTAGAATGCATTCATCCTTCATTCTTTTTGTAGTTGGTGAATAAAGCTAAAATGATTCTTAAAGCCACCTCTAGGTTGCCAATGAGAAAGACATGCAAAAGTAAAAAACTGATGATAGTTTTATGAGCTTACAATGAAAAAATACATCAGCTGAATATCGGTATAGAGTCAGATAATAATTTAGGAACAGTACTGATTTCTATATATATATTTAGAAGGCCTCTTTTTATTTTGAATAGAAGTACAGAAATATATACATAAGATCCGTATAACAATCTTCTATCGTTAAGTGTTATGAATATGTGATAGATGCTGACTGATGCCTGAAAGCTAAATAATTATTTTGTTCTGTTTCAGATGAGGAGAGTTGAAGTAGTTCTATTAAATGTTCTCGTTATTTTGATTCATTATTTCAGCCTAAAACTGCCAAGGCAAAAGGTGGGGAGCAGGAGAAGAAAGCCATCCATCCTTACAGCAGAAAAGCAGCGCAACTTACAAAAGAAGCACACAAGCAGGTTAAAAAGGAAAAGTAAGGGTTTACATTTTTCCTAATGTTGAGTGGTATCTGGGATAATATTCCTGCTTTAGAAGTATCCGTTGCTCAACGGTCAAAGATGCTGAGCTTATCAGCTAAGAAGCTGTCCCAGCTCCCACCCATCAGCTTGAAAGCATTCAAATGCAAGTAGATAAATAGCTACCACTTCAGTGAGAAGGTAAGAGAGTTCCATATGCCAAGTGGCCAGCAGTCTGGGAGCTGAAGTCCTTCAGACTTAAAGTTGCAAAGTTTGCCCACCCCTGCTCTAGTCTGTAGGTAGGTCACTTTCTCCAGCATTCCTGATCAAGATCCGTGACAAGGAGTAGTTAATGTGCGTGTAACTCCCAGCCCAGGGATTTACAACGGAAATAGAATTCTTAATAATTTTGATGCAATTTCTGTGCAAATAATCTTTAGTATTAACAGCACAATGCAATACAATATTATAAAACCTTCACTTTGAAACCTACTTTTTAGATTATCTTTTTACCGGCGATTTAAACACTTTTTGCTGCGGTGTGTTGGAAATAAAAGGGACGGCCACTATTATATGGTAAAATGTATTCGCATTAAATCTCAGGTTTATGATAAAATGAGATATTAGTGTCCTATTGAGTATATTTGTCGGAGACTTTGGTGCAATATATTTAGAGGCAGATACACTATATTGCCAAACGTATTTGCTCACCCATCCAAATAATCAGGGGTTCCAATCCCTTCCATGGCCACAGGTGTATAAAATTAAGTACCTAGGCATGCAGACTGTTGCTACAAACATTGGTGAAAGAAGGGGTCGCTCTCAGGAGCTCAGCGTGGAACTGGGATAGGAGGCTACTTGTGCAACAAATCCAGGCGTCAAATTTCCTCGCTCCTAAATATTCCACTGTCCGCTGTATTATAAGGACACAGAAGTGTTTGGGAATGACAGCAACTCAGCCACGAAGTGGGAGGCCACGTCAACGGACGGAGCGGGGTCAGCAGATGCTGAGGCGCCTAGTGCGAAGAGGTCGCCAACGTCCGGCAGAGTCCATCGCTACGGACCTCCAAACTTCACGTGGCCTTCAGATTAGCTCAAGAACAGTGCGCAGTGGACCGACGTCCTATTGAACCTTAGGGATTAGGAATGGGAGGTCACTTACTATAAGTTCATATGCGAGTAAAGCCAGGGGAGCGAAGACTTTTGCCGATATAGTGTATGTAGAACTTCATCTTAAATTAATGCATAGTGGGCTCCAGATTTTCTCCTTTTCTTCCAAAGTATTTGCTATGTCACTCGTTGCTTTCTGTTCATTTAACGTAAAAAACCATCAAAGGTATAATGAGAACACACTCTCTGTTCCTGTTCCTGTGTCATTTCAGTAAAATGTCTTGTAGACTTGGAGGAGTCCTGTTTTCCCTCCTCCCGGCACCTTTCTTGACGAGGTTTTTAGCAAGTCACTGTACCTTCACACAGCAGATAGAAATGGATTATATTCCTAGTGTTAGGATAATTATCCTAATGTTGGGTTGACAATATATATAAGACAGGATTCTTAAAGAGTATATATAACTTTAAGAACTACGTGGAATCTGATTGGCTGTGCTTCCCAGCTCAATCATAAAAGGCAGCTGGAAACAAAGTTCATTCCCTTTTGCTTTCCTTTGCTTCCTGATTGCCACTGAGGAGGAGCTGAAGACAGAAGACGTATCATTGTTTGTTTTGAATGTAAGATAACTGTGGTTTTGGTGAAGGACTGATTATTGTTAGAGGAGTTAGTATCACTGTTTGGAAGAAGTATTTTAGTTACTGCAAAAGTAAGACTATTTATTTTTTCTACTATCAGTGTTTGATAGTTATTTGTGTGCTTTAAGCAAGGTATCTATTGCTGTCCGGTATATTGCACTATTCCGCTATTTATTTTCCAACGGGGGTGTTTTTTTACCCCGAACACCTAGTAAAATAATCTGCTCAGTGTTTTTAAAATGTTCTCTTCTGTTCATTAATCTATTAACTTTCTGATCTTGTCAGTTGTCCAATTCTGCATAACTCTTACATTTTGAGGCACACTTAATGAGCCATTTGTTCATTAGGTATTGTTGGAAGCAGTGCCATAGAAATATGTAATATAATTAGCATTATAAGGTAAAGGTTCACCTCGCACATATGTGCTAGTCGTTCCCGACTTTAGGGGGCGGTGCTCAGTGGTGGGACTCAAATGATTTAACAACCGGTTCTCTGCCCTAATGACCAGCTTGGTAGGTATGGCTCGGTGGTCATGTGACTGGGTGGGCATGGTAAATTCAACGTCACTCAGGTTGATGGGCACTTTGCCTTAGTTGTTACAATGTCATAAGGGTTAACCGGAGGAGCAGTTTCTGTAAGCCAGCCAACAAAGATGAGGCTAGAAACAACACCAGAATGTTTCCTTCCTGCCTTCCTTACAGGATTAGCCCTCTAAACAAAATGAGATTTCTTCCAACAGTCGGTTCTCTGAATTGCTTAGAAAGTTACCACCGGTTCTCCCGAATAGGTTCGAACTGGCTGAATCCCACCACTGGCCATGCTCATCTCCGTTTCAAAGCTGAAGAGCTAGCACTGTCCGAAGACATCTCCGTGGTCATGTGGCTGGCATGGCTAAATGTCGAAGTTAATTATATATATATATATATTTTATATATTTTATTAAATTTCTAGACCGCCCCCTCTCCCCGAAGGGACTCGGGGCGGTGTACAGGAAAAATTAAAACATCTAAAAAACATGACAATACATACATAATTAAAATCGAATTACACACACACACTTTTATTTACGGTCACAGACCAAAAAATCGAATTAACCCTGTACAAAATTAGTTAATTATAATTAGCATTATAACTAGATATAATAAATGCACAAGAATAATGTTTACCTTATTTATTTAATTGTGTTCTCTTTATCTAGGACGCATGGGAAATAGATCATGCTTAAGTTATATTTATATGGGAATACAGAGTATTTAAAAGGTTCCCAAACTGGAATTCAACAATATTGTTAGCATGTCTCATCTTAATCACTTTTTAACATGGTAAAATGTGAGTTAGATGGTTGCTTGGGGTGTTTTCAGATGTATTATCATCAGATCCTGTAATCTCAGAGCTTTTGTGTGGCATAGGGAAAAGCTAATGTTAAAACAGATATTCAAATATATTTTGTAAACATTTTTATGTATAATCCACCTGCTGGCCGTTTAGCGATAAGAATTGACTTGGTAAATAAAGTAGGTATTTTCTTTGTTAAACAGATTCCTTCTCTTTCAGAGCAAAATAGTCCATCTGCTGTGTTTACATATAGGCTTTTAAAAAAAAAATTAATTCTTGTATAGTTTCTCCAATTTACATGCTTTGGCTATACATTTTTTGGAAGATAGATTGCGCTATTGTAACTACTAAATATGTCATGAGATTGCAACAGAATATAAAGTTATTAAATAAATACGTTATATTTTTCTGCTTCTTGCAGATTGAAAAACGAAAAAGCCTTTCGGCTCAGCATTGTGGGTAAGTGTAATTTATATTTTCAGATTTTGTAAAATTAATCTTCGTTGTATTTCCTTGGAAGAAGTTCTAGCCAATATGTGTGTTTTTTTAAAACTTTTGTATCAACTATGTATTTGGTTTAACTTTAAGCATCCTACGCTACTATTACTTGGAATTTTGAATACTGCTTTCTTTATATAGTTCTGATTTTTTAAATTAATGTTTTCTATAACATTTGGAAGTTTTGCATCATTCATAACCTTTCTTTAAAAGAGAATTTTAATCAGTTTTTAACTTTAACTTAACTTAGCGTTTCATCTTTATAAAGCATATATTTAAAATTGTGCATATGAGAAACTAAAGAATTTTTTAATTAACATCAATATTCTACATTAATAAATAAAATCATTTATTACATTTACATGTTTAATTATTTTTAGAAATAACCAGATTTATTTTTTTTCTTCATTTTTCTGGCAATAGAGAAGTACACTAGCTGGCTTTTTTTTAAAATAAAAAAAATAATATTTCAGATAGGGAGACTTCTGGTGAAGATTGATTGTGTACTAGGCATCTCCAAAGGAGTAGACTTGACATTACAGCCAGATGGTAAATTTTGGCTGACAAAATATTTCTGAAAAAAGGAGAGATCACAATATTATCCGCTTGTACTTGCCACAGGTGCTTCTTGTGAGTAGATTGCAGGAACATAATTTTTGTGGTTGGCTCAGGAGTCAAGCAGCCAAGAGTTGAAGGATTCCCACTCAGCTCTTAGCTGATATATATATGTATGTATGTATGTATATATGTATATGAGAATATTTTTACAGCTCCTGTTTTTAGGCCCATTTTTAAGGGAGGAGACAAACTTGTCATCCTTCTCTGCCCTTCGACTCAACCTAGAGATCATCCAGACAGAGACCTATTAATCCCAGTAGAAGAAGTATGGCCAGCTGAAGAGGGCTAAAAAGCCCGAAATGGATCCATCCTGGTCTCTTAATTAATTATTAAATCATCCCTTAAAAATCTAACACATATCTAAAAAGACAGCAGCAACCTTAATAGGTCTCTGTCTGGATGATCTCTAGGTTGAGTCGAAGGGCAGAGAAGGATGACAAGTTTGTCTCCTCCCTTAAAAATGGGCCTAAAAACGAGCTGAAAAAATATTCTCTCATCAATATGAGTCCTGTAAAAAGGATGATGTAATCAGGGAAGCTGGTTAGCTCAAGGCATAGAGAGGCTTGCCTCATGTGCTGGAAAGTGCCGGTTCAAATCCCAGTAGAAGAAGTATGGCCAGCTGAAGAGGGCTAAAAAGCCCGAAATGGATCCATCCTGGTCTCTTAATTAATTATTAAATCATCCCTTAAAAATCTAACATATATTAGATTTTTAAATATATTATATTATTTATAAAAATAAATAATATTTTATATATTATTTTATATATTATTTATTAAATAATATATTATTTATTAAAATTAAAATTATTATTAATAAATTAATTTATTATTTATTAAATTTTTATACCGCCCTTCTCCCTTCCGGGACTCAGGGCGGTGTACAGGCACTAATGAAAGTCAATGATATAAAACATAAAATACAGTTAAAAATCTATTAAATAGCTAGCCTGACTAAAATCCTGTTAAAAACCCTTACTAAAACAATTTAAAAAACTACGCCAGGCCGGCAGCACGAAATATATATATCGCATGTGCACCCCAGGCTCACCTAGCAATGTTTCTTAATCGCTTTTGGAAATTGCTTTTTAAGTGCTTTCTAGTCATTAGGAACCAATGCAATTACACATCTTACAGCAATATGCAATCCTTAGCAAAGGAAGTTTGAAATATAAATTTAAGACATATACAGCAGAAGGGTGATTAAAACGTCAATTTTAAAAAATTACAAATGGACCGAAGGTCCAGATGAACTCGAAGTAGGAGTTTCAAAAATTAGTTATAAGAATCCTTTCCATTGGGAAATGCTGTTGTTTTGAATTCTTAATAAAAGAAGCATGAAAGGATGGGACTTTGAAAGCTGGACACTAGAAGGAACCAGAAGGAACTAAAGATTACAATTAACAGAGAAGAACATATTTGATTTACTAATAAAAGAGTACAAAAAAGAACTCTAACGTTGGATGTGATGAAGGGTATTTTTAAAACAATGGTGTCATAAATGTTTGGCATTGTAGAGAGACTGTTTTTAAAGGAAGTTATGAGAGAGAAAGAAGTTTTATCGGACAAGACTGACATTGATTTAAAAATGACAGCCTAAAACTCTGATGGCGAACCTATGGCATGTGTGCCGCAGAGCCCTCTGCGGGCACGCGAACTGTTGTCCCAGATCAGCTTGACCACGCATGCGCGCGTGCCTCCCACCGGCCGGGTGATTTTGGGGTCTCTGCCACACATGCTCGAAGAACAGAATGCATGCAGGAGATGTATATGCATGTGCGGGAGGGCACGCGCATGCACGGGGGGCTGAGGGGGCCACACGTGCATGTGGGGGGGGGCGCGCTTTCGACACATGACAACAAAAAGGTTAGCTATGATTGGTCTAAAAGAATCATGTGGAAAATACAAATGAAACGGGTTGGTGACTTAATTTAAAGGAGAAAGAGTGACCTGGATAACTTTTCCACATTTGACCCTCAACAAAGCCCTGTTAAAGTTGGACGTGTGGACTCTAGTATCAGATAAAACATTTCATCGGGATTCCGTTTTGCTAAATTTGCCCAGCATTTTGGCAATTGTAGCAACACTTTTTGTGATCGCTCCGCATACGGGTTAATTCTCTACTGACCGTGAAGAAATTGAAGCTGAAGCACTGAAATAAAACAAGCCTTCAAAATCAATCGTAAGATAATTGCAGATAAGAAAATGTGAGGGTTTTTCAATGACCATCCTAATCCCAGGCCTGAAATTACAACTTGATCTCCATGCATTCGTTGCATTGAAAAGAATGGGGAGGAAAAACAGTTCGAGGAATTATTAGCGACTCTGGGTTCAGAACCAGTGTCACAACTCTGGTCCCGTAACCAGTGTTAGGAAATAAATGCGGAATAGTGTAACACACCGGACAGTAAAGAGTTACGTTGCTTTAACCACAAACAAACTCTAAAACAGTGATAGTAAGAAAATAAATAGTCTTTACTTTGTAGCAACTAAAATACTTCTTCCGACCAGAGATTCTAACTTCTCAAACAATAACAGTCCTTCACCAAGCACAGAGTTATCTTACAGTGATGCAAAACAAATACTTCTTCTCTCTTCAGCTTCAACTCCTCCAGCGGCAATCAGTAAACACAGGACTCAGTGGTCAAACAAGGGAACGGACTGTGTTCCTGAGCTTCCTTCATGGTAGAGCTGAGAAGCACAGCCAATCAGAATTTAACACAGTTCTTAAACTACATAACTCCTTAAGAACATATTGTCAACCTAATATAAGGCTGAATATCCTAACAGGAATATTTTTTTTTTTTACTGATCCTGGCAAATGCTTTGAAGCTGTTTTTGGATGAAATCCTGATTGAAATCCTTTAAAAAACCTTTGTGTATTTACTCTTATTTTGAATTTGTAGACAAATGGCATCAAAATTTTAAATCCACTACGTGTTCACATTTGCAGAAAGATGGGTTTAATTTTGTAGCATGTAGAAGTTTTGCTTTACTTAGAAATTCATTGGAAAACATCATTGGATTAGGAGATCACAAAAGTTTTACCTGTAACTCTGCTATATACTATTTGCATGCAATGCTTAGTGTCCCATTTCTCTTTAATCCTGAAAAAGTATAAGCCCAGCATTTTAATTTGGTCTTAGCGCAGGATGGTTATCAAATAAGTTTTTTAAATTTTTTACGTGATTTTGTATGTATTTTTAAATTCCTGTGCGCCGCCCTGGGGTCTTTTTGGAGAAGGGCGGGGTATAAATTTAATAAAATAAAAATAAAATAATAAATTTGAATTATCTGACTATCCCTGATTACGATTGTGGGTTTTTTTCTAGAATGAAATTCAGTTCTTTTCTATCAGCTCATTCTATAAATTGATGTTTAAATTGCAATAAAAATATGGTTCATGTGCTCTTTCCTCATAATTTCTATAGGGATGTGAGCTCTAGATTTATTAGTCCTTTCTTAATAAAATATCCTGGAAAAACGAATAAATGATATATGACCTTTTACTTGGCAGTAATATCAAATTACTGATGGAAACAGATGTTAGTTTTTAGACAGTAACCATGAGGATATGAAAGGAAATTTCCAGCAGGAATAGATTTAGTTATTTTATGGGATTAATACTTTAGTATTGTTTTACATTTTTATTAACATTAGAAGCAAGCAGACATGAAAACAATAACTTCAAAGATGGGAGAGGAAATTATTAAACTGTATAATACATTTTTTTACGCTTTTATAGATTTTACATATATCTCAAAAACTGTTTTGTTCTCTTTTTTTGGTAGGAGAAAAATTGCTTTGGTTTCAATGTCACCTTGATCCTGACAAAATGGAATACACAAAAAAAGAAGCGTCTGAATTAGTAGAAAAGTAGGTTTATAGCGAGCGACCTAAATCTTCTGTGTTTGGAACAAGAATGTTGAGTTGATGTTCATAATTTTACCTACTTGATATGTTTTTCAAAATGGAAATATCCTGTTGTATGTGGTGCATTAGAACATCTGTTGGTATATGCCATTTGTAGTATTTATTCATGCAGTGTAATTTTAACTTCATATATGTTAATTATTATAAGTAAATAGAAACAATTAAATTAACTATTCTAATCTAATTGTTTTTCTGGAATAATAATATATATATATATATGTAATTGTTTCTGTTGTGTACTATTTGTAGGCAATTATTGAGCCCACTTTTAGTGTCAAATATCCTGTTTCTGGATTTTGTAAATAAACAAACTTATTTATTTGACATACGAGCTGAAATTAAAAAGCAACTTTAGTTTGGAACATACACAAAGTAGTTTGATAATATAGATACTTTCTGCTTTTTAAAAATCTTTTCCTGGCTAAAGAAATCTATGCTATTCTTTTGTTATCAGATTGCTGTTTCAAACCTGCATAGCTGATGACATCAAGCTAGAGAAGAAACTTGCCTCTGATATTAGTGTTTCTGTATATATTCCTTATTCTTTAATATTCAAGATGATTTAATGCAGGGGTCTCAAACTCAATTCACCTGGCGGCCGCTGGAGGCAAAGTCTGGGTGAGGCTGGACCGCATAAGTGATTCCTTATATTAATATTAATACTAATATTAAACTTTCATATCACGGTGGGGGCCACAAGATATCGTCCTGCGGGCCGCGAGAATGAGACCTCTGGTTTAATGTTTCTAAATAATCGACAAGTATTGCTTTGAAAAACATCAGTGTTTCTTAAATGACAGTTTGCTGTGTTTTAGTTATTTGCAGCGATTTCGTGATGAGCTGGAACAGATTGAACTGCACAACAGCATTAAAGGAAGACAGTCCAGGCAGCATAGTTCCAGAGAGACCGTAATCAAACAGACCATGGAACGTGAAAGACAGCAGTATGAAAGCTATGGCATAGGTATGCTGTGTTAGAAAGTAATCTGTTATTAAAATGTGCCCCAAATGTAAGAAACGCTACCCCGTTTCCCTGAAAATAAGACCTCCCCGGATAATAAGGTCAATCGGGCTTTTGAGCGCATGCACTAAAATAAGCCCTCCCCCAAAAATATTGCAACACAGCCGCAGCCATGAGGTGACAACACTCACCACCTCCTGCACCTCAAAAATAATAAGACCTCCCACAAAATAAGCCCAAGCGCTTATTTTGGGGGTTAAATGAAAATAAGAGCATGTCTTACTTTAGGGGAAACACGGTACATCAAAGACCATTAACACGAGTTCTACTTCCGAAGGAATTGTTTTCTCACATCTTATTCATATTTTATTCTCTGTATGCTGTTGGACTTTACTTACGCTTGGCATTCAGGTACCAGCATCTCAAATCTCTTTGTTTTACTGAAGAAGGGTGCAAGGTGTATAATCTGTGTTAAGGCCTTCCAAGGTGGTAGTTAATTTGATGCATGCCAAAGATTTTTTAATAATAAACTAGCCGTTCCCGGCCAGGCGTTGCTACGGCCCAGTCTGGTTAAATGGCCAATCTGTGTGTAGATCTACACCTGCACACACAAACACGTACACACAATCACCGTATAACCCCCAACCTACCTACCTACTCCCTTTCTCCCTCTACCTACCTACCTACCTACTCCCTTTCTCCCTCTACCTACCTACCTACCTACCTACTCCCTTTCTCCCTCTCTCCCGCTACCTACCTACCTACTGTATTTCTCCTTTGCTCTCTCTATCCCTCTACCTACCTGCCTGCCTGCCTACCTACCTACCTACTGTATTTCGCCCCCTCTCTCTATCCCTCTACCTACCTGCCTGCCTGCCTACCTACCTACCTACTGTATTTCGCCCCCTCTCTCTATCCCTCTACCTACCTGTCTACCTACCTACTGTATTTCTTCCTCTCTACCTACCTACCTACCTACCTACTGTATTTCTCCCTCTCCCTCCCTCCCTACCTACTGTATTTCTCCCTCTCTCTTTCTAACTACCTACCTACTGTATTTCTCCCTCTACCTTCCTACCTACTGCATGTCTCCCTCCCTCTCTATCCCTATAGCTGCCTACCTACCTACCTACTGTATTTTCCTTCTCTATCCCTCTCCCTCCCTCCCTCCCTACTGTATTTCTCCCTTTCTATCTCTTTACCTAGCTACCTACCTACCTACCTACCTACCTACTGCATTTCTCCCTCCCTCTCTCTATCCCTATAGCTGGCTACCTACCTACCTACTATATATCTCCCTCTCTCCCTCTACCTACCTACCTACTTACTGTATTTCTCCCTCTACCTACCTAACTACCTACCTACTGCATTTCTCCCTCCCTCTTCCTATCCCTATAGCTGCCTACCTACCTACCTTGAATCTTATGGACAGAGTATCTTATGTCATAAAGGATGACATAATACCTGTGGCCCATTGCTCTCTCTGTATCCATCTACCTACCTTTTGTACAATTTTTTACATTTCCGTTGTGTGTACCTGGCACAGGTGTGACATCTACACAATCTATATATATATATCATTGGTGCCGTACTTGAAAGAAACGTTGTGTGAAAATTTGGAAGCGATCGGTGCAGTACTTTCGGAGATTAGCGGTTTTGAACAAACTCTTGTTACATTTTTATTTATATAGATATAGATGGTCAGTGTAACCTTGTTTCTGATGAATTGCTGCGAGTTTAGACGAGTTTGCTTGAAAAATTCATGTCCATAAAGAGCACTTGAAATGTTCTTCAGTTTTGACATGGCGACAACTTAAAATGAACAGTAGATATGCTACATGTATTGGAAGTCTCTCTCTATAGCCTATTCATTTATCTTTTATGTATGTATAATTTAACACACATTGTATTCAAATTGCCCAGGTCCACTTCACTTTTTTTTTACTGTGAAATATTTAAGGAGAAATAATCATTTGCATATTTCTTGATTAACTTGGTTCTAATTTGAGAAAAAATGATTTACACTGCTAGGCAGCGTTATTAGAGATGGTAGTTTAAGATGAAAAGTTATATTGACTAATTTTTAAAATGCATAGTATTTCTATTGGCTTTTATTTACAATAAAATTTACAATTCATTGAGAAGAGATGACCAAGGGTGTGACTTCCTTTCCCCCCCAGTATTCATTAGTTTTTCTTACCAGTTAATTATAGTTTTTTTTAAAACAACAATTTTATTGGTTTTTGCAAATTTTTTCAAAAGGAAAAGGGTATGTAGGATAAAAAGAAATATTTTAGGGCTTCCATGTCGGAGGTGATGGTCGTCTCCAAGGTTACATAAAGAATTTTTTTTTCAATATAAGGTGGAGAGAGATACATACATATCATATCATAAGTTTCATGCATTCAATCATTTGTTTCTGTTAGCGTCCGTTTAGGAATTACAGTATATAAAGGTAAAAAAAATTTTTGTGTGAACTGAGTCTTTTGGCTATTGTATCTTCTTCCTTCCCGCCAGTGGGCGGAGCCATGGCCCCTCCCGCTCCCCCATTTTCATCCTCCAGGATTGAGGAGTGTTTTTTAAGGCCTCCGCCTCTTCAATTGTTTTAATTCTTACTCTCCCCCCATCCCAGAACACCAACATTCCTTCCGGCATTGACCACTTGAACCACACCCCTTTTTTAAACAATTTTTTTGATAAGAAGGAATATTTCCTTCTTATCTCTCGAATCAGTTAATTATAGTTTTGCCTGGAAAAATTAGGTGCTTTTCCAAATTTGATGTGAAACATTTAAGTACTAAATTAGCCCAATTGATTAAAGTTGCTTAATTGGCTAAAATAATATCCTTGAGAGGGCAGCGTGTAATTTTTTTTTCTTTGTTGCAAATAGAGTTTTTTCCTGATAAAGTACTTAATATTAACGCAGGTACATATTTTTGTACATTGCTAACGAAGTAAATCTAATAGCCATCTTTTTGAACGTATTCTTTGGGGTATCCTGCAAATTGAAATAAGATATTTTGATGAATCGGTTTTAATTTCTAAAGTAAGCAAAATAAAACCGGTGAATTTGTCTCTTTCAACTACAATAACAAAATCAGACTGTTGGTGAACACTAATCTTTTAATTTCCTTACTCTATGCATTGATCTAGATTCAATTTCTTTCCATAGATATCCCTGACATTGTAAACTGTAAACATCTTCGATATTTCAGGTGAGTTTTTTTCTAACTATCCCCAAATGAAGCGGTCAGGGATATTTTACTCCAGCATAATTTCTGTTAATTTTTAAAAGAGGGCACAGTCTTTTAGTGCAAAGTAACCTAGTATAAACAGTCTATTTTCCAACAATGGCACCCATCGGTTTCATGTAACGTTTTCAACAAATCAATCAAATCAAATCAAAATTTAATTTGTAGACCGCTCCCTCTCCCCGAGGGGACTCGGGGCGGTGCACAGGAGGTTAAAAACATACAAACATGAAAACATTATAAATATGTAAAATCAAACTAAACAATTGAGTCCCTGTGCCAAAAACCTAAAATCCTTTAAAACTAAACCCCTTAAAAACCTAGTTAAAACAATTTGATATTCAGATTAAAGCTGGAAAAGTAGATTAGGCCAGGCCGGCCTGCTGGAAGAAATAAGTCTTAAGCTTTTGTCATATTGCATTATGATTCTTTCTGTTATACAGAATATTACATTATAAAATGGGAATTTGATGTATTATAACTCAGAAATAAACTGCTAAGTGAAAATTGAGGGTTTATATATTTGTACCTTTTTTTACCTTTTTCTCTGTTTTTAATTTGGTTAGTATTAGACTTTTATAAAAATTAAAACGTTAATATTGATGTTGTTTTAATTGCTTGGCACAATGCCCGGGGGAATCCCATTTAGATGGAAATCCACGGCTAAGCTTGAAATCAGTGGGGAAAACCAATCTCAATGGATAGATTCAGAGAGGCTGTTTATGGAAAGTAGGCTTCTTATGTTCCATTTTGCTTCATTTTATTTTCCTGGAAAAATTAATAGGAAATCCTACTTCTAGTTGAAGTTTAGGCTTCCTTGAAATCTCTAAAAATAAACAAAGGAAGATCATGGTTAAATTTGGAGAGGCTGTTAAGAGATAGTGGACTTTTTACATTCCTCTTCTGCCTTATTTCAATTCCAGGGCAAAATACATGCTGAATTCTACTGGGATGGAAATCAGCCTGTGGTCAGTTAGGCTTCCTTGAAATCAATGTTGAAAACTACACAGGATTTGAGATACTTTTATGGCTGGAGCTCTTCTTTCCTTTTCCATTCTGCCTCTGATTAAATGTGGAGGGAAGGGATTTACTTAAAGAGTACATCAGTGGTTCTTACCCAACCCTTAGTGCATAACCTCAAGAGTTTTCCAAGGTTGAGTCATCCCCGTGTTAGAAAAAGTCAACTGCAGAAACCGATGAGCTTTGAGAAAGCATTAATTTCTGTCCCACTTAACAAAATCCAGGAATGAATTAATTAAAAACAGAGAGAAGGTTGTAGTGGTGGGAAGAATTCCTGATAGTTGCAGTCAAATTTTCTTTTGGGATACTTTCCTCAGGCTACAATAGATAGGATCAGTTAATATACAATACAATACAATAGCAGAGTTGGAAGGGACCTAGGGGGGGCTTCTAGTCCAACCCCCTGCCTAGGCAGGAAGCCCTATACCGTTTCAGACAAATGGCAATCCAACATCCTCTTAAAGACTTCCAGGGTTGGGGCATTCACAACTTCTGGAGGCAAGTTGTTCCACTGATTAATTGTTCTCACTGTCAGGAAATTTCTCCTCAGTTCTAAGTTGCTTCTCTCCTTGATTAGTTTCCACCCATTGCTTCTTGTTCTGCCCTCAGTTGCCTTGGAGAATAGTTTGACTCCCTCTTCTTTGTGGCCACCCCTGAGATATTGGAGCACTGCTATCCTGTCTCCCTTAGTCCTTCTTTTCATTACTAGACATATCCAGTTCCTTTCCTAATAAAGTAGATAGAGAATTTTACATATAAATTGGACCCAGAATATTTTTGTTTTTGTTTAATTTGGTGGGGTTATATTCATATAAATATTGTAAGCCTATTTTAGAGTATACGTAGTAGTTTTCCTGTCCTTCCTGCATCCTAGGAATTTCAGTAAACATTTCTTCAATTAGGTGGATTTATTCCAGGGTTATTTTATAAAGTCCTTTCCAATCAAAGTATTGTTTTTTTGTTTTGTTTTAAATAGGAGCAACGATTGATCACCAACATAAATATATTACGGATTCCATCACCTAACGCTTGCCATTTTTCTTCCATTTCTACCAGAGACTGGGATGGTGACCTGAAGAAGCTACCAAATATTAAAATGAGAAAGTTATCCAGTAAAGATCTCAGCAGTAGTAGAAGGGAGAATGCAAATGTTGAAGCTGGGAATGAATTGCCCGACGCACAGGATGTGGAAGAAAAAGAAATTGCTGGGATATCTGAAACAGATTGAAAAAACAGTGTTTAAACCAGGGGTTCCCAAACTTGGCCACTTGAAGACTTGTGGACTTCAACTCCCAGAAATCTCCAGCCAGCAGAGCTGGCTGGAGAATTCTAGGGGTTGAAGTCCACAAGTCTTCAAGTGGCCAAGTTTGGGAATCTCTGATCTAGTGTGTTCTGCTGGCTGGAGAATTCTGGGAAGTTGAAGTCCACAAGTCTTCAAGTGGCCAAGTTTGGGAACCCCTGGTTTAAACTGTCTATTGCAGCAAGAAACCTTCCTTTCACTCAACCAAGAACACCTGAAGTTCTGATCACTATGATAATTTATACTGCTGTTTATAATATTGCATTGTCTTTTTAAAAAAAAACACAGTGCAATGTATGTAAGGTTCATTAAAAAAATACTTGATATTACATTGATAGAACCAAACTCTGATTAGTCTAAAGTAATCCTTTTAATTAGTCATACAATGCAACACAACCACTTCTTTAAAGCTCATGAAGAAAAAGTCCAATTTTTAATCTTGCACCTCACCTACTACCTTTCCCAACTTGTTGTTCTTCAAGAGAAAGTACTGGTCTGATTGTCATTACAGTAGGAGCAAAGTATTTTTAGGGGTTAACTTAAATGCACCTTTCCATACCCCAAGAATGGCAACCTTTTTTTAATAGTGCGTTCTGGCATTCTTCTTTCCTGAGCTGCAGATTGGAAGCATAGCGCATAGCATCACTTGAGAGGTTGGGATGAAGAAATGCCTAATTTTGGAGCAGGTACTATTAAGGATTCTATATTTCCCCTTGAACTCTTCCAAATAGTAACAATGCATAATACAATACAATACAATAGCAGAGTTGGAAGGGACCTTGTAGGTCTTCTAGTCCAACCCCCTGCGTGGGCAGGAACCTTATACCATTTCAGACAAATCTAACATCTTAAAGACTTCCAGGGTTGGGGCATTCACAACTTCTGGAGGCAGGCTGTTCCAGAGGTTAATTGTTCTGTCAGGAAATTTCTCCTTAGTTCTAAGTTGCTTCTCTCCTTGATTAGTTTCCACCCATTGCTTCTTGTCCTGCCCCCAGGTGCCTTGGAGAATAGTTTGGCTCCCTCTTCTT
Source organism: Rhabdophis nuchalis (assembly GCA_039707465.1). Taxonomy (NCBI): domain Eukaryota; kingdom Metazoa; phylum Chordata; class Lepidosauria; order Squamata; family Natricidae; genus Rhabdophis; species Rhabdophis nuchalis. Next base: position 10,995,029 of record CM077661.1, read on the forward strand.
TGTGGCACCCTCTGAGATATCGGAACACTGCTATCATGTCTCCCCTGGTCCTTCTCTTCATCAAACTAGATATACCCAGCTCCTGCAACCGTTCTTCATATGTTTTAGTCTCCAGTCCCCTAATCATCTTGGTTGCTCTTCTCTGCACTCTTTCCAGAGTCTCCACGTCTTTTCTACATCGTGGCGACCAAAACTGTATGCAGTATTCCAAGTGTGGCCTTACCAAGGCACTATACAGTGGCATTAACACTTCACGTGATCTAGATTCTATCCCTCTGTTTATGCAGCCTAGAACTGTGTTGGCTTTTTTGGCAGCTGCTGCCCACGGCTGGCTCATATGTAAATGGTTGTCCACTATGACTCCAAGATCCCTCTCACAGTTGCTACTATTGAGCAAGGTACCACCTATACTGTACCTGTGCATTTTGTTTTTCTTGCCTAAATGTAGAACCTTATTTTAATGGGAGGAACTGTTTTGCCATTCTCTTAACACACCACATTTAGCTCTTTTCTTTTTACAAAAAGGTTTCCTGCTAAGCCAGGGGTCTCAAACTCAATTTACCTGGGGGCCGCTGGAGGCAGAGGCTGGGTGAGGCTGGGATTCCACAGAGGTCCACTCCCCCTGCGGGCTGCACTAATATTATACATTCATATCACGGTGGGGGCCACAAGATACCATCCTGTGGGCTGCAATTGGCCCGTGGGCCGCAATAACGAGACTTCTGTGCTAAGGAAACATAGGCACATAATTGTGTGTCCCAGGTATCTTATTTACAGTATGTTGAGTTGGGAAGAATAAAATATAGGCTTATAAAATAAGATTGAAAAAGGATAAAATATGGGCTAGAAAACAGTAGTGAAGAAAGCATACTAACCAGTATATTTAAGCTGTCTTCTTTCTTGGATTTGATCTTTGAGTTCTTTAGGTCAGGGGTCTTCAACCTCTGCAACTTTAAGTCTGAAGGACTTCAGCTCCCAGACTTCTCCAGCCAGCATAGCTGGCTGGAGAAGTCTGGGAGCTGAGGTCCTTCAGACTTAAAGTCGCAGAGGTTGGAGACCCCTGCTTTAGGTGTAATATTCTATGTGGTAACTTGTAATATTTTCCCAAATATGCTTTTTCAGTTTTTTTGTTCTTTTTCTTTGATGATGTTTTACTTCTCATCCAAGAAGTTTCTTCAGCTCTGACAAGATAGTGGGAATGGAGAGCTTCTTGGATAAGAAGCAAAAGAAAAAATCAGAAAGCCCCGTTGCCTCCCGAAAAAGCATCTTTGGGGCAACCATGACCTGGATGACTTGAGATTCTCTACAGACTTGTAATATTTTCATAATTCAAAATTACTAATTTTTGGACAAGCAGATACCTTGACTTCACCAGTTTTGCTTCAGAGAATATACTAGTGGGCTTTCTACTTCAGTACTGCTCTCTCTTTAAAACAAAGTTCCTTAACATTGATTTATAAATCAGATTTTGAAGCACCTACCGCATTTTTCAGAGTATAAGACGCACCTTTTTTCCTCTAAAATGAGGCTGAAAATCTGGGTGCGTCTTATACATTGAATATAGCATTTTGTGCCTCCTGAAACCCCTTCACCAAAATGGCCATGCATACCCTTATGGAGATTTCCAGAGAGCTCCTCGGGGCTGGGGAGGGCAGAAATGAGCAAAAAACAGGGCGTTTTTGCCGCGCCCAGCCCCCAGCAGCACTCTATAAGCCTCCATAGGGCTATGCATGCAATTTTTTTGACCAATAAATGGGTCATTTTTTACTCGTTTTGGTTCCCCACCCCTCCAGAAGCACTCTGCAAGCCCCCCCCCCCCGGGCTATGCATGCCTTTTATTTGGGGAAAAAACGGGCCCATTTTCTCAAAAAACGGGCCGTTTTGGGGAGGTTTGCAGAGTGCAAAAAGGGTTTTTTCCCCCTTTTGGAAAGCTGCTTAGTTAGAGTGATTGATGAGAATTAAGTTGTTCAAGTACTGTGCCTGCAGAAACAAAGATGTGTTCCAAAGGTGGTCAGTGATTTCCTTGTCTAACTCATGGGTAAATACACCTGGAAACATCTACCTACCTACCTATCTATTGTATTTCGCTCTATTTCTCTCTATCCCTCTACCTACCTATCTACACTCTCTCCCTACCTACTGTATTTCTCTATTTCTCTCGATCCCTTTACCTACCTACCTACCTAACTAGCTAACTAACTACTCTCTCTCCCTACCTACCTACTGCATTTTTCTTTCTCTCCCTCTCTATCCCTTTATCTACCTATCTACCTGCTCTCTCTCCCCCTACCTACTGTATTTCTCTCTTTCTCTCCCTCTCTATCCCTCTATCTACCTTTTTTTTAAAAAAAATTGCCTCTTCAAAACCTGGGTGCATCTTATACTCTGAAAAATACGGTATTCAGGCTACTGAAGTGATATTAAACTACATTCCTGAAGAACGGGGAAAGAATGCAATCCTGATTTTTTCTTCTTGAGTTAAACTGTTGCTCAGGAAAAGGACTGGATTACATTTGGTTTTAACTCAGTCATTTCTCACTTAAATGTAATCTCAAGCACTTAGACCGGGCTTTCATTTAAAGGGCATTGTATAAGACGACAACATCCTCAAGTTTGAAACTTCAGACTGGAAATATAAAACACCTAATATGAATACGTAATGGAGAAATGATTACTTTCTATTAAAAAAAGGATTTATAGCCACTTAAGAGTCATCTGTTTATTACAAATACAAATTTGTTCCACAACAATTAGTTTTGTTTTTTCTCACCCCAAGAACCTTTTTAATACACAAATCACCCACAAAAGCTCTTGCCAAAGAGAACCGGGTAAAACAAGTAACAAACTTGCAAGTCCAATGATTATATATAATAAAATATTTGCATCGTAGATTGCAGTGCAGTTTTCAGAAATTGAGAGATAATTTTCAGATAAATGGGGATCGGTGCAACAATGTAAATACCTTTGCTATGATTGCTTTCCACCTGTATCAATTATACTAATCGTATTTTAGATTTATAGCCAGGAGGATAATTTGGAATCGAATGCTGCCTAAGAATCAAACAATACTGGAATTTAACATTTTGCTTTTTTCCCCTTAAAGGACAGTATATTCCACGTTTCTTCTGGTATCGGTAATACACTTTCTTTAACTGGTACTCCAAAAAAGAGCATTAAAAAGTACCACCATTTGGCATATGGCAAATTGTGGTACAAATATAATTTTTAAATACAACTGAAAGATGTTCCTTCAGGTTTTAAAAAAAATAGCCTAATTCCCTCAATTCTATGGAATTAAGCCAAAACAAATCTTGGTTTAAAACTGTTGCTGACATAATGATAAGTTGTTTCTAAATCTTGGTATGGGAATCCTGTAGACCAGGGGTCTCCAACCTTTGCAACTTTAAGTCTGAAGGACTTCAGCTCCCAGACTTCTCCAGCCAGCAAAGTCTGGAAAGCAAAGCTGGCTGGAGAAGTCTGGGAGCTGAAGTCCTTCAGACTTAAAGTTGCAAAGGTTGGTGACCCCTGCTGTAGACCTTTTCGCCCAATGCATCATGCTATATAAACATGCCAACATTTCTATGAATCTACCGTGGTAACTTTACTGGCACTGAATATATGAATAACCAGCCATTTACTTTTTTGTTACATGCATCACAATCCTTCTACACAACGTTGCTGTGTATGGGCTCCATTGTATGGTCTCTGCAGATTATGCAGTTGAGACAAATAACTGCCTGGACTGACATTAGCATTAGTAAAATGATAAGAAATTCACATTGCAGTATTATTCCCAAAGTGCGTTTTGTTGCATATAAGTTCAGTTTTCCGCTTTTAATGCCATAGTGATTCTTCTCTGCAAAGCATAGTAACACCATAAATATTTATAGTTGGAGAAGAAGCATAAGTTATCCCTCCAGTTCATAAATATAACCCAAGCTATATCCTGATCTTTGTATATGTCACTTAGGAAAAAAAAATGCAAACTATTCAGCTTGAATATTATTTTGGCTTGTGGTCCGGCTTCTTTTCCATCTGTCCCATTATCTGTATTAAATTATGGGATTGTCTAAAGACCACAAAATACTATAATGGCGTTTTTTTTAAATCTTTTATCTGAAATACTTAGTTTACAGTTCAGTTATCCAGTTTTCATTTCAGAAAGCTTTCCAGCATTAGAATTCTTGTCATATCCATCATATTGTATAATATTAAACTTTATAGTTAATATGTTTTCAACCAAGCTACATTTCTGATAAACAACTCTGACTTACTGACATCAAGTGAGAAAATACCCATTTATCTTAATGAAGTTAACTGCTTTTGCAATTTCTCAATGGAACAAACGAATATAATCATCTCAGAGCAGTTTACACTTTTTTTAAAATTTGCAGCATGAATTATAATTCTTTTAGAAATAACCAATTGGAGTTTTTCATCATAAGCTCTCCTTTTTACTATTTTCCTGCTAAACTCACATTACTTGGGCACAAGTCACAATACAACCAACAAGAATAACAGTGACAGAAGTAAGATACTTATTTTTCTGTAAATATCTTACTTTAAGCCTCCTGGGTAAATACTTCTGAAATGGGATGCCAAATTATTCTTTGGATCCCTGCAGGCTGCATTCTTACATTGATTTGAATTTAAGCATCTCATTTAATCATACCTCATTGTATATTAATATATTAAAATAATAGTATCAAATGAACTACTGAATCCTTAACTGTTAAAATTCATTCTTATATAGAAGTTACTGCATATATTGTCATAATGTGAATACTGTCTCCACTGACTTTTTCAAGGCTATCTTTAAAACAAAGCATTGGGTGTAACTTTTGGGTGGGTTTTTTTTCTTTCTTTTTTCTTTTTGCATATTTCTCACCCAAATAAAGAGATACTGGAAATTATAAAGTACTTAACAAAAGTACCCTGGTGTTTTAATACTCTGATTTAATGAATTTTCCTTTGGAAGAATAATCTTACAGTGGCCAGGAAATTTTTAATATTCTAACTATATAAGAGTAATTACAAACCAAGTTGCTACTCCAGATGAGCGTAGCAATTTGTCAGGGAATTTGATGTTAATTATTTCTGTGTCTTATGATTGACCAAGAAAAATATTCTAATATTCTACTTTACAAATACTCAAAATCCATTATTACTTAATAAGAGTGGTTTTTTTTTTACAGAAATGTTATAGGGTAATCGCTTTAGCATTAAATATCACATTATCAAACAGATAATTTGTGCTTCGATGCATACCTTTATAAGAACCTTAAAAATGTGTTTGATCTCCCCACCCCAAGTTTACAATAATTAGCAAAAAGACCATTGTAGCAAATACACATAACGTTTTTTCTTCTTCTTCTTGTAAACAGAACATAAGTAGAGGTTCTGCAAATGCAGTTCTTTTAAGCCATCAATAGTAGTGTTGGCATGTCTTTTGCCGGTTAGACGTTTTTGCTTTTCTATCTTCTTCAAACTTTTAACCGTGCTTAGCAAGAAAGGTGAAAAAACATTTCTCAGTTACACTTCAGAGGTAATGCGCATCTTATTGTCGATTTTCCTTGCTATTTTTTTTTAATGTTCGTTCTTTTTTCAAATATAATCTGTGGATTTGATTTTTTTTCTCCCCTTGCAGCTAACGGAAACTTTGTTTCCCAAAGAAATGCGACTTCCATCAAACGGGCATGACGTCAGGAACGGTTTCTTCTGTTGGCTGAGAGTTCGTCTCTGTCTGTGACATGGGAACTACGACGGTATCTTTAATTTCAGTGTTCTGAACGGTGGAAGAATTTTTCTCCTCCAGTTTCTTGGCCGTATCTGGACAGTTCTGAACAAATATCACCCGGTTATAAGCCTTCAGCCTTCGCCATAACTGAACGTAGACTTTACACTGCACGTACATGAAGACGAGGCCTCCAGTGAATCCAATGGCTACCACAACCAATTTTGTCCAAAATGGCCATTCTAGGACTCCTTTCCATAAGAGAGAGAGAGAGAGAGAGAGAGAGAGAGAGAGAGAGAGAGAGAGAGAGAGAGAGAGAGAGAGAGAGAGAGAGAGAGAGAGAGAGAGAGAGAGAGAGAGAGATATTAATGTCAAATTGATCAGGACTATTTCTGTGGCTTTCTCTAATATTTACTATCAACTATACTTGCTGTGAGTGCAAAAAAAAGCAGCCGAGCCGTGGACCGTCCCGCTCATATGAAGGACGGGAGGCTTTCCCTGGTGGGAGCCCCTTGGTTAAACGTTGAAGTTCCTCCCTCCCCCTCGCTCCCCTCCGGCTTCCGATGGGAAGGCAATGTGCTCTGCTCACTCCCCAAGTCCGCTCTTGTTCTGGTGCTGGTGGCTTTGCGGCCGGCGGCCAGCGGAGCCGAGCCCGTTTCTGTGCAAGGAAAGGGGGACCTTGTGACCGCTTCCTCCGCCTTGCTCCCCCTGAGGCTTTCTGGCCGCGCTCTGCCTTGCTTGGTGTCCTAACATCGCTGAGACTAGAGCCTATTTTTGTGTCTTAAGAATGAAGTAACTTTGTGGCATTTTCTTGCTCATTCCCCTTGCCTGTTTTCTATTCAGTTTAATAATAGTCTTTTCCACAGAATAATCTGCTATTTTACTCATTTGTTTTCTAGCAAAGCATTGTACTCGAGTCAGACTTATACTGATGAAAGATAAGTTCATGTCCTTGGAAAATAAAATGTATTCCTAGCAAGCACAAAAAAACCCCAAACCTATATTTGCTGAGTGGTTTAGAAACACACTTTCTACTATTTTCATATAAAGACAAAAGTTACAGGTAGTCCTCAATGACATCATTCAAGGCACAAATTTACACTACTAAATTAACTGGTAGTTAGGTGAAAGTTCTTAGGACGGCATTATTTAACAGTGGCAGTTCTGGTCATCGCAGGTGTGATGATTAGGCAAGGACCTCGTGCTTCTCTTGAGTACATGCATCTCCCACTCGCTCGCCTGTCTCTGCTTTATTGCCCTGAATGCTTCTTCTACCACAGGGGTGTCAAACTCGAGGCCTGCAGGCCGGATCCAGTCTGCATCTTACATCTGGCCCTGGAAATAGTGAAGAACCAGCGCATGGTGCTTCTGCCAGCAAAAACCGAGCTCGGAAGGGTCTCCCTCCCAAGCTCCATTTTCACTGGCAGAGGGTTGCAGGAGGCCATCGTAGCTGAAAACTGAGCTCGGGAGAGTCACGGGAACTCCCATTTTAATTGGCAGAAGGTTGCAGGTTACAGCTGAGCCTGTCTTTGCTGGTAGAGTGCTTGGGCCATCACAGGCACTCTTGACATGAGTGATATCAAGCTGGCCACGCCCACATCAGCCCCCTGAGTTTAAGCACCACCCTAATGTGGCCCTCAATGAAATCGAGTTTGATACCCCTGCTGTGAAGTCTGCCTCTGACATTAACCAAGAAAGAAACCACTCAATTCCCATTTTGAAGAATTAAGAGTACTTTTACTGGTTTTGAAAAGAAAGCAGCGAAGTAAAGCAAGGCCTGAGATCCAAGCACGCAAAATCATACATATCAATATATGTTTAGCTCCCTCCCCCCAAGTCCCCTCCCTATTGTCCAATCCGCAAATCCCTCAGGCGTCATGTGGGTTGCATCTCCAGGAGCATCATCAGGTTGGTATGCAGGATGGTTGGCCTTGACCATCTCAAGGCACCAGCTATCAGTACACGCAGCAGATGGTGAGAACATACTCCCTTCTCCAAATCTCCCTCCTGCACCATAGTTGCACTCCCAAATACCGCAGCCCCCCTCCCCGTTTCAATGGCAACCGAAGCACGCAGCAAAGCAGAGGCTGACACCTGCTCTACCACCTACCCCTGCCATCCCCCACTAACTTTCACCCTAACTTTCACCATCTTCCTCCCATTTCTAGATGTGCCCAGCCGAGGCAGCAACTGTTAAAGGCTGCATGCCGATCCACGTTGCCTGTTGGCCCTCACAAAGAGCCAACAGCTGTCTTGGCATAGACACCTCTTGTCACCAGTGGGAAGATGAATATCAAGGCAGCTGGGGGTGACAGGGGCAGACAAAATAACAGATGTGTGAAGATCCCAGAAGAAAACCTAACAACTTTACGAGTCTCGAGACAAAGTTCAAAAGAAATCCAATCATGTATTAGGATTAACATCCTGGCGTTTCTTCGTTGCAGCTAAAACTGCAATTCATCTAATGGTGTCTGCACTTTACCTCCTGTATCCCCCTCCCCTCTGCCTGGTAATAAATCACGTTAGCCAATTAGCAGCGTAATTGAATCTATCCATGTGCCATCACAAGCCAGCTTGGAATTCCCCTCTGACCACAGGAATGTTTGGAACTCACACATCTCTATGTCAACTCGATAAAGAGTCATGGTGATGTTAGAGTCATGGTGATGTTTTTGCGAGTTGACAAGATGTGGGGTGGGGAGAGGTAGATGAGCAGAACAGATGCATAACTTGTTATCATAAATGCAGGCAGACTGCCAAGTGCTGAAATTGTGATCATGTGACCACGGGGGGGGGGGGTACTCCAATGGCCATAACTTTGAGGACCTATTCCGCACGGTCATAACTTCTGTCAAGGAATGGTGCTTATGTGAGGACTGTGGAGATGATGTAGTTAGCAACCGTTTTTAAATTAAGTTTCCACAGTACATTTTGTTTAAACATGGAAAAGCTTTGCTGTTGAAGTAGGAGATTGAAAGACTTAATACGAATAAAGAAAATATATACCCTCACCCTGTGTATCCTGACTATATTTCTGTAGGTTCACAGCATGTTGCTCCTTGTGGGTGAGCTGTTGTGGCCCAGCCAGCTCCAGATGAGCTGCTAATGGACTCCTCTAGTGAGGAGTCCTATGAGTCCGCTCTGGAGGAGGAGGGTGACCTTGAGAGAGCAGAGATCTTGAGAGAGCAGAGAGCCAGGCTGGTCATCAGGAGGCTCCTGGGTCTTGGAGTAGTGGGGAGGATCAAGGCCAGTTTGTCCCTGATGCTAGAGTGAGAAGGGCTGAAAAAAGGAGGCTTCAATTGCCTCAGAAGCGAACTCGAAGGATGTGAATTAGTCCCAGCTGCCTAATGACTGACCCCTCCCAAGAGGGTTTAAAAGGAAGTCTTTGCTAAGGAAGTCCTGGCAGAGAACAACGTTGGATTTCTAGGTTCGTGTTTATTCGTGTTGATTTTCAGGTTCGTGTTTAGTCAAGTTAGGAAGCTTCGTATCTGTTCAGAGTCATTCAGGCAAGCAGCCAAGAGAGTTAGTGGCAGCCAGCCAGTCTTGTGTTAGTCGGAGAAAGGGGGGTCAGAACACCTCACCATGTGTATCCTGACTATATTTCTGTAGGTTCTGTTGCTCCTTGTGAGTGAGCTAAGGGCAATTCTATGTTGGTTTGCAAAATAACCTCTGAGTGATCCTAGGGTCAAAGCTGGCCTTTGATTGTATCCATTTATTGTGGATAAATTGTAATGAAACTATGTTCTTGCCATTAAGAAATACTCCAAACAGCAACCAACTTCTTCCCAAGATGAAGTTTCTAGAATGTGAAGTACTTTCATTTGATCTACATTAATATTGGAATCTTGCCACAGGATTTTTTGAATTTGTAAAATATTTGGAGTTTATCTCTTGAATGTTTATTTTAAGTTGGGATTGAAATATCTGGAAAATATAATTGTTTCCTTCTGCTTAGATGTTGGGTTTATCTGTTTCTTTTCGATGCACTTTTTAAATGTCTTGATTGTTACGTATTTTCTTTCTTTTTCCCTTTTTATTTTTTGGGAGTTTTGTATTTTAATGTTCTTTTGAATAAAAAACAGAATGGAAAAAAAATATTCCATAGGGCATAAATGCAACTAAAAGTATTAATCCAAATTTATGCTTTCCCAGATGGAAGAAACCAGTCTGTGTGGACCAATCCGGTAAGAAGCATTGCATATGAAAAATTATCACTAGGAATATAAGAGGCGTAAATA